>SNSD01000029.1:0-325750 GCA_004522665.1 Venturia nashicola
TACTACTATATCTAGTATCCGTTCTCTCTTCGGTATCGCCAAGGCCCCTAACGTTCCCGATGGCCTACTACCTAAGTCTAAGCCGCCGCCGTCCGGCTCTTCGGAGTCGGGTCCTACCGCTACCTAGAATACTTAGTCGCCTACTTAGGACCCTTAGTCGCCCGCCCTAAATCCGCAGCCGCTCGTCCTAGACCCCTAGGATCCCGCTACTACTACTAGTAGTACGTCGAACTCGGAGACCCCTAGTATACCCCCGCCCTCGTCCGCCGACGCTAGTCTCCTTACTACCGCTACCGCCCTCCTCGCGAATACGACTCCCGCCCTATCGCCGACGGTCTCCCCTACCGCTACTTCCCCTACTCGTACTTCTATCTCCGGTCGCTCCTCGCCGTCTTCCTCGCCCGTCTACACCATCGCCGCCCGCCGAGAGGTCGCCCGCTAGAATACCGCCGCCCGCCGCTAGCGTAAGAATACCACCCGTGCCGCCCTTACTCTCCTACTACTATACCTAAGTAGCTGGTTGGAACCGTACGTCTATTAGTCTTTTGTAGTGACCGTATATTAACTCTTACTCCTAGGCCCGTAGGCCTATATATTGCACTACGTATACGTCTACTAGTCGGGACTACCGCTACTAGAAGCCTCCACCCGTAAGTTATAACCGGCAAAGCTTACTCGGACTCCGGCTAACTACTTATAGAATAATAGTAAGCGCTACCGGCCCTCTCTCGCCTACGCGTACTATACCTAGTATCGGGCTTAGTATACCCCAATATACGTACCGCGGTCCGTCTTGTTTCACCCGCTAACCGATTAGGCCCTAGCTCGCCGGCTTAGCCTACGCCGCGTGGACCCGGTTAGGTTAAGACTAGAGGTATATCCCGCATTCCGTTTATTAACGTACGCTAACCGTTTATAGCGAGTCCGCCCTATCTAGCCTAGTTGCCGCTCTTAAGGCCTATAAGGCTCTCCGGTCCCTAGTAGACCAGGCCCTCGTCCCGCCGTAAGTTGCCCGAGCCCTCCTCTCTAATACTAATACTAACCTTATAAAATAGTACGGTCGCCGCTACTACCACTACTACCTACGAGGCGGCGGTAATAAACTTTATAATAGCCGGCCTAGTACCCGGCTCCTAGGTATAGGGGCCCCGGCGGTCCAATCCTATATAAGGGAGGAGGGGAGGGGGGGTTTCTTTTACGGTCTTTCTTCTTTCTCTTTTTTTTTATAGGCGCGGGGAGTAGCGTTCAGCTGTCGCCGCCCGCGCCAAAACCGGAGGGGACCGGATAAACCCCAAAACAAATAAAAAAAAACTCTAAAATCAAACTCCCAATCTTAACTCCAAGTGAAACTTAGAAATATAGCTTACCGTAATAGCCTCGTCCGCCCGCTCCTTCTTAGCCGCCCTCCGCCGAATTCCTATAGGGGGCTATCGTTTTCTCGTACGGGTCCGTAAACTAATTCGAACTCGTCTATAGCTATAGTATCCTCTACGGCTTCTAGCGGCTCCCACGTTATATCGTAGTAACCGCGCTATTTTACTAGGGCCTCGCGCCCTTATCCCCGCCTAGCCTTCCTAGCGTATAGGATCTTCTCTACTTCGAACTCCTCGTGCGACTCTAGTAGTATAGGGCCCGGTTAGGAGTCGTCGATAACCTACCCGGGTAGTAGGTCGTCTAGGTACCGCCGCAAAAGGTCGGGGTAAAATATATTATATATCCCGCTAGGGATACCCTCAAGCCGTACGGATATCGGGCTAATAACTTCGGCCACCGTATATTTAGCGTATCGCGCGTCTAGCTTCTTCTTTGGCCTCTCGCTACCGTAGTTCCTTAGGTCTAGCTATACTTTATCGCCGACCTAGAACCTTCGGGCGGGGACCCGCCGCCTATTATAGGACTCCTCCTATTACTATTACGAAACCCCTATTAGCGATTAGTATAGCTCCGTAATCTTCCCTATCTTCCGAACGAACTCTTTAGCTCTCTATTTAGCGGGGATCGGGGCGGAATCTACGGCTACCTCTTCTAACGGCGTGGCCGTAGGGGCTTCAAAGCCGTATATCGCAAAAATAGCGATATACCGATTCCCGTATAGTACCGGCCGTTCACCGCCAACTAGGCTATAGGTAACTACTAGGCCTAGTCGTTCTAGTTAAAGTTAACAAAGTACCGTAGGTACGCCTATACTTCCTAGTTAAGGCGCTCCGGGCCTCCGTCCGTTTAGGGGTAGTATACGCTACTTAACCGCTGCTCGACGCCTAGTAGGTAGTAGAAGTATCTCTAGAAGGCGCCCGTCCAGTTCCTTCCGCGGTCCGACGTTATTGCCCTAGGTAGCCTATAGTAGCGTACCTAGTATCTTAGGAACATCTCGGCGTAAGCCTCCGCGTTAGTAGTAGGTATCGCTTTAAAAACTACGGTCTTACTTAGCCTGTCCTTTATTATATAGAGGTTTATGTTGCCGTTAGACTCCGGGAGTTCTACTATAAAATCGATTGATAACTCCGAGAAAAATCTATCGGGGACCGGGAGCGACTATAGGAGACCGTATTTAGCGCTACGCTAAACCTTATTACGGCTATAGCCGTTATAGTTCCGTATAAACCTCCGTATATACGAGGCCATTAGTAGCTAGTAGAAGTCTCGGCCTATAACGGAGAGCGTATTCTCCCTACCTAGGTAACTAGTTACCGCGGAGTCGTAGTTCTTCTAAATTAGCTTAGTCCTTAAATTATCTAGACCCCTTATATCGTCGTCCGACTCCTTTCGCTCTACGTCCGTTATAAACGGGGCGCCGGGTACCTATAGCTTACCTCGGTATTGTAATAGGCCTTAGGTATCGATCTTACAGTCCGCGATTTGAATCTTAACACGGGCCCCGGTAGGAATAGCTTACTCGCCGGACTATACCGCCTGGAATACCTATTAGTAGTATGTGTCCTTAGTAACTACCCTATCCTAGAGCTCGTTGAGGGCGTCTTCCTAGAACAGGCCTCGACCTATACCGAAAACCCCGTATCCCGTCGCTATAGGGGCGGCTAGCGTATACTTGGTCAAGCTGGCCTCTAGGATTAGCTATTAGACCCTCGAAGTATAATCGTAGTAATCTAGGTTGTCCTAATCTCGTCTAGATAGCGCGTCTAGAGCTATTGCCTCTAACCCCGGGCGATATACTATAGAGAACCTATATCTTATTAGGGTCTCCGCGAACCGTATCTATCGCTCGGATAGCCTTTACTTTTTTATAAAGTATTCTAGGTTCCTATGATCCGTTATAATTATAAACGGACCACAGCTACGAAGCTCCGTATCCTAGTACTATAAGTACCGGACTACGGCTAGTAATTCTTTGTTATAGATATTGTAATTAATTTCGGCCTTATTTAGTTTTTCGGAATAGAAAGCGACTAGGTAGCGAACCCCGCCGGTCTCCTAGCTTAGAACCCCGCCTAGCGCGAAGCCGCTACTATCGGCCTCTAGAAACGTCGAAAGCGCGGGATCCTATTATCGTAGTACCGGAGCGCTTATAAAATACTCCTTCAAATCGTCGAAAGACGCCTAGGCCGCTTCGTCCTAGGAGAACGTAGTATTTACCCCGGTTAGCGACGTAAGCGGGGCGGCGCGCGTAGAGTAGCCCTTAATAAACATTCGGTAGTAGTTCGTAAATCCTAGGAACCTACGCACCTCCCTCTAGTTACGCGGGACCGCCTATTCTCGGACGGTTTAAACCTTCTCCGGGTCGGCCTAAAGGCCCCCCCCGTCGGCGTGAATAATGAAACCTAGATACTTAATACTCTTCCTCACGAACTCGCTCTTCGCGGGGTCTAAGTATAGGCTAGCGTCCTAAAGCGCCCGGAGAACGGTACGTACCTTCTCGAAATAGTCTTTACGGCTCCCTTAGGTATAGATTAGTACGTCGTCTATATACGCCGAGGCGTATTCATCGAGGAACTTCCGAAGCACTATATTAATATACTATTGAAAACTAGACGGTACCCCGGCCAAACTAAACGGAGTTACAAGCTACTCGAATAACCCGTACCTAGTCCAGAACGCTATCTTATACTCGTAACCCCGGGCTATCCTAAGCTTCCAAAATGCGCTTACTACGTCTACCTTTAATAAGTAGGTGTAGCCCGCGAGGTTCCGGAGGGTCTCCGAAATAAGTAGGAGCAGGTATCTATCCTCCTTAGTTACCGTATTAAGTACTCTATAGTTACAGTAGAACCTTAGGCCCCCCGCGGGTTTCCGGACAAAAAGTACCGGCGCCCCGCCGTCTAAGCTTAATAGCCGAATAAACCCCTTAGCTAGTAGCTCGTTCAACGTTTTTCGTAGGACTAGGAGCTCCTCCTTAGACATACCGTAGAGCGGCCCCTATAGTAAGGACTCTATTGTCCCGTCCGGCTTCGTACGTAGCTCGATTCTATAGTCTACCCCCAGCCGGTAGGGGGCGAGTTTTTCCGCCTCTAGGCTTAAAAACAGCGGGATTATATCGTGAACCTCTAGGGGGAGTTACGCGCGGAGTTCCGCCTCCGTATTAGGCCTTTTCTCCGTTATAGCCTTCTCAAAGTCCTCTATTACTATAGCGGCGACCGTTACCGAATAACCGTCTTCTACCTTTTTAATATAGAAGGTTACTAGCGTAATTACGAAGTTATCGGTCTCCGGCTATACCTATTCCGTTGGCGTTGGCGTAGCGTCCCCGCCGGAGCTCTCCGATCGATAGGCTACCGTACGAGAGTCGCCGTCTTCTACCGCTTTAGGGGCGGATTCCGCTACCTACCTTGCTACCCGCCCGTAGTATAGCCGGCCTTCGTCGGGCGCTATCCGGATGCGGTTGTATACCTTCTAGGGGTTCCCCAAAATAACCGGAAAGGCCAGTTTAGGGACGTAGTATACGTAGACTACCTACTCGAAGCTAGCCATCTCAAGTTTCAGGGCGACTACCCCCTAAATACTAGACCCGGCCATATCGCCTATAGCGCCCCGGATCCGTCTCGTCGTTTTTCCTACCTTAGGGAGTCCGAGCTGTTTGGCTAGGTCTCCGTCTATTATAGCGTAGTACTAATAGCCTTCGTCTATTAGGGCAAATACGTAGGAAACACCATTAATTACTACGTCTATAAGTATATTATTCCCGTCTATATTTACCCGGTAAGCGTCCTAGTCCTCTATTAGTACTCGGCCTACTCCCTTCCTCTGTCTTCGGAGGGGAGCTATCCTTTTCCTAGCGGGTTAGACTCGGTAACCTCTAGGACCGGGGCGGTCTCCGTTACGGCCGGGACCGTTAAGGTATTTATCCCTACCCCCTTTAGGGAGGGTCGCTCGGCGGGGCGGTATACGTAGTCGCTTATACGGTACCCGCTCCCTCCGTACTAGAAGTAGAGACCCTTCTCCTTACGGCCGTCTAGCTCCGCCTTAGATACCTACTTCGCCCTTGGTATAGCGCCACTCCCCCCTTACGTAGGGGGGCGGGGCGCGGCCGCCTTAGCTCGGCCTACGACCCGTACTAGGGTTATAATAGTATCGCCGTCTGCGGTACTACCGTATAAGGCTAAGCTTGTAGCTACCGCGGTATAGGGGTCGCCGCCCGACTACTTCCGCTTAGACCGCTAGGTCGAGAATCGCGCGGCGAACTAGCTAGTATATTCGTAGTTCTATATAATACGTCCAATCTCCGCGGCAAATTGGGTATACCCTGTCTCCCTCTATATAGTTACCAAAAGTATATTGTCCTAGTTGTAGAGGGTCTTCTATAGCTACTATATCTTGACCTCGTCGCTCTACTAGGAGCCGTTAGATACTAGTAGGAGTTCGTTAAAGATTAGCTAGTGATCCTACTATAGCTAGCTATTATTATATTTCAGGCTTACTAGTTTTTCTAGGGCCGTCGTCTTTTCTATAGAGTCCGTAAAAATGCGCTTAATCTCCGAGAGAAAGTCCTCGGGGTTCCGTTTACCGTCGGGGCCGCTAGCTGCCCAAAATCCCCTTATACGAGCCCTTTTCTCGTGGGTTAGGCAGTCGTTGATAGTGTCCTAGTAAAAAGGGGCGGGAAGCACCGGCTTCTATACGGCCCTCGTCCTGTAGGAACTCTAGATTCGGAGAAAAAAATCTCTAAAAGTAGCCGTAGACCTATCCTATTATAGCGGTCGCTATTCTCGAGGTCCGTAGGCCAGGTTATCCGTCGCGGAGTCCGATCCGCCTAGGCCGCGGTCCTAGATAGCCGAGATTAGGCTCTAGATAGATACGTCGTTACCCTTTAGCTCTACGTAGGCCTTATCCGCCTTAAGTAGACCGGCCTACGCCCTCTATAGCTAGGCCTCCTGCTCCTCCAAGCGGGTAGCCTAAGCCTACTACTACGCTATCAACTACTAGATAATAGTACTATAGTTATACGGCGTAATATCGCCGCTATCGCCCTCCGTAGGGTCTATCGTAGTCTCCGTGGCTTCTAGAGCGCGTCGAGAGAAAAAAAAGGACAAAAGAAGTTGATTTAATATCACGGGAGACCCTAGTATATACTAAAAGGTAAGGTAGTAGATAGAACTAAGTTAACTAACGAGCTAGAGAGGGGGAGGAGCTCTCTCCTTATACTCTAACAAGGAGACCGTGCTCTAACGTATGGTCTCCAGTTCTACTCCTTTCGTAGTCCATTCTTCCTTCCTTTCAGCTACTAGGGCACCAGCCCCTAATATTATCCTAGTTATAGAGGGTCTTCTATAGCTACTATATCTTAACCTCGTCGCTCTACTAGGAGCCGTTAGATACTAGTAGGAGTTCGTTAAAGATTAGCTAGTAATCCTACTATAGCTAGCCGTCGTTATATTTTAGGCTTACTAGCTTTTCTAGGGCTATCGTCTTTTCTATAGAGTCCGTAAAAATACGCTTAATCTCTAAGAGAAAGTCCTTAGGGTTCCGTTTACCGTCGGGGCTACTAGCCGCCTAAAAACCCCTTATACGAGCCCTTTTCTCGTAGGTTAGGTAGTTATTAATAGTATCCTAGTAAAAAGGGGCGGGAAGTACCGGCTTCTATACGGCCCTCGTCCTATAGGAACTCTAGATTCGGAGAAAAAAATCTCTAAAAGTAGCTATAGGCCTATCCTATTATAGCGGTCGCTATTCTCGAGGTCCGTATACTAGGTTATCCGTCGCGGAGTCCGATCCGCCTAGGCCGCGGTCTTAAATAGCCGAGACTAGGCTTTAGATAGATACGTCGTTACCCTTTAGCTCTATATAGGCCTTGTCCGCCTTAAGTAGACCGGCCTACGCCCTCTATAGCTAGGCCTCCTACTCCTCTAAGCGGGTAGCCTAAGCCTACTACTATACTATTAACTACTAGATAATAGTACTATAGTTATACGGCGTAATATTACTACTATTACCCTCCGTAGGGTCTATCGTATTACGGGAGACCCTAGTATATACTAAAAGGTAAGGTAGTAGATAGAACTAAGTTAACTAACGAGCTAGAGAGGGGGAGGAGCTCTCTCCTTATACTCTAACGAGGAGACCGTACTCTAACGTATAGTCTCCAGTTCTACTCCTTTCGTAGTCTATTCTTCCTTCCTTTTAGCTACTAGGGTACTAGCCCCTAATATTAGCCCTATTCTTCCCCTTCGGCGACCGGCTAAAAACGCCTAGCTCCTACTAGTTTATTATAAGGAGCCCTAAAGCCGCGGACTCCCCTCCTCTCTCTAGTACGTTTCCGGCGGTCTTACTTATATAACTCGTACGTAACCCTTATTTAGGTAATAGTAGCTCCGCCCCGGGCCTAGGCCCTTATAAGTTACTTTTTATAGTACGTACGCCCGGGTATACCCCGTACGTCTACGTACTTACCCCGCTACTCGGTGCCCGTTTCCTATTAAAGACTCGATATTAGGGGCTAGTACCCTAGTAGCTAAAAGGAAGGAAGAATAGACTACGAAAGGAGTAGAACCGGAGACCGTACGTTAGAGTACGGTCTCCTTATTAGAGTATAAGGAGAGAGCTCCTCCCCCTCTCTAGCTCGTTAGTTGACTTAGTTCTATCTACTACCTTACCTTTTAGTATATACTAGGGTCTCCCGTGATAACGAGGAGACCGTACTCTAACGTATAGTCTCTAGTTCTACTTCTTTCGTAGTCTATTCTTCCTTCCTTTTAGCTACTAGGGTACCAGCCCCTAATACGCGCTATAATAGGCTAGAACGCTCTAAAAGTAGTAAGAAGGACGTTATATACTACGTATATAATAAGGAAGGGTATACTATACCCGAATATCGTAATATAAAGGCGGTTAAGGCTTACCGTAAGAAGTAGTCCGATAAGGATAACAAGTCGGAAAAAGCTAAGGGCTAGTAGGGTTAATACTATACCTACTAGCCTATATCGATCTAGAGAAAGATATAAAGGTAGCTAGGATTACCTAGTTACTAATATCTATCTTCGTAGAGAAGTTAATTACTATTAACTCTAAGATTAGAGAAGGTAACTAGGTTAAGACCCTTATTAATCCTAGGTTATACCTTAATCTTATTAATACAGTCCTAGCTAAGGAGAGAGGGCTTAAATAGAGACTATTACTATCTAATATAAAGGTAGAAGCAGCTAACGGAGGTACTATAACTATATATAGTATCGCTAAGGTAGAAGTAACCTTTTCTAACTCTTTCGGGCGTATTCTAACCCGTTCTATCCCCTTTCTAGTTGCAAACCTTACGAAGTACCGAATATATCTTAGTATACTATTTTTAAGCGACGTTAACCCTAAGTTAGACTTTATAAAGAAGACCTTATCCTAGCGTAAGCTAGAAGAGTTATTTAGGGCTAACTTCGTCTATATTACGCTAGAACCGCCCGAAGAGTTCGTAAGGACTATACTCTTAGGCGAAGTAGACTACTATATCCTCTATATTACCTCTACGGAGTAGAGTAAGGAGGTACTACTACTATAATACCGGGAGTTCTAAGACGTGGCCTCTAAGGCTGTCGCCGACCGACTCCCCGAATATAGAAACTAAGATCTATCGATCGATCTCTAGCTAGGAGGATAGGTTCCCTTCTCTCCCCTTTATAATATGTCTACCTTAGAGCTAGCCTCCCTACGTAAGTATATAGATAAAAACCTAGGAAGAGGGTTTATTAGGAGATCTAAGTCCCCTACTAGGGTACCGGTCCTCTTCGCCAAGAAGAAGGACAGTAGGTTACGCTTTTACGTAGATTATAGGGCCCTAAATAGGGTTACTATTAAGAATAGATATCCTCTCCCCCTAATTAGTAAATCCCTAGCTAGACTTAGTAAGGCTAAGGTCTATACTAGGTTAGATATCTAGGAGGCCTACTATAGGATCCGGATTAAAGTAGGAGATAAGTAGAAGACTATATTCCGTATAAGATACGGCTATTTCGAATATACGGTTATACTATTTAGCCTTACTAACGTACCTACCTAGTTCTAGGAGTATATTAATACTACCCTAACTAGACTTATCGATGTAATCTATATAGTATACTTAGACGATATCCTAATCTACTCTAATTTAGAGGTAGAGTATATTAACTACGTTAAGTAAGTCCTACGTAGGCTTAGAGAGTATAAGCTCTATATAAAGCTTAGTAAGTATAAATTCTATACTAGGGAGATAGAGTTCCTAGGTTACGTCGTTACCCCGGAAGGAGTTAAGATCGACCCGGCTCGAGTAGCGGCAATCTAAGACTAGCTAATACCTAAGTTAGTATACGAGATCTATATCTTTATTAGCTTTACTAACTACTATAGACGGTTTATCTACTAATTCTCTAAGATCGCCCTCCCTCTAGTTACTTTAACTAAGAAGGCGCTAGAAAGCGCTAGAGGGGGCTATAAATAGCGAAAGGAGGAGTCTATACTACTAAAGATTAGGGTAGATGCTAGGGTCGCCTTTAAGAAACTTAAGGAATCCTTCCTAAGCGTACCTATACTCGTATACTACGATCTAGTACTACCTAGTAAGGTAGAGACTAATATATCTAGTAGTACTATTAGCGGTATCCTTAGCTAATAATATAATAAGCCTAATAGCCGGAAGGTCTAGAGGCCGGTCGACTTCTACTTAAAGAAGATAATTATAGAAGAATATAACTATAACGTCTACGATAAGGAGCTACTAGCCGTCGTAAAGTATCTTATATATTAGGAGAAGTACTTAGATAGTACTACCCCTTTCGAGTTATTTACCGACTACGCTAACCTCTAGTACTTCCTTACTACTAAATAACTAAACTTAAGATAGATAAGGTAGTCGGAGAAACTCTAAAGGTTCAACTTTATTATAAGGTACCGCCTACTACCTAGGGAAACTCAACCCTATAGATAGGATCTTAAGGAGACCAGATTATATACGTACGGTATAGGCCGACGTAGATAAGTATAATAAGTATAACGTTAAAGCCCTACGGGCTAAACTAGCTCTCTAATATCCTTATTTAGTTAATACGATTATCCTAAGGGATCTTCTATTCCCTTAAGAGACTTATACGTCTTTTAATATCCTAGTAATTCACTACGGACCATCTTACTCTTTTAGTATATATACGATATATATACGCTTCTAAAAGAAGTTAGGACGTAAAGATCCGGACGTAGAGACTAATTTTAAGGAGCCGGAGGATAATAGTAGTCAACCTAAAGTAATAGAGGATATATTATAACCGGTAGACGCGCTAGTAGGCTCGCTAGAGGTCTCTTTACCGGTATAACTCCTATAGCCTCCGATACTAGAGCCAAGAGCTCTAAGTCCGCCTCCTATACCTATAGCCGTAATACCCGCGCTATCTATAGCGAAGGACGTACTACTTACGCCTTCGGGTATACCGTTACCGCCTATTCCTACTCCTAGCCTATCTCGCGCTAGTATAGGCTAGAATACGCTAGAAGGCGCTACTATAGGCCCGAGTACTATCGTCGAGCCGTAGCTAAGTCTAGCCGCTCCGCTCCTAGTACTAGACCTATAGACGGTCCTAATAGAGTATAAAACGGATATAGAGAAGATTAATACGCTTATAGAGTACTACGATAGCCCCCTAGGTAGTTATTTCGGCGAATATAGGATAATAGCGAAGCTATAGCGAAAATATCGCTAGGAAGGTATAAGGAAGGACGCGATCGACTAGATATATAACTATTATAAGGGGGATAAAGGTATAAGACTAGAATAGGAAGTAGAATAGGAACGGGATATAGAGATACGGGTAATATATAAGAAATAATATAATATACGACCGTAATACTACAATTCATAGAACCCTAATAATTAATAATATAGGAACTAGATCAACGGCGCGTATATAGAAACTAAGATAGTATAATAATACGATCTAATTCTTATTACTTATATTAACTCTAGACTCTCTCTTCTTTACTCCTAACTACCTTGTCTATCTCTTTACAAACTACCCTACCTATCTCTTTACGAAATACTTAAAGATCCTATTACCTTACCTTTATATAGTAGCTAAGCGGTAGAAGTTAATAGTAATCTAATACTATATTATCTATACTTATCTTATCTATATTTTAGAGGTCGTACTAGGGTTTCTCTCTATAGCTAAGACGATTCCTAGTAGCTATTATAGTATTATAATCGAACTTATACTTAGGATACTCTCTCTCTCTTTTTCTAGACTAGATTATCGAACTCTCGAATATTAGGCTTTATATTAGACTTTAAATATTAGACTTTAGGACTTTAGGACTCTCTTTCTTTACTATTAACTTAACTATAGGACTATTAGACTATTAAAAAGGAACTTCGTATATTAATCTTCGACTACTAGACTTTTGAACTTTCCTTCGAATACTAGGCTATATACGACTCTCGACTTTAGACTCTCGACTTTAGACTCTCGACTTTAGACTCTCGACTTTAGACTTTCAACTACCCTTTTTTTTAGAATACCTTTAAACCTTTATACGAATATTAACTAGCGTTACTTCGTACCTTCGAACCGACCTTTCCTCTCCTTATAACCGAATAATACTCGATCAACCGACTATTACTAAACTTAGAAACGGGAAAAATCTTTATAAAGGTCTAAGTCTAAGCTATATTAACGGAAAATTAGAATTTAGAATAATTACTAGTAATATCCTAGTTCTTTTAACTTCTTAGACCAAGTCTAGGATATCCCGTTAGTAGAAATTATACTTTATACGAAAATACCTAGGATTACCTATACTATTAATATATTACCCCTCTATAGCCTATACACCCTTATCTAATAAGTTAGAAAAGAGAGGCCTAACTATACTATATACGAAACGGTACTACTCTCGCCGTCTAGGCTACGAACTCCGTATATCGGCGTATAGATCTAACTCCTTTTAGCTACTTATCTTTAAAATTATCTAGGAACTCTTAGTATTAATACTCTTATTTCTAAGAAACGTACGCGAACGAATATAATACAAAATAAATAGAATAACTTAAGACCAACGAAAAATCGAAATACCTATATACTTACGCCTAGACTAAAGGATCCCTCCTACTAGAATACCTTCGGATTCTTCCGGCCCTCCCTCTAGTAACCCGTCTACGGCCAATCTTAGCCCTATAATTAAAGGACTAGCTACTCGTTCTAATATAATTAACCTTATTAATACCTTTAAGGATTTTACTATTACTAGAAGATAGGAAAGAAAGGCTTAAGCCTTTAATCTTAAGAACTATATACTCTCTCCTAAGGAACGCTTCGATGGTCGGAATATTACGGACTTTCTTATTCGCCTTAAAGATACCTTCGATACCTATAATATTACTAATAATACCTATAAGATCTAGGCTCTTACTCGTAATATTAAGTCTAGCTATCTATACGATATTAAGCTTTTGGGTAGCTATAAGGAACGTAGCTATAGGACTCTCCGTAAATCCCTTCGTAAGGAATATATCGCTACTAATAACCGTTAGCGAAAGGAAACTACTACTTATCTCTATAAACTTACTTTTCAAAGCGCCTCTTAGAAACTAGATACTCGTAGCTTTATTAAGGAATTCAAGAACTACTATCTACTTATTATTAATACTAATAAACTAACTAGGTCTACTATAAGTAGGATCTTCCTTAGTAGATTACTAGAATCGGTTCGTTAATAGGTTAACCTAACGCTTAATATCGACCCTCGTATTCGCTCTACCTTTAACGATATTAAACGGATTATCCTTAAAACTAAACGGATTATTATTAGTAACGAGAATATATTACTCTTTATATTGGATAGTTATAAAGGAAGTACCCTCGATAGGGTTATTAAACGAATAGTCCTTCGAAGGAACGAGGCTATAGCCGAAGAAAAACCTAAAACTACTAAACCTTAACTTAGGGCTAATATTATTAAAGCTCTTAAGGGTCTTCGTAGAACGAATACTTCTAGGGACGTCCTACTCTTCGCTATTACCGAAAGTATAGATCCTGCTATAGTAGTAGCTAGGAAAGATATAAAATAGTTTACTATACTTAACGATTAGATAATAGATCTATAATAACTTTCGCTCTTCTACTTAGTCTAATACTATACTATTAGGAAGTTCCTTCGTTTATACTAACCTACGTGGAAATTACTATAGGGGGCTAGCTAATACTAACTAGTCCTCCTAGTATATCTAGAATACCGCCAACCAACGTAGTTAGTCCGCTAATATTTAGTCTACTAGTATCCCTAGTAACTCCTAGCCTCTACCCCTAGCCTAGCTAAGAAACTCGAACCTAACCGCCCTACCTACTAACTACCCTTTGATCCCTTCTTCGTTGCCGCCCCCTATATAGACTACCTAGAACGGAATATCGGAAAAGAGAGGTTATAGGAGCTATAGAAGTATAGAATATTACGAATAGATATACCCTAACGTTACGGAACTAGTTACTTAAGGAATTTACTATTAGAATATAAACATAATACCTAGATAGTAGTACTAGGGAACTTTAGCCGCTCTAGGCGGGAAAATCGGAGGAATTATTAACGGCTAGAACTATAGTAACTAGATCCGTACTTAATTAGCTTAGTCTTAATAGGGCTCTAGTAGTATTTCGTTATTTAGGATAGTTAAGTTATTTATTAGAATTGTTGAATTGAGCGACTTAGAGTAGGAAGACTTTAGTACGTAGGTTTAGGTATCGAATATTAGTAAGGTAGGAGGAGGCGGATTTATACCTTCTATTATTCTTACGGCTACTACCTAACTACGTTTATCTATACGAAAACCCCTATTAGAAAAGGTAAAAGGAAAATAGCCTACTAGGGTTACTAAGTCTAGTAGATCTAAGGCCCCGATAGTTAAGTATATAGTATATAGTTATATTACTAAGACTACGGAATAATAGAATAGCGAAGGAGACTTAGATATAGACTTAGACTTAGAAGATAACGAACTAGACGTAACCCTTAGGAACTCGCTACTAGAACTACTAAAGAAAACTCGTAAGCCTAGGAACCCGACTCTTAAGTAGTACGTTACGAAGAAAGATAAGGCTACCGACGGAATACGTATAGCGGGGAACATCCTCTAGTAATTAGTCTAACTTAGTCTTTAGGATACTATTATTTATATTCCGGTATTTAGAGATCTCTTATATAAGTCCCTACTAGAATAATTAGCTGATAATATCCGTCCCGAAATAGAGGAAATAGAATAAAGGAAACGGGAAAAGGCTACTAAAAGGAAGTAGAAAATAGAAGAAAGATAGAAAGCGGACGGAATAAAATAAGGAGTAGGAATTATAGCGCTACGCTTAGAAGAGTAGGAACTAACTTCGGAAATAGTTCTTCGTATTAATAAGGATAATAACCGTTCTTACGTCTCTATAAGGAGCCCTACTTTAATAGCTCGGATTAGAAAACTAGAGATTAAGGCGTTATATAATACTAGAGCCGAAGTAAACGTTATATCTAAAGGAGTCGTAAGGAGTTATAGATTAGTAGTTAATAGTATTAAGTAGGATATCTAGGGACTAGTTTTAGATAAGCTTAAGGTTACTAACGGGAGGAGAGTTCCTCTAGTTAGCTAGACTAGCGCGCGTATACGGATCGCCGGAGTAGACTTTAATTATAAAAATATAGTCTTTATAGTACTTAGGGACTACTCTTAGGGAATAATACTTAGTTAGCCCTTCTTAGTACGGAGTCGTCTCGTTATATAGGCTAAGGCGGATAGTAGTATTTCGTATAAGGTATTCTCTATAAACGGCGAATAGAGCGTTATATAGTAAGTAGTTATCTCGGAATTCCTATACGATAGGTATAAGTCTAGTCTTCGAATCCCTTATACTTATTTAGACTAAGAAGATAATTCTAATTCGAACGATTCGGAAAACGAGGAGGCGGAGTCCTAGGTTTTAGAAGGATATCCGCTATATATATAAGAAACCTAAGGCTCCTAGTACTAAACTTAGGCTAGAATATATACGAATAGCTTTTCGACGACCCGATCCGCGACGAGTTTCTCTTACTACTAGACTTTAGGAGACTTCTATATAATAAGTATTAGGGGCTAGTACCCTAGTAGCTAAAAGGAAGGAAGAATAGACTACGAAAGGAGTAGAACCGGAGACCGTACGTTAGAGTATAGTCTCCTCGTTAGAGTATAAGGAGAGAGCTCCTCCCCCTCTCTAGCTCGTTAGTTAACTTAGTTCTATCTACTACCTTACCTTTTAGTATATACTAGGGTCTCCCGTAATATTAAGTTAACTCTTTTTATTTTTTCTCTCGACGCGCTCTAGAAGCCACGGAGACTATAATAGACCCTACGGAGAGTAATAGTAGCGATATTACGCCGTATAACTATAGTACTATTATCTAGTAGTTAATAGCGTAGTAGTAGGCTTAGGCCACCCGCTTAGAGGAGTAGGAGGCCTAGCTATAGAGGGCGTAGGCCGGTCTACTTAAGGCGGACAAGGCCTACGTAGAGCTAAAGGGTAACGACGTATCTATCTAGAGCCTAGTCTCGGCTATCTAGAACCGCGGCCTAGGCGGATCGGACTCCGCGATAGATAACCTAGTCTACGGACCTTAAGAATAGCGACCGCTATAATAGGATAGGTCTACAGCTACTTTTAGAGATTTTTTTCTCCGAATCTAGAGTTCCTATAGGACGAGGGCCGTATAGAAGCTAGTACTTCCCGCCCCTTTTTACTAGGATACTATTAACGACTACCTAACCCACGAGAAAAGGGCTTATATAAGGGGATTTTAGGCAGCTAGCGGCCCCGACGGTAAATAGAACCCTAAGGACTTTCTCTCGGAGATTAAGCGTATTTTTATAGACTCTATAGAAAAGACGACGGCCCTAGAAAAGCTAGTAAGCCTAAAATATAACGACGGCTAGCTATAGTAGGATTACTAGCTAATCTTTAACGAACTCCTACTAGTATCTAACGGCTCCTAGTAGAGCGACGAGGTCAAGATATAGTAGCTACGGAAGACCCTCTATAACTAGGATAATATACTTCTAGTAACTATATAGAGGGAGACGGGGTATACCTAATTTACCGCGGAGATTAGACGTATTATATAGAACTACGAATATACTAGCTAGTTCGCCGCGCGATTCTCGACCTAGCGGTCTAAGTAGAAGTAGTTAGGCGGCGACCCCTATACCGCGGCGGCTATAAGCTTAGCCTTATACGGTAGTACCGTAGACGGCGATACTATTATAACCCTAGTACGGGTCGTAGGCCGAGCTAAGGCGGCCGCGCCCCGCCCCCCTACGTAAGGGGAGAGTGGCGCTATACTAAGGGCGAAGTAGGTATTTAAGGCGGAGCTAGATAGCCGTAAGGAGAAGGGTCTCTACTTCTAGTACGGAGGGAGCGGGTACCGTATAAGCGACTACGTATACTACCCCGCTAAGTAACCCTCCTAAAAGGGGGTAGGGATAAATACCTTAATAGTCCCGGCCGTAACGGAGACCGCCCCGGTCCTAGAGGTTACCGAGTCTAACCCGCCGGGAAAAGAATAGCTCCCCTCCGAAGATAGAGGAAGGAAGTAGATCGAGTACTAATAGAGGACTAGGACGCTTACCGGGTAAATATAGACGGGAATAATATACTTATAGACGTAGTAATTAATAGTATTTCCTACGTATCTACCCTAATAGACGAAGGCTATTAGTACTACGCTATAATAGACGGAGACCTAGCTAAACGGCTTAGACTCCCTAAGGTAGGAAAAACGACGAGACGGATCCGGGGCGCTATAGGCGATATAGCCGGGTCTAGTATTCAGGGGGTAGTCGCCCTAAAACTTAAGATAGCCGGCTTCGAGTAGGTAGTCTACGTATACTACGTCCCTAAACTAGCCTTTCTAGTTATTTTAGAGAACCCTTAGAAGGTATATAACCGTATCCGGATAGCGCCCGACGAAGGCCGGCTATACTATAGGCGGGTAGTAAGGTAGGTAGCGGAATCCGCCCCTAAAGCGGTAGAAAATAGTAATCCTCGTACGGTAGCCTATCGATCGGAGAGCTCTAGCGGGGACGCTACGCTAACGCTAACGGAATAGATATAGCCGGAGACTAATAACTTCGTAGTTACGCTAGTAACCTTCTATATTAAAAAGGTAGAAGATAGTTATTCGGTAATAGTCGCCGCTATAGTAATAGAGGACTTCGAGAAGGCTATAACGGAGAAAAGGCCTAATACGGAGGCGGAACTCCGCGTATAACTCCCCCTAGAGGTTTACGATATAATCCCGCTATTTTTAAGCCTAGAGGCGGAAAAACTCGCCCCCTACTAGCTAGGGGTAGACTATAGAATCGAGCTACGTACGAAGCCTAACGGGATAATAGAGTCCTTACTATAGGGGCCGCTCTACGGTATATCTAAGGAGGAGCTCCTAGTTCTACGGAAAACGTTAAACGAGCTACTAGCTAAGGGGTTTATTCGGCTATCGAGCTTAGACGGCGGGGCGCCGGTACTTTTTATCCGGAAACCCGTAGGGGGCCTAAGGTTCTACTATAACTATAGAGTACTTAATATAGTAACTAAGGAGGATAGATACCCTCTTCTACTTATTTCGGAGACCCTCCGGAACCTCGCGGGCTATACCTACTTATTAAAGGTGGACGTAGTAAGCGTATTTTAGAAGCTTAGGATAGCCTAGGGTTACGAGTATAAGATAGTATTCCGGACTAGGTACGGGCTATTCGAGTAGCTTATAACTCTATTCGGTTTAACTAGGGCCCTATCTAGTTTTTAACGGTATATTAATATAGTACTTCGGAAGTTCCTCGACGAATACGCCTCGGCGTATATAGATAACGTACTAATCTATACCTAAGGGAGCCGTAAAGACTATTTCGAGAAGGTACGTACCGTTCTCTAGGCGCTTTAGGACGCTAGCCTATACTTAGACCCCGCGAAGAGCGAATTCGCGAGGAAGAGTATTAAGTATCTAGGTTTTATTATTTACGCCGACGGGGGGGGCCTTTAGGCCGACCCGGAGAAGGTTTAAACTATCTAAAAATAGGTAGTCCTACGTAACTAGAGGGAGGTACGTAGGTTCCTAGGATTTACGAACTATTACTAAATGTTTATTAAGGGCTATTCTACGCACGCCGCCCCGCTTACGTCGCTAACTAGGGTAAATACTACGTTCTCCTAGGACGAAGCGGCCTAGGCGTCTTTCGATAATTTAAAGGAGTATTTTATAAGCGCTCTAGTACTACGATAATAGGATCCCGTGCTTTCGATATTTCTAGAGGCCGATAGTAGCGGCTTCGCGCTAAGCGGGGTTCTAAGCTAGGAGACTAGCGGGGTTCGCTACCTAGTCGCTTTCTATTTAGAAAAACTAAATAAGGCCGAAATTAATTACGATATCTATAATAAAGAGTTACTAGCCGTAGTCTAGTACCTATAGTACTAGGATACGGAGCTTCGTAGCTATAGTCCGTTTATAATTATAATAGATTATAGGAACCTAGAATACTTTATAAAAAAGCAAAGGCTATCCGAGCGATAGATATAGTTCGCGGAGACCCTAATAAGATATAGGTTCTCTATAGTATATCGCCCGGGGTTAGAAGTAATAGTTCTAGACGCGCTATCTAGACGAGATTAGAATAACCTAGATTACTACGATTATACTTCGAGGGTCTAATAGCTAATCCTAGAGGCTAGCCTAACTAAGTATACGCTAGCCGCCCCTATAGCGACGGGATATAGGGTTTTCGGTATAGGTTAAGGCCTGTTCTAGGAAAACGCCCTCAACGAGCTCTAGGATAGGGTAGTTACTAAAGATATATACTATTAATAGGTATTCTAGGCGGTATAGTCCGGCGAGCGAGCTATTCCTACTAGGGCCTATATTAAAATTCAAATCGCGGACTATAAGATCGATACCTAAGGCCTATTACGATACCGGGGAAAGCTATAGGTACCTAGCGCCCTATTTATAACGGACGTAGAGCGAAAGGAGTTGGACGACGATATAAGGGGTCTAGATAATTTAAGGACTAAGCTAATTTAGAAGAACTATAACTCCGCGGTAACTAGTTACCTAGGTAGGGAGAATACGCTCTCTATTATAGGCCGAGACTTCTACTAGCTACTAATAGCCTCGTATATACGGAGGTTTATACGGAACTATAACGGCTATAGCCGTAATAAGGTTTAGCGTAGTACTAAATACGGTCTCCTATAGTCGCTCCCGGTCCCCGATAGATTTTTCTCGGAGTTATTAATCGATTTTATAGTAGAACTCCTAGAGTCTAATAGCAATACAAACCTCTATATAATAAAGGACAGGCTAAGTAAGACCGTAGTTTTTAAAGCGATACCTACTACTAACGCGGAGGCTTACGCCGAAATATTCCTAAGATACTAGGTACGCTACTATAGGCTACCTAGGGTAATAATATCGGACCGCGGAAGGAACTAGACGGGCGCCTTCTAAAGATACTTCTATCGCCTATTAGGCGTCGAGTAGCGGTTAAGTAGCGTATACTACCCCTAAACGGACGGAGGCCCGGAGCGCCTTAACTAGGAAGTATAGGCGTACCTATAGTACTTTATAAACTTTAACTAGAACGACTAGGCCTAGTAGCTACCCGTAGCCTAGTTGGCGGTAAACGGCTAATACTATACGGGAATCGGTATATCGCTATTTTTTACGATATACGGCTTTAAAGCCCCTACGGCTATACCGTTAGAGGAGGTAGCTATAGAATCTATCCCGATCCCTACTAAATAGAGGGCTAAAGAATTCGTTCGGAGAATAGGGAGGATTACGGAGCTATACTAATCGCTAATAGGGGTTTCGTAATAGTAATAGGAGGAGTCCTATAATAGGCGGCGGGTCCCTACCCGAAGGTTCTAGGTCGGCGATAAAGTATAGCTAGACCTAAGGAACTACGGTAGCGAGAGGCCGAAGAAGAAGCTAGACGTACGATACGCTAAATATATAGTAGCCGAAGTTATTAGCCCGATATCCGTACGGCTTAAGGGTATCCCTAGCGGGATATATAATATATTTTACCCCGACCTTTTACGGCGGTACCTAGACGACCTACTACCCGGGTAGGTTATCAACGACTCCTAACCGGGCCCCGTACTACTAGAGTCGTACGAGGAGTTCGAAGTAGAGAGGATCCTATACGCTAGGAAGGCTAGGCGGGGACGAGGGCGCGAGGCCCTAGTAAAATAGTACGGTTACTACAATATAATATAGGAGCTACTAGAAGCCGTAGAGGATACTATAGCTATAGACGAGTTCGAACTAGTTTACGGACCTATATAAGAAAACGATAGCCCCCTATAGGAATTTAGCGGAGGGCAGCTAAGAAGGAGCGGGCGTACGAGGCTATTACGGTAAGTTATATTTTAGGTATTTACTAGGAGTTAGGATTAGAGTTTAATTTTAGAATATTTTTTTTCTTTATTTTAGGGTTTATCCGGACCCCTCCGGTTTTAGTACGGGCGGCGATAGCTAAACGCTACTACGCGTACCTATAAAAAAAAAGAGAAAAGAGAAAGAAAGAAAAAGCGTAAAAGGAATCCCCCCCCCCCCCCCTTCTCTCCTCCCTTAGTTATAGTTGGACCGCCGGGGTCCCTATACCTAAGAGCCGGGTACTAGACTAGCTATTATAAAATTTATTACCGCTACCTCGAAGGTAGTAGTAGTAGTAGTAGCGACCGTTCTATTTTATACGGTTAGTAGGAGTATTAAGAAGGGGAGCTTATATAGCTTACGGCGGGACGAGGGCCTAGTCTACTAGGGACCGGAGGAGCTTATAGGCCTTAAGGGCGGTAACTAAGCTAGATAAGGCGGACTCGCTATAAACGGTTAGCGTATATTAACGAATAGGCTACGAGATATACCTTTAGTCTTAACCTGACCGGGTCTACGCGGCGTACGCTAGACTAGTAAGCTAGGGCCTAATCGGTTAGCGGGAGAAACGAGACGGACTATAAAATATATATTAGGGTATACTAAGCCTAGTACTAGGTATAGTACGTATAGGCGAGCGAGGGCCGGTAGCGCTTACTATTATCCTATTAGTAGTTAGCCGGAGTCCGAGTTTATTTCGCCGGTTACCTCTTATAGGCGGGGGCTTCTAGTAGCGGTAGTCTCGGCTATTAGACGTATACGTAGTATAATAAATATAGCGCTAAGCCTAGAAGCGAGGATTAGTAAATAGTTACCGTAAAAGATTAGCGTACGTACGGTCCCGACCAACTAGTCGGCTATAGTAGCGGGGTAAGTAAGGGCGGCGCGGGCGGTATTCTTCTTCTAGCGGCGGGCGGCGGTATTCTTACGGGCGGCGGGGGTACGACGGGCGGTAACGGGCGAGGAGGTAGAGGACGAGCGACTAGAGATAGAGGTATAGGTAGGAGTAATAGCGGCGGTAGTATAGTTAGACTCCGGCGAAGACGGGGCGGGCGTCGTATTAGCGGTATTAGCGGTAGCGGCGGCGGGGTCCTAGGTAGGTAGCTAGGGGTCTTAGACGAGCGGCTTTAGGGCTCCTTATAATAAACTAGTAGGAGCTAGGCGTTTTTAGCCGGTCGCCGAAGGGGAAGAATAGGGCTAATATTAGGGGCTAGTACCCTAGTAGCTAAAAGGAAGGAAGAATAGACTACGAAAGGAGTAGAACCGGAGACCGTACGTTAGAGTACGGTCTCCTCGTTAGAGTATAAGGAGAGAGCTCCTCCCCCTCTCTAGCTTATTAGTTAACTTAGTTCTATCTACTACCTTACCTTTTAGTATATACTAGGGTCTCCCGTGACAATAAGACTTATACTACGACTAGACTTAATATAGCTACTATAGTAAACGAGATAAAGCTATAAAAAGAAAGGGATAAGCTTCTATAGGAATAGCGGATAAGGTACTAAATATTTACCTATCGTCGCCTTATACCGGCGAAGCCTTAGACCGGATTACTAACATTTAGATACTTAGATAAATAGGACTTACTTTCCCTAAGGATTTCCTTATTTTCGACTAGCTTCCTAATAAAGTATAGAACGAAACACGTGAATAGTATATATAAGAAGAAAGTAGATAAGATCTAACCTTAGAACGTTTAGCTTACTAATAGATCTATACCTAGCGGTCGTATTATCGTATAGATTAGAGAGATATAATACTAAAAGAGTAGTTTAGTACGGAACCTTACTATTACCTTAATAGATTCCTCGAGAAACGCTACGCCCGCTTCCCTTATTAGACTCGGCTTATAGAACTCTAATTTAATAATATACGTATCAACTAGTCCCTTAGCCTAAACGAACGATTACTAGTTAAGGAAATACTTATACGACGGGAACCTACCCTTATATAGGGCTTCGAAGAATACGGTAAAATTAGGAAAGAAGTAGTACTAGTATAAGTTATCCGAGTAGTAGACTACGAACCCTAGTAAGCGAAACCCTTTAATATCCCTAAGGCTCTATTAAGTAAGATTCGTTAGATATTTTACGAAAGAATTAAGACGGGAAGACTCGAACCTAGTTATACCTTATATCGTAATCTATAGTTTTTGGTCTTAAAGAAAAACGGTAAGTATTAGCTAATTAATAGCGCTACGAATATCAACGTAGTTACTATTAGGGACGCGAACGTACTACTAACGGCCGATAAATTTTCTAACTCGTTTACTAGATACGTATAGATATCGCTTACTAACCTTTTCTCTAGGTACGACCAATTACAACTTACTAAAGAGAGTCGCGATCTTACCTTATTTATATACCTATTTAGTCTTTTACGAATAACTACTCTACCTTAAGGAGTAACGAACTTAGTAGCCTAATTTTACCGTATATCTAAGATAATTATTTCCTACTAGTTTAAATATAGCGATGTTTACGTAGACGATATAATTACCGGAACCCCGAAAAAGTATAATAACGATAAGGAATCCGAGCTTAAGGGAGTACGTCGAGGGGTCTTAGAATACGTAGTTAGGCTAGACGTAGTTCTTACGGATATTAAGCGCGCGGGAGCAACGATATTAGGAGAAAAGTTCGATATTTATAAAAAGGGCGTAAATATAGTCGGATACTATTACGATCGAGAAGGACGATACCCGAATACTTCTAAGGTAGCTACTATTTTAAACTAGTTAACTCCTAGGTCTATTAAGTCTACGAGAGCTTTTATCGGAGTTTATATCTATTACTAAATCTAGATATAGGATTTTACTACCGTTTCGATTTTCGAAACCTATCTTCGTATTATTTAAGAAGGACTCAGAATTCTATTAGGGAAAGGAATAAGATAAGGTAATAAAAACTCTTTAGGAAGCGCTTACGACTATACCCGTACTACGGCCGGTTATATACGAACTAGATTCAGGCGAGATTATTCTTACGGTAGATACTTTAGGAGAAGGATAGGGAGCGGTCTTATAATAAATAGACGAACTAGGTAAGAGATACCCGTACTAATATAAAAGCGGGATCTAGTCGCTATTAGAAAGGAAATACGATATAGTTAAACTAGAATACTACGCCCTTTTATACGCTCTTAAGAAATTCCGCCTTTATCTTTAGGGAACGCATTTCGTAGTCGAAACGGACGCCCGGACTTTAATCTATTAACTTAATAGAGTATCTTCGGATATAGTAGGATCTCTAGTTATACGATAGCTCGTATAGATTTAGATATAGGATTTTAATATCCGATACGTTCCCGGGAAAAAGAATATAGTAGCTAATAGACTCTCCCGCTAATTTAGTAATATACCTAAAAAGGACGTCCCTACCGTTCCTAACTTCGATATCGAGGATTTTATCGATCGGCGACTTAGAGCCCTTTACTATTCTAGTATCTACGTCTATAAGCGTAACCTACGGTATACGATCTAGCTCTACCCGATAACCGTACCTAGTCTAGAAAATAACGATAATACTAGTAGCGAAAGTTCTATAGATTAGAACGAGGAATACGGAGAATTCGGTTTATCGGAACCCTAGGAAGGATTAGATAGTAAATATACCGTAGAATACTAAGCGATTACTAACTAGCTTATAACTTTAAAAGTCGCAGACCATCTTAAAGGTAAATAGATTACGGCTATAAAAAGAAAGGTAATAGGCTACCTTATAGCTAGACGATAACTATTCAAGCGAGGTAAATAAGGATAAGCCTACCGTCGCGTAATTAATAACTAGGACTAGCGAAAGGAAATTATCGTCGCTCTCTATAATAAATACGGCTATAAAGGACGCGAAACTATAGTAGTACTTATTCGGAATCGATATTATTAGGACGGGTACTATAACGACGTTAGTAAATAGATTAAAGAATATTCTTAATATTAAATAAGCGATCGAGCGTACGTAGTAGAACCTCTAAATACGACTATTATTCGGAGTAAGATTCTTGGCGTAAGATAGTCTATTAATTATACGATAATTACCCTACGAGGTAGTTATAGCTATCTTATTTAGGCAAGGGAGGAATTAAGCGGTTGGCCTAAGGTAAGAGTACTCCGTTTAGTACCTATATCTAAGAATATCGCGGATTTTATCTTTGAGGAACTAATCTATCGATAGGATATTATATCGGAAATTAGAGTTAATAGAGGTCCTAAGAACAAGCTATATACGGATACGCTTCTAAAACTATATAATATTAGAAAGATTAAGATTTTACTATATAATAGTTAAGGTTAGGGAGGAATCAAACGGTCTTACTTAATAATATAGGAAGCCTTCTAACGAGCAACGAACGGGAACTAGAAACCTTAGAAAGATTTATTACTAGTAATACTTTAGGCCGAACGGATAATAGTTAATAGAATAACTAGTATAACTCTAGTTAGGATAATACTTAGTAAAGAATATATCCTTCCGATCGAACTAAAAATAGTTATATAGTAAAACCTTCCTTAGTCTATAGTTAGGATAATAGAATACCTTCTTTTTCTACGAGCTAAATAACTAGATTAGAGAGGGGAAGACCTCTAGGAAGCTATCGTAAGGTAGGAACGTATAAGATAGGAAGTAAACGAGTACTAGGAATCGTAATATTAAACTAGAATACGTACTAAAAACCTAGACGTAGGATAGCTTATCCTTTTATATAATACGAAGATCGTTAAGGATTTTAGATCTAAATTAGATTTTATATAGGTCGGTCTATACCGTATCGCGAAGGTATATAAGGACGGGAGAACCGGATTACCTATTAGTAGCTACGTACTTAAGGAACTAAATAGAGTTTTAGTATATAAGACGATTCGAGGAAATAGGATTAGAATCTTCTACTAGAGGGATAGGCCTATAGGTAATAACCTCCTTAATACCGGTTAGGAGTATAGGATAGAATAAGAATAAGGCTAGGATCAAGACAATACTTAATTAGATAAGGATAAGGAATAGGAATAGGAAAAGTAACCTAGTAACGAGGATCTAGATATATTAGTTCGCCGATCCGGACTATAAGTAATTATTCCTAGACTAGAAGGATTCGACCCTAGCTAATACTAGGATTACTAGGAACTATAGAGAAGTATTCGATTCGTAAACGGCTTATAAATACTTATAATATAGGAAAGGAAACGATTAGTAAAGTATATATAATACTAAGCTAATAAGCTAATATACTATACCTTAATCGAATCCCTTATTTATATATTAGTATAAAGGAACTTAGTACGTAATCCTAGGGGACCTTTACGCCTCTTTAATCCTCTTCCGCTATATACGCTTTCGACCTTTTTAATCCTTCTCTACTTAGTACTTATTCGATTCTCTTCTACTTTACGCGCTTTCGATTCTCCTCTATATATTAGGAATTACTACGACCTAATATCCCCTATAGCTACTAAATATATCGGTCTCTACTAAGTAGATACCTATCTAATAAGTAGCTTATAATCTAGGAAACCTTAAGTATATAAGTATCTACCAAAGTCTAGATCCTTAGTTGAGTCTAATATTAGTTTAGTTCTACTAGTTCTCTAGGAAGTATTTATACCCCTCGAGGTCCTCCCGTACGGTCTACCCTAGGTTCTTTGATAATCTCCGGTTTAAGCTCTAATAAGATTATATTAACTTATTAATCCTACTCGGCCCTTAAGCTTATATCTACGAAACCCTAGATTCACGACTACGGGAATACAATTATTAATCCTTTTATTTAGACCCTTTTACTTATTAATCCTAACTAGTCCTTGTTAGGGGCTGGTGCCCTAGTAGCTAAAAGGAAGGAAGAATAGACTACGAAAGAAGTAGAACTAGAGACCGTACGTTAGAGTACGGTCTCCTTATTAGAGTATAAGGAGAGAGCTCCTCCCCCTCTCTAGCTCGTTAGTTAACTTAGTTCTATCTACTACCTTACCTTTTAGTATATACTAGGGTCTCCCGTAATATTAAGTTAACTCTTTTTGTCTTTTTTTTCTCTCGACGCGCTCTAGAAGCTACGGAGACTACGATAGACCCTACGGAGAGCGATAGTAGCGATATTACGCCGTATAACTATAGTACTATTATCTAGTAGTTAATAGCGTAGTAGTAGGCTTAGGCTACCCGCTTAGAGGAGTAGGAGGCCTAGCTATAGAGGGCGCAGGCCGGTCTACTTAAGGCGGATAAGGCCTACGTAGAGCTAAAGGGTAACGACGTATCTATCTAGAGCCTAGTCTCGGCTATCTAAGACTACGGCCTAGGCGGATCGGACTCCGCGACGGATAACCTAGCCTACGGACCTCGAGAATAGCGACTACTATAATAGGATAGGTCTACGGCTACTTTTAGAGATTTTTTTCTCCGAATCTAGAGTTCCTATAGGACGAGGGCCGTATAGAAGCCGGTACTTCCCGCCCCTTTTTACTAGGATACTATTAACGACTATCTAACCTACGAGAAAAGGGCTCGTATAAGGGGATTTTAGGCAGCTAGCGGCCCTAACGGTAAACGGAACCCCGAGGACTTTCTCTCGGAGATTAAGTATATTTTTACGGACTCTATAGAAAAGACGACGGCCCTAGAAAAGCTAGTAAGCCTAAAATATAACGACGGCTAGCTATAGTAGGATTACTAGCTAATCTTTAACGAACTCCTACTAGTATCTAATAGCTCCTAGTAGAGCGACAAGGTTAAGATATAGTAGCTACGGAAGACCCTCTATAACTAGGATAATATACTTCTAGTAACTATATAGAGGGAGACGGGGTATACCTAATTTACCGCGGAGATTAGACGTATTATATAGAACTATAAATATACTAGCTAGTTCGCCGCGCGATTCTCGACCTAGTAGTCTAAGTAGAAGTAGTCGGGCGGCGACCCCTATACCGTAGCGGCTATAAGCTTAGCCTCTTATAGTAGTACCGTAGACGGCGATACTATTATAACCCTAGTACGGGTTATAGGCCGAGCTAAGGCGGCCGCGCCCCGCCCCCCTACGTAAGGGGGGAGTAGCGCTATACTAAGGGCGAAGTAGGTATCTAAGGCGGAGCTAGACGGCCGTAAGGAGAAGGGTCTCTACTTCTAGTACGGAGGGAGCGGGTACCGTATAAGTAACTACGTATACCGCCCCGCTAAGCGACCCTCCCTAAAGGGGGTAGGGATAAATACCTTAACGGTCCCGGCCGTAACGGAGACCGCCCCGGTCCTAGAGGTTACCGAGTCTAATCTACTAGGAAAAGGATAGCTCCCCTCTAAAGATAGAGGAAGGGAGTAGGTCGAGTACTAATAGAGGACTAGGACGCTTACCGGGTAAATATAGACGGGAATAATATACTTATAGACGTAGTAATTAATAGTATTTCCTACGTATCTACCCTAATAGACGAAGGCTGTTAGTACTACGCTATAATAGATAGAGACCTAGCCAAACGGCTCGGACTCCCTAAGGTAGGAAAAACGACGAGACGGATCCGGGGTACTATAGGCGATATAGCCGGGTCTAGTATTTAGGGGGTAGTCGCCCTAAAACTTAAGATAGCCGGCTTCGAGTAGGTAGTCTACGTATACTACGTCCCTAAACTAGCCTTTCCGGTTATTTTAGGGAACCCCTAGAAGGTATATAACCGTATCCGGATAGCGCCCGACGAAGGCCGGCTATACTACGGGCGGGTAGTAAGGTAGGTAGCGGAATCCGCCCCTAAAGCGGTAGAAGACGGCGACCCTTATACGGTAGCCTATCGATCGGAGAGCTCCGGCGGGGACGCTATACTAACGCTAATAGAATAGGTATAGCCGGAGACTAATAACTTCGTAATTACGCTAGTAACCTTCTATATTAAAAAGGTAGAAGACGGTTATTCGGTAATAGTCGCCGCTATAGTAATAGAGGACTTCGAGAAGGCTATAACGGAGAAAAGGCTTAATATAGAGGCGGAACTCCGCGCGTAACTCCCCCTAGAGGTTTACGATATAATCCTACTATTTTTAAGCCTAGAGGTAGAAAAACTCGCCCCCTACTAGCTGGGGGTAGACTATAGAATCGAGCTACGTACGAAGCCGGACGGGATAATAGAGTCCTTACTATAGGGGCCGCTCTATAGTATATCTAAGGAGGAGCTCCTAGTCCTATAGAAAACGTTAAACGAGCTACTAGCTAAGGGGTTTATTTAGCTATCGAGCTTAGACGGTAGGGCGCTAGTACTTTTTATCCGGAAACCCGTAGGGGGCTTAAGGTTCTACTATAACTATAGGGTACTTAATATAGTAACTAAGGAGGATAGATACCCGCTCCTACTTATCTCGGAGACCCTCCGGAACCTCGCGGGCTATACCTACTTATTAAAGGTAGATATAGTAAGCGTATTTTAGAAGCTTAGGATAGCCTAGGGTTACGAGTATAAGATAGCGTTCCGGACTAGGTACGGGTTATTCGAGTAGCTTATAACTCCGTTTAGTTTAGCCGGGGTACCGTCTAGTTTTTAACGGTATATTAATATAGTACTTCGGAAGTTCCTCGACGAATACGCCTCGGCGTATATAGACGACGTACTAATCTATATCTAAGGGAGCCGTAAAGACTATTTCGAGAAGGTACGCACCGTTCTCCGGGCGCTTTAGGACGCTAGCCTATACTTAGACCCCGCGAAGAGCGAGTTCGCGAGGAAGAGTATTAAGTATCTAGGTTTTATTATTTACGCCGATAGGGGGGGCCTTTAGGCCGACCTAGAGAAGGTTTAAACTATTTAAGAATAGGCGGTCCTACGTAACTAGAGGGAGGTATATAGGTTCCTAGGATTTACGAACTACTACCGAATATTTATTAAAGGCTACTCTACGCGCGCCGCCCCGCTTACGTTACTAACCGGGGCAAATACTACGTTCTCCTAGGACGAAGCGGCCTAGGCGTCTTTTAACAATTTAAAGGAGTATTTTATAAGCGCTCCGGTACTACGATAATAGGATCCCGCGCTTTTAACGTTTCTAGAGGCCGATAGTAGCGGCTTCGCGCTAGGCGGGGTTCTAAGCTAGGAGACTAGTAGGGTTCGCTACCTAGTCGCTTTCTATTTAGAAAAACTAAATAAGGCCGAAATTAATTACGATATCTATAATAAAGAATTACTAGCTATAGTCCGGTACCTATAGTACTAGAATACGGAGCTTCGTAGCTATAGTCCGTTTATAATTATAACGGATTATAGGAACCTAGAATACTTTATAAAAAAGTAAAGGCTATCCGAGCGATAGATACGGTTCGCGGAGACCCTAATAAGATATAGGTTCTCTATAGTATATCGCCTAGGGTTAGAGGTAATAGTTCTAGACGCGCTATCTAGACGAGATTAGGATAACCTAGATTACTACGATTATACTTCGAGGGTCTAATAGCTAATCCTAGAGGCTAGCTTAACCAAGTATACGCTAGCCGCCCCTATAGCGATAGGATACGGGGTTTTCGGTATAGGTCGAGGCCTATTCTAGGAAGACGCCCTTAACGAGCTCTAGGATAGGGTAGTTACTAAGGATATATACTACTAATAGGTATTCTAGGCGGTATAGTCCGGCGAGCGAGCTATTCCTACTAGGGCCCGTATTAAGATTTAAATCGCGGACTATAAGATTAATACCTAAAGCCTATTATAATACCAAGGTAAGCTATAGGTACCTAGCGCCCCGTTTATAACGGACGTAGAGCGAAAGGAGTTAGACGACGATATAAGGGGTCTAGATAATTTAAGGACCAAGCTAATTTAGAAGAACTACGACTCCGTAGTAACTAGTTACCTAGATAGGGAAAATACGCTCTCCGTTATAGGCCGAGACTTCTACTAGCTACTAATAGCCTCGTATATACGGAGGTTTATACGGAACTATAACGGCTATAGCCGTAATAAGGTTTAGCGTAGCGCTAAATACGGTCTCCTATAGTCGCTCCCGGTCCCCGATAGATTTTTCTTGGAGTTATTAATTAATTTTATAGTAGAACTCCCGGAGTCTAACGGTAATATAAACCTCTATATAATAAAGGACAGGCTAAGTAAGACCGTAGTTTTTAAAGCGATACCTACTACTAATACGGAGGCTTACGCCGAGATATTCCTAAGATACTAGGTACGCTACTATAGGCTACCTAGGGTAATAACGTCGGACCGCGGAAGGAACTAGACGGGCGCCTTCTAGAGATACTTCTACCGCCTATTAGGCGTCGAGTAGCGGTTAAGTAGTGTATACTACCTTTAAACGGACGGAGGCCCGGAGCGCCTTAACTAGGAAGTATAGGTATACCTACGGTACTTTATTAACTTTAACTAGAACGACTAGGCCTAGTAGTTACCTATAGCCTAGTTAGTAGTAAACGGCCGGTACTATATAGGAATCGGTATATCGCTATTTTTTACGATATACGGCTTTAAAGCCCCTACGGCTATACCGTTAGAAGAGGTAGCCGTAGATTCCGCCCCGATCCCCGCTAAATAGAGAGCTAAAGAGTTCGTTTAGAAGATAGAGAAGATTACGGAGCTATACTAATCGCTAATAGGGGTTTCGTAATAGTAATAGGAGGAGTCCTATAATAGGCGGCGGGTCTCTACCCGAAGGTTTTAGGTCGGCGATAAAGTATAGCTAGACCTAAGGAACTACGGTAGCGAGAGGCTAAAGAAGAAGCTAGACGCGCGATACGCTAAATATACGGTAGCCGAAGTTATTAGCCCGATATCCGTACGGCTTAAGGGTATCCCTAGCGGGATATATAATATATTCTACCCCGACCTTTTACGTTAGTACCTAGACGACCTACTACCCGGGTAGGTTATCGACGACTCCTAACTAGGCCCCGTACTACTAGAGTCGTACGAGGAGTTCGAAGTAGAGAAGATCCTATACGCTAGGAAGGCTAGGCGGGGATAAGGGCGCGAGGCCCTAGTAAAATAGCGCGGTTACTACGATATAACGTAGGAGCTACTAGAAGCTATAGAAGATACTATAGCTATAGACGAGTTCGAACTAGTTTACGGACCCGTACGAGAAAATAATAGCCCCCTATAGGAATTCAGCGGAGGGCGGCTAAGAAGGAGCGGGCGGACGAGGCTATTATAGTAAGCTATATTTTTAAGTTTTACTTAGAGTTAAGATTAGGAGTTTAATTTTAAAGTATTTTTTTATTTATTTTAGGGTTTATCCGGTCCCCTCTAGTTTTAGCGCGGGCGGTAATAGCTAAACGCTACTCCCCGCGCCTATAAAAAAAAAAAAGAGAAAGAAGAAAGATTATAAAAGAAACCCCCCTTCCCCTCCTCCCTTATATAGGATTAGACCGCCGGGGCCCCTATACCTAGGAGCTAGGTACTAGGCCGGCTATTATAAAGTTTATTACCGCCGCCTCGTAGGTAGTAGTAGTAGTAGCGGCGACCGTACTATTTTATAAGGTTAGTATTAGTATTAGAGAGGAGGGCTCGGGTAACTTACGGCGGGACGAGGGCCTAGTCTACTAGGGACCGGAGAGCCTTATAGGCCTTAAGGGCGGCGACTAGGCTAAATAGAGCGGACTCGCTATAAACGGTTAGCGTACGTTAATAAACGGAATACGGGATATACCTCTAGTCTTAACCCGACCGGGTCTACGCGGCGTAGGCCAAGCCGGCGAGCTAGGGCCTAATCGGTTAGTAGGTAAAATAAGACGGACCGCGGTACGTATATTAGGGTATACTAGGCCCGATACTAGGTATAGTACGCGTAGGCGAGAGAGGGCTGGTAGCGCTTACTATTATTCTATAAGTAGTTAGCCGGAGTCCGAGTAAGCTTTACTAGTTATAACTTACGGGCGGAGGCTTCTAGTAGTAGTAGTCCCGACTAGTAGACGTATACGTAGTATAATATATAGGCCTACGGGCCTAGGAGTAAGAGTTAATATACGGTTACTATAAAAGACTAATAGACGTACGGTTCCAACTAGCTACTTAGGTATAGTAGTAGGAGAGGTAAGAGCGGCGCGGGTAGCGTTCTTACGCTAGTAGTAGGCGGCGGTATTCTAGCGGGCGGCCTCTCGGCGGGCGGCGACGGTACGGACGGGCGAGGAAGACGGCGAGGCGCGACTAGAGATAGAAGTACGAGTAGGGGAAGTAGTAGTAGGGGAGACCGTTAGTAATATAGCGGGAGTCGTATTCGCGAGAAGGGCGGTAGCGGTAGTAAGGAGACTAGTGTCGGCGGACGAGGGTAGGGGTATACTAGGGGTCTCCGAGTTCAACGTACTACTAGTAGTAGTAGTAGGATCCTAGAGGTCTAGGATAAGCGGCTATAGATTTAGGGCGGGCGACTAAGGGTCCTAGGTAGGCGACTAAGTATTCTAGGCGGTTATAGGACTCGACTCCGAAGAGCTAGATAGTAGCGGCTTAGACTTAAGTAGTAGGCTATTAGGAACGTTAGGGGCCTTAGCGATACTAAAGAGAGAACGGATACTAGATATAGTAGTAGTAGCGGTAGCGGTACGACGAGCTAAATACGGTTAGTTTAAAACGGAGGCCGCTACCTTAGCGCTAGGTAGGAGATACTTACTATATATATATATAGTATATATATATATATATATATAAGGGCTTAATAAAAAAAAAAGCCTAGGGGATAGGGGTATTTATACCCTTTAGGAGATACTAATTAAGGTATAATTACGCGTATAATTATACGGTAGTCGATAGTAACTTCGAGGGGGATCGAATTAGTATTATCCAAGAGGGTTTATAAGCGATACGAGGGAAACCTATAGAAGCCGGCTAAATTATCTAGGCTACCCGGTCCTAGGATAAGGGCCAGCCGAAAGACGTACTATAATACTCGGGATACGTCCAAATAGCTAGTTACGCGGACCGGAGACTCCTCTATAGAAGTTACGGGGACCGGAGACGCCTCTAGTATAGGTAGACTCTATTCCTATCGACTAGGGAGGTAGAAGGATAAGTTACTATAGATACTATAATAGAATGCCCGGTTTTAGTAAAGTTATCTAGTCTTTAACGGGAAACGAGTACCTAGTAGCGGGGTAAGTACGAGGACGTACGGAGTATACTTAGGTATACGTACTACAAAAATAACTTACGAGGGCCTAGGCCTAGGGCGTAGCTACTATTACTTAAATAAGGGTCCGGCTACCTAAATAAAGGGTTACGTACGAGTTATATAAGCGGGACCGCCTAAAAGGTACCGGAGAGAGGAGGGAAGTCCGCGGCTTAAGGGCTCCTTATAATAAACTAGTAGGGGCTAGGCGTTTTTCGCCGGTCGCCGAAGGGGAAGAATAGGGCTAATATTAGGGGCTAGTACCCTAGTAGCTAAAAGGAAGGAAGAATAGACTACGAAAGGAGTAGAACCGGAGACCGTACGTTAGAGTACGGTCTCCTTATTAGAGTATAAGGAGAGAGCTCCTCCCCCTCTCTAGCTCGTTAGTTAACTTAGTTCTATCTACTACCTTACCTTTTAGTATATACTAGGGTCTCCCGTAATAGTCCTTAAGCTTATATCTGCGAAACCTAGAGTTTATACTTAAGAGAATACGTTTACTATTCCTCCTACTCTAGCCTCTTCAATAGCTTCTTACTCTTTAGTAGTAAGCTTATATCTACGAAACCTAGAGTTTATACTTAAGAGAATACGTTTACCGTTCCTCCTACTCTAGCCTCTTTAATAGCTACTTACTCTTCGTTAGCCCTCCTAGCGGCGCCAACGGTTTATATCCTATCCTCTATCTAAGTCTCCCTACTCTTGTATTTCAAGATTAGAATAGATCTATATAGTCCTTAGGAGGATAATCCTATAAGTTAAAATAGTCGTATTCTCTTAGTCTTTTACTACTTAGACTTTCGCTATATTGGCCTTTCGTAACCTTCGCCTATTCGCCTCCCGTTCCTCCTTAGTTAAATCAATAGTATCTTCTATTATTATACCGGTCTAGCTTTACGCTTGAATAGACTTAGTCGGGTATTACTTTCGTAAAACTTAACTTTAGCTATTAAAGGAACTATACCCTAGTATATATATATATTATAACGGTTCGATTCTCGGATAGCTAGCTTCGTAGTAGACGTTTATTACTTTTCCTTTTTTATTAGTTTTATATATATATATATATATGTATATCCGGAAAGGTTAGGAGAGTTACCTTTTATATATAGAGTTAGGAAGTTTACTTTGTTTTATTTGAGCCACCGTACCTTATTCTAAATTGTTTTTTTTTATATAGGAACCGTTTATATATTAGCCTTTATTTACGTTAAACCCAAGTAAAGAGTATAGGAAGTAGGAAGGCGAACGTTATAGGACGACGTTAAATTTTTTTTTAGTAGGGGAGGGAGAAGTCTTTTAAGTCGGGAATCCGTATTAAAGTCGAGCTATATTAATAAAAAGGAACGAATAAACTAGAATTGAAAAATACGAATAATACTACGTATAATACTACTATAACCGGAAACTATAAGGAAAATTTCAACTAATTACCTCGAAAAGTCCTCCTATCTAACCGACTTTACTTAAATATAACCGTAATAGATTAGGTTATTAGAGTAATACCTAATAATTACTATTACTATCTAGTATACCTCCCGAGGAGCCGCTTCCTATACCAAGCGTTAATACGCGCGACGTATAGGGCTACTTTAGAAATATAAAGGATCTTTTAATATATTTAATTGTTTTGGGAAATGTTTAGGATTTTTTTATATATTTAGATACTTTAGTATACGCGTTAAGGTTTTATTACTCTTTCGAGTCTTTTCTTACTTTTAAGTTCTTTCTTAGTATCTTAGGATACGAGAAGTTCTATACCCCTTTAAGATTCTTCTTAGTATTTAGGCTTATTGGTTGGTCTCGTATAGTTTTAGTATATATCTTAGAATACGTTAAGAGTCGACGTATTGTCTACCTAGGGAGGGGATATAAGGGGGATAAAGGTATAAGACTAGAATAGGAAGTAGAATAGGAACGGGATATAGAGATACGGGTAATATATAAGAAATAATATAATATACGACCGCAACACCACAATTTATAGAACCCTAATAATTAATAATATAGGAACCAGATTAACGGCGCGTATATAGGAACTAAGATAGTATAATAATACGATCTAATTCTTATTACTTATATTAACTCTAGACTCTCTCTTCTTTACTCCTAACTGCCTTGTCTATCTCTTTATAAACTGCCCTACCTATCTCTTTACGAAATACTTAAAGATCCTATTACCTTACCTTTGTATAGTAGCTAAGCGGCAGAAGTTAATAGTAATCTAATACTATATTATCTATACTTATCTCACCTATACTATCTACGCTATAAACGGTCGAAACCGGCTAAGTATACTCCGTATAGCTTACTTAACCCTCTTCCGATTCCGGACGGGCTATAGAAGGAAGTAACATTCGATTTTATTATAGATCTACCTCCTAGTAAGTTTATAGGGGTAGTCTACGATTAGATCCTCGTTATAGTATACCGTTTCTCTAAGATAGCTTACTATATACCTTTTAGGTCTAATTGGGGTATAGACGTACTAGTAGAAGTATAGATAAAAGAAGTTATTAGGTTATATAGTATCCCTAAACAGATCCTCTCTAATAGAGGTCTAATTATAAATAGTATATACTAGGGTACCTTCTACTACTACCTATAGGTAAGGAGGATCCTTACTTCAGCCTATTATCCTTAAACAGACGGATAGATAGAGAGAATAAACCAAACCTTAGAATAATACCTAAGGATCTTCTATTCTATAGAATAAGATAACTAGGTATAGTAGATATATATCGTAGAGTTCGTATATAATAATAGTAAGTACTCTATTATAGGCTTTACCCCTTTCGAGATAAATATAGGTATCCTCCTATAGCTACTAGATCTAGTAGACCAACCGTACGGGGAAGGCGAGTCCCCGCTCGCTTAGGGACTAGTAGCTAAAGTACTAAATATATAAGAATAATATCGCTTAAAGATAGCCGCTTCGAATAACTATTAAAAGAGTCGAGTAGATAAGAAGCGTAAGGATATTATCTTTAACGTAGGGGATAAGGTTCTCGTCTCTATACGTAATATAAAGTCGCTACGCCTAAAAAAGAAGCTTAATAATAAGTTTATAGGGCTAGGGCTTATTTTGCGCTAGAATAGGCTAGATATATACTAAGTATACCTCCTAGCGCTCCGTAGCGTATATCTAGTCTTTTATACCTCCCTCTTAGAGAAATAGGAACCGACGGGCTTATTATAGCCGCTAGGGAATAATATAGAGGATATATTGGAGAGGTTCGGCGACGAGAAGCGTATAGTATAAGAAGTACTAGATCGGCGTATAAACTCGGTCGGATAATAGGAATACCTAGCCAAATAGAAGGACGAACCTAATAAGAATAACTCTTAGGAAAGTAGTCCTAAGATCCTACTAGAAGTAATAAATAAGTTCTAGTAGAAGATTAAAGTAGTCCTAAAGAGGGGATCAAAGCCGACTCGAGGACGAGCCGCCCTAAAAGGGGGGTAATAGTCTAAGAGTAATATATTTATACTACCTTTACCTTTTTTATCCCGTAAGGGTTCCTAGTAAATATATTTTTTCCTACTTCTAAAAGAGGTTTTTTCGTGTATACTAGGAGGTGTTTAATAGCGTACTCCTATAGAAGGAGTAAGAATACCCTTTTCTAAAGAGAGATTTAGGAGAAGTAAGGTAATTATCCTACTTCTCTAACTTCTAAGAGAATCCTATACTAGAGAAAGGGGTAAGATGAATTCTACCCTACTAGTAAAAGGAATACTACTATAATTCTATACTTTTTTCCTAGAGATCTAGGTTTTTTAGTATATTTTATAGCTGGATAAGAGGATTTCGAAGTAGAATACTAGAATCCTATCCTAGAATTTAGTATTACTAGATGTTAATACTAGAATACTACTAGGAATACAACCTTAAAATGCTAGAAGAGTAGAATACTCTAATAGTAAAAGGTAACCTAAGACAGGATTTACTAGGATCCCTATATAGAATATATAGGAAAGGTAGTATAAGATATCTAGTAAGACCTTTAGAAGGCTAGATTCCTACCTTAAGAATCCTTTAAGACTCCTTTAGAATAGTAGTCTAAGTATTAAGATTATAGTAGGTAAGATACTATAAGAAGGTTATATAAGAGAATTTAATTATTATTTTAGAATTCTAGCCTATTATAGCCCTATATAGCAAGAAATAGGACTATAGACGTAGGTATAATACCCCTAAACTCCCCCTAACTCTAATTATCTCGAATATTACCCGAAGGCCTATTATTCCTTACCTCTAGTACTAGTAGTAGGTACCTACCTCTTTCTCCGGGAGGCGGGCGTCTTCTTACTACGAGTAGTAGTAGTAGTAGTATAGGCGGTAGCGAGGTCGGCTTCTACCTTCTTAGCGGCGGCCTCCCGCGCGCGGAGCTCGGCGGGGGTCTCGGTAATAGTAGCTAGACCGTACTTAGGCTAGGAGAGTTAGAATAGGCTAGAATACGCTAGAAAGCGCTAGGAGGGTACCTTACCTTCTTTAGAGACTAAAACTCTATCTTATCGGACTCTTCGTCCTCTATTACCGCTACCCTCTTCCGCTCTTTCCTTATAACGGCCGCCTTAGCCCTAGTACGACTAGCTACGACTATACCGGACTACAAGCCGCTACCCTAACCATTATATATAAAGAAATTTATATAGAAAGGGATCTTCCTATAAGAAGATATTAGTATACGCTAGAATAGGCTATAATTTACTAGAAACTACTATAATAACTATATACCTATCGATATCTACTACTATAGTACTAGCTAGGTCCTAGACCCGCTTAATAGCGGCGGTATACTTAGTAGTAGTTATAGTAGCGGCCGGGCTACTATCCGTAGGAGTTTATAGCCGTAGAGCGTCTATAGTATCCTAGAATACGTCTATATCCGGGTCTATGTCTTCCTCTACCTATCCTAAGTTAGAATACGCTAGAATACGCTAGAAGGGACTAGATAACTTACCTTAAAGTAATTCTCGTTCTTAGTAAGGTAGTAGTAGTACTTATTACCCTACTTACCGTTAATAATAAAGCTATACTCGTATATTAGCTATTTAGAGCTAGAATACGCTAGAAAGCTACCGACTTACCCCTTAATAAGCTTAGGGTTATTAGAGAACTAGTAGTTCTCCTCTATAAAGCCTTAGGCGAAGCGCTAGAGGTAGTAGATATAGGTTAAGGGGTAGATACGGCCGTTAGCGGCTAATTCTAGCCTGCGGGCGGGAAGGGTTTATATTAGTATTTTATTATACCGATTAAGTAATTCTATCCTATAGTTAGTCGTACCGCGCTAGAATACGCTATAATAGCGCCGAATAGGGCGTACAAAGTAAAGCTTCTACTTACTTAGTTATATATTATTTACTTAAGGAAAGAAGTTCCGTCTAGTAGAATTTTTACTACTATAGTCATAATAAACACGCGGGATAATATTACTATTATATATTATCGCCGTTAATATTCTAAGACGGGGGTATTATTAGGAATCTATTACCTGACTCCTAAGCGAGCACGTATTATTATATAGATAACGGTTGCCTAAACCCTGACGCTCTTTAGCGATTGTCTTATCAATACAATACAAGTTCCGTTCTCATAGTCTTCAAATCTACTTATCCTGACAGAGGTCCAAACAATTATGCATGTGCAGCACTCTCTCGACTGACGACATCCCCACCGGAGCCTGAAAGCGGCATTTCTCCGCAGTCTAATTTCTTGGGCCGGTGAGCCTCATGAATCTGTTGTCAGTCTTTTTCAATTTGTTGATTCATTTCAGTTTTTGGACCGGGCACGATGTTGCGTTCGCTGGATATCTCCTACTAGGGCACGGAGGGAATTCCAAGGGTGGCCCATTTGCTCAGCCCTCATCGCCTAGAAAGTCGTTCGTTAAGCCTGTCGACTGTGCACGCATATATGAGCCCGCTCGAACACCTCAGATTGTTGTCTGTATCCGACGAACTACGATTTTGTGGGTCTGATCTTTCTCTCATGTAATTTCGTGTTTGATTGAAGTCACAGAGGGTTGTCAGTTCTCTGCACTATGGTGCATCCGGAAGTTCGGACCTATTCGTTAGACGAGCCACTTAGCATGATCTGAAGTTCAAGTTGCTCTTACGAGTATGTACTCACCGACCGCGACGTTGTGGGCAGTTTACATTTTCACACGCCTGATTATTATGAAATTAGGTGTCCGTGGAACTATGTAAACACATCTCGACGGGCCCAGACTTCGGCAATTATTAGTAGGCTCTTCATCCTCTCTCCTTTTTACCGTCTATCGCTCGTTTCCAAGCTCTTCGTGATGGACCTCTCTTCTTGTTTGATTTATTTGTTAGCATTAGGCGCTCTAGTTGCCGCAGCTTCCAATCCATGCGTACGTATTCAGAACCTCTCAGTGGTAATGATTTGCTAATTCATGGATCTCAGTGTGAAGCTCTCGCCGCAAGCTTCCCTGACAAAGTCGTCGACTCTGGATCCATTTATCGAGCCATCAAAGCCTCGTACTGGGCCGACCAAGCCGGAGCGGTTTCACCTAGCTGCTTTTTACAACCAGCAAATGGAGGGGATGTTTCAGTCGCAGTAAAAATTTTGACGCAACCTCAATTTAGGGACCTGCCTGCTTGTAGGTTTGCAGTTCGTAGTGGGGGCCACACAGGATGGGCTGGAGCTAGCAGCATTGAAGGGGGTGTTACGATTGATCTGAGTAATATGAAGGAGGTTGTGGTATCGGCGGATAAAAGAATGGTCACCCTTGGTCCGGGAAATCGATGGGGTGAGGTCTATCCTCAGTTAGAGGATCAGGGTGTGGCTGTCTCGGGCGGACGATGGGGTGAGACTATGGAATTCTGCTAGTTATTTGGTTACTGACGAGTTTTGAAGGAAACGTTGGAGTAGGGGGGCTTCTTACTGGCGGTATGGGAATGCTCTCTATAATTATGCAAGACCAGTGCTGATGATTTGAATAGGTGGTCTCTCTTTCTTCCAAGGTACCGAGGGCCTTGCTTGTGATGGCATTTTGAATCATGAGGTACTTATCAATACTCTCCAACTACACGCGCCACCCTAACACTGTTCCACAGGTTGTCCTAGCAGATGGTACCATCGTGAACGCCAATCCTCAGGAAAACGCCGATCTCCACCGCGCTCTCAAAGGCGGCAGCAACAATTTCGGAATTGTTACTCGATTCTACGTCAAAGCTTTCCCACACACCGATATCTGGGGCGGCAGGATTGTGGCCGGTGGTCGCCAGACTCAATCCGCGGAGTGGTTCCAGAACTTCGCCAACTCTTCAGCTTCGGATTGGGACCCCCATGGCATGACCATGTTTGCTCTCGGGTCCTTCATGGGTGTATCTGGTGGAGGCTCTCTCGCGACGTATTCGAAACCGCAATCCAACGCGCCGGCCATCTTTCAACCGTTCCATAGAACCTCATTGAGTGCAACGACTGGACAGACAACGATTAGTAATGTTTCTGCGACCAACGCTGCGATCGCGGAAGCGGGCGGACGCGTTCTTTGGGCAACAATGACGCATGCAAATTCCGCCCCTTTCATGGAAGAATTAATGGCATTCGCAAAGGAAAAAGGGAGTGAAATGCCTACACTTTCTTCCGGCATCCAACTCCTCTTCCAACCCCTCTGGCGCACCTCCCGCGCCCGTTCCTTCACCCAAACCGGCGGCAACAGCCTCGGTCTCGAAGCCTCAAACGACGATCTAGTAATCGTTCTTGCAACGACCAAATGGCCTTCTAGTACTTCGGATGAAGTTGTCAATGGAGTTATGAAGGAGTTTATTGATGAAGCGCAGGGAATGGCGAAGAGGGATGGGGTGTTTAGTAGGTATATTTATACCAATTATGCGGCGGGGTGGCAGGATCCGATGAGAGGGTACGGGGAGGGGAGTTTGGGGTTTTTGAGAGAGGTTAGTAGAAAGTATGATCCTGGGCAGGTCTTTCAGAGGCAGGTTCCTGGGGGTTTCAAGTTGGAAAGGGTGTTGCAAGAGGAGCTGGGAGAGGATGTGAGAAGTGGAGGGTCGCAGTAGAGTGGATCTTCTGAAGGTTGTGGACGGGATGATGAGGGCCGGGTTTAGGTTTGGGGATGGATAGAGGGTTGTAATGGTAGGAGGGTAATATTGTAAGTTGGGGTGTGATGATTCTTCTACTGGTATTTGTATCAGGGAAGAAATTGGATGTGAGATGGCTGTAATGATATTCGGAGGAGAGAACGGATTTTGTGAGTTAGGATGTGGTAATTTTCTGCTAATATTCCATTTCTTAGGGAGGAGCTTCGATTTCTTTCTACGTCCCCACTATCTCTCCAAGAAGAAGAGGAAAAAAGAAACTAGAAATATCTACTTCTTATCCCCAGTATCATGAATGGCATTAGGAACAGCCCTCTCCACCTTCTCAGGCAAAGCCTCCTGCAACGCCTTTGGAACTATGGAGTCACCGACTGCGTGAGACACCTTTCCCGTGTCTTTGTTGCTGTTTGTGTCGTGGACGGAATCGGGGAGTTCGTGCTCTAGCTTTGAGGGAGCCTGTAGCATTGTTAGGAGCGGAATAAAGTGATTGAGATTAGGAGGGGAGGGATGGGGAGATAGTACCTTTTCCTGGATTTTTTGGGGGACGGAGGAGGATGTTGCGTGCGAAACGCCTTGACCTTTTTCGTTTTGCATTGTGGTGGGGTGGGATGGTTTGGGTTGGTTTTTTGATGTGAGGTGGGCTGGGGTTGATTGATGTTGGTGGGTTATTTCGAATTGTGGAAGTGGAGGGAGGTCTTATAACCTTATAAGAGTCGAAACTGCATCAAGGTGACAGGATGATTACCAGTCGCCTGTTCTGAGTCCTCGTCATCGATGATCCTGATGATCCTTTCCATGTGCATGTGGTACGCATGACTGACGACATGAGGAGTCGACTCCGAAGGGTAAGGCTGCACCTGAAGGACTGAGGCACTGAGGCACTGAGGCACTGAGGCACTGAGGCACTGAGGCACTGAGGCACTGAGGCACTGAGGCACTGAGGCACTGAGGCACTAGCGCACTGAGGCAGGCATCTCAATATTCCAAGGATTTTTTGCGTCTATTCTTTTCCAGTGTGCAGGTCGGGGTGTGAGACAGTGGTTCAATCTCAAAGACATCGCGCAGGGAGCTCACCTTGAGATTTTACCATGTTTGGGCGATCTACGACAGAGCAAATAGCAAATCGTGTTACTATGAAATACTTGTTCGTGAGTTGTCTTTCTTTTCTTCTTCATGTCTTACTTACCGTCCCAATTAGCAATCATGGCCAGATTGTTATACATAAGGACAGACCGCCAATCATCGCACCATCAACAGTGACATCTTTCCAAAAATCACTTACCCCAAACCTCAACATGTCAGAAGACATATCGCAAGACACCCTGATCACCGAGCGTACATTACCACCTCTTCCCCCAATCGGCCACCGCTACATTCAACTGGCAAAAGACATACAAGATATCCACGACGCCGCGAGAGATGCCGATGATTTCTCAGTCTACGTCGATTGGCTTAAGCAGGTTTTCCAGAGCTGGGACTATGGCGAGGTCATTGAACATATGTGGTTGGTTTTTGCAGATGTAAGACAGGAGAAGGGGGTCAATGAGCTGTATGTAGACGAGAATAAAAATCTAAGGAAGGAGAAAGAGGATTTCATGGAGACTGTTGGAGCGCTGAGGCTGGAGGTTGATGGGTTGAAGAAAGATGGTGAGGAGAACAAGAAATTGAGGAAGGAGAATGGGGAGTTGGTTGATATTGTTGCGGCGCTGAGGGAGGAAGTTGAGGGGCTGAAGAAAGGGGCTAAAGATTTGAAGAAGAAGTAGGACAATCCACTATTTTATTGGGAATAACTTGCTCGGATTGTCGGGTCCGGTTTGTTGCGGCTGTTTCGGGGAAGTAGTTCAAACTCTCTCAGTGGAATCTTAATGCCGTTCTGTCGTTTTCTCCTCGATCTAAACCTTCGCAGGTGGCAGGATACTCATCTCGCCTTTTGAATTTCCGAGGGTGGAAAAGTTGTCTCATCCGGACTCCGGAGTCCTTCGATCTAGCATAAACATCAATAATTTTTCAAGCAGGCTCCAAAATAAGGTCGTTAGAGATCTACCGACATCGATCTCCAAATTATCATAACAGGTCGCTTTCCAATGCCGGGCGAAAAAGCATAAATTGTAGACAAGCGTACCTTCAACATTAATCCTTCGAAATCCATTTTACATACTGTCCTGCCGCCTTTCAAAAGATCTTTGATGGATGCTTTGGCATCTTCGATGACACAACGGCTTTGGAGACCATTTTGTCGTAAGTTGAAGTGGGATTGCTGACATAACATATTCCACTTCGTAATCCTCTTTTCGAAAGCTCTTTCGATCATGAAGTCTCAAACGCATCAGGCGAGATTTTCGAAATAGCTATTCCGACTTTGTGGCATCCGTTCTCCACCCTCCATGGCACCGCTAGTCTGTGAACATTATCTGCACCTTTAGAACGCTATCTTTGAATTCTTGCCGAAGCCCTTTCTTGAACTCGTCGGATTATCGATCCATGGGAAGTCATTGGACTGATAGCTATAAAGTTGACGGTCGTTGTTAAAATCGAATCCCACAAGTATAGCTTTCCCGTAGTACTCTTGAAACTCGATGTTGACAAAGAAATGCCAGAGGTGTATGTAGCCTAATCCGAGATTGGATGTTTCAACGAGTAGACCTGTCTATTTGCCAGCCACAAACAAGCCGAACACTGGAATCCCTCGCTCGACCCAGCGTGATCACATAATATGCTCATGCGAGCGAGGGATCCAATCATTCAAGTCAGCCACAGCGTGAACCTGTAAAAGACCCGCAGATGATGAAGGTCCCTTACATTTGAGCTGGCATTATGCCCTCGCCGCGGTCACCGAGATACCGTTGTAGGGGTCTTGGAAGATGCTGTACGATCCATCGGGTCGGGGTCTCATGGGCGGAAAATCAAATGTCCTCCTGTTGACAAGATAAGGCATGAAGATAAAAAGGATAAGATGGAGACCTATAAGAGAAGAAAGAAATGAGGGCTGGTTGAAATTACCGAGGTTTAGATAATTTCCGGTGAACAAAATTTCGCCGTCACGACTCGCGAAAGGGATTAAATGTGTACACAGGACCTCTATTCGATCGTCTTTTCCCTATAAAAGATTATCAGCGAGGCTATCTTTCGCACTTGCTCTCAGCCTCACTATCATCTTAACAGCTTATTCTAGGTTTGGGTTGACAGATATTAGGGAGCTGCCAAGTCCAGAACTACAATCCTCAAACCTATCTACGAACAGAAAAACTAATCAAAAGACATTGAAAGACATTGAAAGACAACGGAGAGGTGTACTTGTAGATGATGTTCCAAGCGAAATCAGACTAAGAACGAGGGGTAGGAGCTAAAAGTTTATACCCCGCTCATAGCAAAATATTGCTCTATATATTGAGTTAAAAAAGGTGGCGAGATTAAGTAACAGCCCCGGTGGTCAGTAAAATTCCAGCCCTGGATCAGCCTCTGGCAATGCTAACTTCATTCCAGGCGCAGTGGTAGCGCGTCGTTCTTATACTCGTCCTTACACAAGTATGACCTGAAAGGCTATGCGAATGTCGTGGGTTCGACCCCCACCCGGAGCAGTAACTTTTTTGCTGCACCAGAGGATAAAACCGCTATACTTTGTTGTCGTTCAATCGAGTGACCTTGTCTATGAATTAATTCATCCTTGCTTGCATATTTGAACCGAATTTGGATCTGGAAATTTCCTCTTTTCGCTCATACACGTCATTTTTTTTGCATTGATTAATCCTCGCATGAACTCCTTGGTCCCGACGCAAGCTTCAAAGCGTTCGAATAATGTCCGGAACGTTAAACGGAGTTGAGCTCTGGGTTGTGGCAGGCATTTTAGTCGACTCCTGCAACCTCAACAACGACTTCGCAGTCCAGCCCACAATGAAGATGGGGTCACACCTAAGTTCAATAGCAATCTTTAAAGTACCATCAATTGATTGCTCGATGATTCGCACCACAACGCTCGCTTCTCAATCTCGCCTTGGGTATCCACATCCTGCAATGAAATCGCTCCAATCAAAATGCACGCAATTCTTCAGCCTGTCTCTTCTATGCCTTCCACTATGACTGATATAATATGAATGAACAGAGACGAAATGAAGATGCCGTTGTAACCAGTATTACGCCTTTGACCAACCAAACCCACTAGATTATAGCAGTCGCGGAGACTTAGCATTATTGCTGGGAGGCCCCAATAAATCATCGAATTGTACGCTCAGCGAACCGAGTTGTCCTGAAGCCTTCCAATTCAGAATATCTTGTCCATCTTCTTGCACGATATGCGCGAGCCAGGTTGTCTCCGTCTCGTCGGTCAAGGTGCTGTCGGAGGATGGTCTTCGTTCTGCATCTTCCTCTTCGCGCGATTCTTCAACGGGTAATGACATGGCGGTGAATCGTTCTCGGAAAAGTCTTTGGTAGTCGGTATGGAGCTTGTCGACGCCGCCCTCCTCGGCGGACGCGGAGTGTGCAACGTCGATCAATTTGCTTAATGTTTGTCAGCATGTCTCCCTGTGATTTTCGATTGCAATCTGCCACGTACTCGGATGTTTGAGCACATAATCTCTCCAAAGCGTCTCTTTGTCTCCTAATCTCTTCCGGGTCCATCTGGGGACGATTACTGTGGTCAGGGTGGATGGTACCATATTGGTTTGGCTGGAACGGATCGCCGAGTAGGTGTTGGCTGTCGGTGGGCTGTTCGAAAAGGATCTATTAGTGCACTGTCATCTTGTTGCGATGGCTATCAAAAGGACGTACATCTGAAGTGGACTCCCGTCGCTCTAAGCCCAAGCAAGAGGCGCAGATGCCCATGACTGTAATTAATTGTTGTGTGTAACCCTCATGAGTGAGTGGAGAGAGGACCGAATACGTTCGCTGGATTCTGCTCAGCGCCGTCGCGCTCTGGAAGGTGGTCTGAGAATGTTTTGCTGGTGCCCGTAGGTGCCCGTGAGATTATGCGGATGCTTCGGAGGAATTTGTGGGGCTGAAGATTCCAGCCAGACTCCTTTCGAGTCTCCCTGTCTCGCACGACCAACCACCAACGACCAACCACCACCAGCCACGACTCACAATAACAGCTCGGCCTTCTCTGGTAGCTTCCCTTCTTTCTATACCGACAACTCTTTGGGTTAAACTGCCTATTGACCTCTTTGGCAAACGTGCTATTCTCAGGCCTGCTGCAGGGACGCGAGGGGGTGGTCAACAAGGTGATGGCAAAGCGAGATGATATTTTCTGCTTGACTGTTAAATTCGCACAGGAATATCGTGTCACGTCTCGCTAATCCAAGATAATCTTGATGTCGTAAGCAGCGTGCCAGCTTACCTCCTTTATCAGTCGGTCTGGTCCAGCTCCTTGGCCATCGACCATGGACCACCAGACTATTAACCAATAGGGACTACGATCAGGATTAGAAAGAAACCAAAGCATTTTGCACCCCTACGTCCATTCAAGTTTGTGCTGTATTCACCCTTGTGTGGTAGCCAAACGTTCTTCTCGATGCCATGTTCTCAAAGCCTCTTCACTATCTTCCCGGCAACTTCTGCACAAGTTCCTATCAAGTCTCAATCGACTTCACCATATCCTCTGGACAATCTCGACAAAACGCTCGCCTGTGTCCACAGATAACATTTTGAACACCATTATCGTTGGCGCACTTCTGGGTCTCTTTCGTCGAGCCCGCTACCACATCATTCTGGAAGTTGCACGTGCAGCATTTCCAGACCCATTGGAAAGGCGGCATTGGATTAACCTGTGGAGTACTTCTGACGTTGAAAACTGGTAATTGACTTCTGGCGTCGTGGGGTTCGGGCGAATATTGGGTCGCAGTTAAGCGATGTTTCTTGTGATTATTTGTGCTGGTGAACTGGTGTTGATGTTCCAAGGTCCTGGAGTTTCTTTTTTTGGGTTCTATTGTTGCAGTATTGTTGCAGTATCGTTGCAGTTGTTATCTTGTTGGCAGTAAGCTGTTGTCGCTGTTGGTTGAGCTTTCTAACGTAGAATTCTCTACTCTTAAGTACTAATTTCTGAGCGTAGGAGCTATTATCTTGCAGATGAAGAATTTTGCAAAGTGAAGGGATCAGTGAAGTTTTCGGCCTCGCATAACCGCGGGGTGGTGAATTACGAGGGAAATTTGGGTTGTCAGTCTTTCACATCCTCTGTTGTGTCAAAGTCTCCCTTGAACTCATTTCCATTCATCTCTCTTTTGTACCTACGGAAAAGTGCGGAACAAGAAGCCGAAATAACCAAGCAAGTGAGTGTTCAAATCCGGATGGGACTGACAACAGCTCCAAGATGACGAATTCTTGTGGCGGTTTGTATCCTGGGTGAATATTATTCGGCTATCGATGCACCGAATTCCGAACCTTTCTTCACGGACTTCAAGAGTTCCTCGCCAGCACGATTCTTTCGAGGAACCGCACGCGTCTTTGAACGAAATTTTGCTTTGGCACAATCAAAGCATGCGTTGTATTGCTGTCAATTGCGAGCTCTTTTATGAGAAGCCTACATTCCTAATTACAAGTGGGCAGATCTCGATGGTCGAATCCTCCACACCAATTTATATAAATGCGGCAAATGTTTACTTCGTGGTTCCATGAAATGTTGCTGAGACAACTCTCTACAAATTGACGATAACAAGGCACGCGCATGTTTATAGAGGCCGAGGAAAAGAACGCGTCTCTACTGGTTAAGAGATCTCTTTCCATTGCGCGATGCTCTAGGCTTGCAGTTCTCTGTCACTTGGAGGGCGTTCTAATCAATCGAAATCATTGCGTCAAGATGCGCGGCTTCTCTGCTCATTTCCTGGCGTACATGATTATCAGCGTGACACCACTTGCTCAAGCTGCTGGGCCGATTACAGCATTATAGGGTGTAAGGGGTTCTCCAGATATGCCGTTATTGGAGTCCAAGTTTTGACGCACTAGCCAACAGTCTTTGCAGCGGAAATGCAGGATGGATAGTTTCGGTGGCATCAACGATGTGTTGGAATGTACCGACGAACTATGTATGTGCTCTGCTCCTACGTGGATCAACCAATTGGCAACCTGCCTACGCGGTGAGTGTACATGAAGCCATGCATACGGTTTGCTCCTATCCGTTTCCTCTGCTAATTCATCGACCAGCCGACGGACCTGAGCATCGGCGGCTTAATTCGAGGCAACATCTGGCAAAGAAAGCACTCAAATCCTACCGGAGTCTCACTAAAATTGCGCAGACAGACTCGGCAACGCGGTTCAATGTTTCACCATGATCGTTCCAGATTATTGCACAGTAATCATCGCGAAAACAGTTCATGTTTGCTTTCAGCACGTCTCTGAGAAACTCGACAACGTTCGGGCCAGCAACAACTGCTCCTGTCCGCTAAGTCTGGAAGTAAGCCAGGATGAAAAGGGCTTATGCCTCGCTGAATTCAGCCAAAGCTATCTTTTCTACAACACTGCTCAAGATAAGATCGATAGGCAGGACTCGTCACGATGGAACAGCCTTATGTTCGACGATATTCCGTGCTGTTGCAAGAGCATCATAAAGATGTTTCTGTTCAGTTCAGACCCAAGTGACACAACATCCAGTAACGCAGTCCACGACCTGGAACAATATGAAGGGACCTCACTAACAACTGTCAGCAGGTAATCACGGATGGAATGCCGACGGATGCAGCGCCTACCCATTTAATTTGGACACGAGGGCCAGTACTTACGAGGGCTGCTACTGAGCCGTCGACAAAATAGCGTATAGAGAAGCACGGAGCTGAAAAAAATTGCGATGTATTATGTAGATTGTGCAGACATGATTGATAAAGCACAGGGACTGACGGCATTGAAGGAAACGTTTATACGTCTCGATGAATTCCCTACATCGCAATGAAATAGAGAGGTTCTACACGCCATGGCATTGATCAAAACAAGTCTAGAAGCACCACAGTACTCGACGTTGGGCATCTCAATCACCTTGTCACATCATCAGCACCCTATCTTCGATTTAGGTTGGAGCAAGGAGGTTGATTGCATTTCTTTCAGCTCTCGCTGGGACGCATAAGGGCCGATAGGCTCCACGTATGTTGGAAAGACTTGACACCAGGAGAAAGACATGCCGACGGAAAGACATACCGAGACATTCAAGCCTGGAATGACAAGCGGCTGGCCGGACTACCCGAAGCACATGTGGATTCACACTCCACGGAGGAGCGCCTATTGGAGACCTCTCCGAGCTCGCTGATATCTGAAGCCTAGGTAGGTAATGCAGCTAAGATGTTCCTGCCAGGGAAATTCAGATGCGAGACCACGGCAGGTACGCGAGGCTGCACGTCAAATATGCCGAATCTTCTCCATGCCCTGCAGGACTGGTGAGGAGAAACTGGCGAGGAGAAGGACCGAAATTGTCTTCGTCTTCGCTCCATCGCTAATTGTTGTGCATTAGTGATTTTGGGTATGAGTCTATCAGCAAGGTTGTCGGACCGGTGGGATCAGTCCCGTATAAGGCTGAAGAAGGCAATCGTTTGCCTTGTCCTCGACCCTCGGTAAGAAGCTCCAAGGAGACTGACCAAATCCACAGGTCGTATGGTGCGATGGTGACACCGACGATCTTGCCGGGAATATCAAGGCTGTCAAGGTTGTTTTCCCATCTAACAATATGGACTTGATGGCGCTGGGTCCGCTTTCGATACAGCGGAAGCATATGCGGGCGGGATCAATGTGATTTTGATGACTCTGCCGAAGGAAGTCCGGTGGGAGATGGTCAGATTACATGTACGAGGTCAGCCTGATATTAAAAGGCAATATCCGAGTCAGTTCACTTACTGTCTTATGTCTCATGGTGTCGTACATGCTCCAATGCTCGTTTGTAAGGAATTGCATCAAGACTACGTCGACCAAGTTGAGTGAGATATGGGTGAAAAGATGGATATTCTTTCCTTCCTCAAACACAGCGAAGCACACTGGACCAATCTTAATTGGCATGTTTCCCGGACTGGCAAGATACGGGAAGATGGATTCGACGGTTCAATGTGAAGATGGACTTGGCTGGATGTTTGGATGGTGGGCCCGTACTATGCGGATTCCTCTTGACTCCATGACTTTGAAATTGTAGGCTTGAATCCGCTGGAGCACGGATTCAAGAATCTGGAGGAAATAGGAATAGGATAGGTTGGCTACGGGAATGAAGATTGGGAAAGATGGACGAATGATGGGTTCGTTGCAGATGCTGAGTTTTATTGGCGAGTTGCAAAGGAGAGCTGATGATCAGGAAGATTCGGATGTCCGTGAATTGGTACGTGCACAGATTGAAAGATGGTTTTATTGAATAACGAGGAACGGAGACGGCTTGGATGGAGAGTGAGAGAGATGGAGGATGGATCCTGTAGAAGGGATTTTATAAAGAATGAAGCATTGGTTGGTTAATGAAAGGGAAGAGGTAGTTTATGAAGTCTACATCGGCCACGCTTTCTAGTTGTATTGTTCGTTGACAGGATTGTTTAGCATTCTCAATCATCACCATAGCAGACACAGAAATCATGGCGTCCATTGCGTTGGGCGTGAGAAGGGAGCGCCTACTCGTTCACACACAAAGGGTTTCTAAACACTTCTGTACATCCCATATCGATCGAGTCTATGGAACACGGAACTGCATAATGTATTAACGATTCAATCAAGCGACAGGTCATCAAAATCGTCCGATACCAGTGACAACGAGGCCGGCTCACCCGAAACAACATCAACCACTCCCAACGCCAATATAACAGAGCCAACTCTCGTGGGAATATTCCGACAATGTCGCTGGCCGAGGGAGCGTGGTTGGGCTACCCAGGTACGGAGGTGTAGTCGAAGTGTCGGTTCCTAGCTTGTGTTGGCACTTGCCAGTGGTTCGTGAGACGGGAACGGCGGGGTTGGTCCGTGACCCAGCTGCAGAGTTTTCACCGTGTCTCTGGTGCGGATTCATCCACCACACTGCGCCATCGCGAACTCACGACGCTGACTTCAGTTCATCGAGGAGCTCTCGCTGATGGAGCAAAGGAACTGACCATGGTTTCTTCTTCAACATCCCATCCGCAGATGAAGGCATCAATGAAAAAAGCTTCGCGTCAGCTGGAGGTAGTGCAATACCAGCGACACAGTGCCCGTTGACATCAGCAAGCTGAGCGGCCAACCGACGAGGGATCAAAAATAAGAATAATCATAGAATGTGGCCGTAGCCACGTTTCAGAGATTAAACTGAAAAGAACAGATACTACACTTGATCTAAGCCAAAAGGCAAAGAGAGCTGAGGGAAGGAAAGGAGGAGGAGGGGATGGCCGTTGTTTTGTGCAGCTCGCCAGCGCTCGGACCAGCCGATGAGTAAGCTCAAGTGGATACGCTGTAGCTAGAGGTGGTATAGTGCAGCCAAGAATCTCTTAGCGTTGAGCAGCGTATAACAGAGCCTTGTAATTGGTCAAGCTGCGTGGGGATCACGTGTGTGCGAGGGATGGGCGTTGTTTTGTGCAGCTCGCCAGCGCTCGGACCAGACGATGAGTAAGCTCAAGTGGATACGCTCTAGCTAGAGGTGGTATAGTGCAGCCAAGAATCTCTTAGCGTTGAGCAGCGTATAACAGAGCCTTGTAATTGGTCAAGCTGCGTGGGGATCACGTGTGTGCGAGGGATGGGCGTTGTTTTGTGCAGCTCGCCAGCGCTCGGACCAGCCGATGAGTAAGCTCAAGTGGATACGCCCTAGCGGTTAGTGTGGAAGGAGATGGAAGCGAAAAGAATTGGAAATCGAGCTAGACGGGAGTCCGAGGGACGCCGGAAGAGAGCGATCTGATTGGCTGATCAGCTCCAAGTAACGTGATGACAAGGCTGCCACAGAATCATTGAGCTTCGTGGAACGGCAGACAGTGGAACAACGACCTCCGATCGAGAGCATGTACATTGATCACTGTGACAAGAAGATGCGTGATGAGTGAAAGAGAAGGAAAGAGATCCTAGCACGGACCCTCGGGCGGAAAAGAAATGCTCCGTCTCGAAATAGGGGCTAGATATCGTCAACAATGGGGCTCGACCTCAGCGCTTCCACTCCCGCTGAAGAGACCTCAGACATCACTCCTCGGGGGCATTGTCGTTTCATCCTCTCCCAAGCCTAACATTGTGAGAAGCTTGCAGCCAACGAAGGTTGCTCGAGAATGAAAATCCTGAACCCCTGATAGGCTGGAACACCGGTACGTACACAAATTCCCGTCACTTGTCAAACGATTCGTACCTACGAGCTTCTTCGACAAAGGTGACGACCATTGCGAGCACATCTTGGACCTCGCTTCACGACAGAAACCTCTCCTCCAGTCGAGTCGTGACTCCATCTCGGATTGACATCAGCAAACGTTACACCTACAATGGTTGAGCTTTCTTCAGACAACTGACTGGAAGACTATAATAGTATTGTGAAACTCAAAAACTCGTTCAAACCATCAGGCCAATGGCACCATCAACTCGGGACTCTCTTGTACTCTCCACGCCGCACGGGGACAACGATGAAGGTGCTACGTACTCGCTCGCTTGCTGACAAGATCGATGGCCCCCTTCACCTGGCGCGCCGAGAGCGGTGTCTCTAAACATTCTTGCGTCGTGGTCGAGTCAAGAGCTGACCGGTTGTTGGTTCCAGGCTGTTGTAGAACGTAGCTCAGCGTATGAATGGGTTCACAAACTGCTCTGCATAGATCTGTAAGTCTGTAAGTCGGATGGAAGCGAGCCGTGCCGTCTGCCCGGGAGCACTGCATCATCCCCCATCGAATCTGCCTCTTCGTCTCGTTCCGTTATTCTCGTCGATGCTGCTGGAAAAGTTTCAGCGTGCCATGAGGCTGCAGATCTCGAGTAGAGATACGTACTCGTCCGGGACAATAGCCGACTAGATGCAAAGGGCCACGCAAAGGGCCACGCATAGGACTCACCGCCTGTCTGCCTCTTAATCTATTGTAGAACTAGCATCTGGAATACCTCGCCGGTTTTGGATCTCACCCTGGTCGTGGGGGATTAAGTTTTGGAATCCTGCTCCTTCCTACTGTCGGCTGCTTAAAGGGTGTAATATTCTGCAAGCCTGTTTACATTACCCAACCATCCGCAAGCAGAGATGAGAATGTAGGACTCTCGAGAATGCAAGTCATCTACTAACAGTATGGCAGAGTTCAATAATCACATAAACAACAGGTAAGCAACTCGCACAAGTCAAGTCAAAGACGCCTCAAAATTAGCCCTGGCTCATGCTTGAGCGTATGGATACTTTCAGTTCTTTCAAAAAGACAAGCCGCAAGCTCAGTCCCTACACCCCATCATCCACAATGAGACAATCATGCCCAAGTAGACAAGACAAACATTACCCAGCCAGTCTCTACCCATCTCCAAACATTCCCTGATAAATCACCACTCCCACTAGCCCAAACCCCAAACCTCCTCTCCAACTCCTCCTCAAACAAAACACCACCGGCCCGTCGTCGGCTCACCGCCAAAAATCGGCCTCCCCATCACCCTCCCCTCAATAAGTCTCAAAAAAGAAAAAAGGAAAAAATTCCCCCAATGGCGGAAACGGCGGATTCAAAAACAAGCCCGCCAACCCTCGCTAAACCCAAAATAAACGATGCCGCTGTGCCTTGTCTGCTTGCCTTGATCGTTTCTGTCGCTCACGAGGATACTAGGTAGCCACCCACCCACCCACTCTCACTTCCTGCGATGTAATTTTCTCTCTCCCTCGCGTGATAGGCACGCGATTGGCCCAGAACCTGAGGTGCTCTGAAGCTGCAGAGTTCGGCTTCTCTCAGGCCGAAACATTTTCTATCCTTTCCTCCGCAAGGAGTGTTCATAAGCAAATTTGGCCTCAATGGTGTTTCAATCTTCTCTCACTTGTGCACGATTTTTAATTCTTTTGGGGGTGAAATTTTCTCTTACTTTTTCCTCGAATTCCTCGAGATCATGGTACGTATTAAGGTGGTATCGCAGTTGCGAGGCCCGCAGTCTTTTTTAAAAGGCCGCTGTTCATGTGCTGGATTTCCAATGGCAATTTTCTGGAATTTTCCATCCTTCTTTCGACAGCATCTTTTGACATATCTCGCTCTCCGGACGAAGGCGCTTTGCATCAGTCGCCACACTTCAAAATCACCGCGACGCAAGACACGTGCTAACCACCCACAAAGCAAACTACGGAGAAGATTGCAGCAAGAAACCCCTCAGCAAGCTCCTGCTTCGTACAATCCTCCGTGCAAAGTACCACATCTCCAAGACACACGCGCACACAAGTCTCCCCCATCTCGAAAAAAAGGTTCTTCAACGTGCAACACACCGCCGGAACCCAGACAAGAGAGCAAAAAATGGCAGGGAAGTCCCTGACATCCCCCCTTATCACCACCCCATTGGCATATTCCCAGCCCAAAAAGGTCTAGTGCACGTACAAAACCCTTGGAACCACGCACTACCACTCCCCAGCAAAGTAATTGGAGACCCATAACTAGGCCAGGCCCGCAGAGCGTGCGACCCCATGTGTTGAGACCGTGGTCTCCCGTCCGAACCTCCCATAGTGGCCGCGGCGGTCCCTCCACAGTTACTCTCTCCCACGTTACCATAAGCCGCTGCGCTTTTGCGCTGGCTCCAACATGAAGTTCAATTCACATGACTGTCTAGAGCAGCGGCCTGGGAGAAGTAAAAATCAACGTCAGCCCAAAAGCCCCGATGGGGTGCGGACGGCAAACGACGAAAAATAGTGCGTGAAAGGGGTCATTCTTGCGAAGCATGGACGTGCCATGGGAGAACACATTGTTTGATGATCCAATGCATTGGGTCATGGATTGTTCTGGTTGTGTGCGTGTGTCTGTTTACTGATTTTATTGTCTAAGCCGCTTCGAGCGCGCTTTTCATGCGAGACCAACGACGTCAACATAAGTCGTACCAACCCCCTTCAATTTTCCACATGCAACACCTCAGCATTGACCATTTGCCTGTAATGGCTGATTTCCATGGTTCAATTGATGCATTGCAAAATCGTTGCCTTCAAGTTTCACAAGGCAAATGGGGCGGGATCGTGTAGGCAAGGTGATAAGAAAATACCAAAGTTGCAGGCCTATCCACCACAAATACCCATGGTTGGCTTAAGTAACGGCTTCTCCTGCCAACTTGGGACGCACGCAGTGAGTTCAATTCACCGGCGGAGATGTTCAGATGCTCGCTCACGGGTTCTAAAAGAGCGTGGGCCATAGCTGCAGGTCTCTAGTCAAGGTGTCGAGGCTAGGGGGTAGAACTGGTCTTCCGAGCGTTCAATTTGAGCCAACCCATCCCAAGTGTGTCATTTGGCTTTCAGAGTGAAGATAGCGAGGAATTGGCCACCTCGAGAGTCCAACCATACCGCGCTCGCCACGTAGCTGATCTCCGATGGGGTCGTCTCCGCTCCCCTTTAGCGTGAAAGCCGTCTCGAGTTACTGCCCGGTCATGCGAGTACGCCTTTAAACCTGCATGAGAACTTTTCAGCCCTAGTACCCAGCTTCGTATGCTTGTAAGCTGCATGTGCAAAATGGAAGGGTGGTCGATGAGTCGTGCTCGCCGTGGACGGTTAGAGGAACACCACGGACGGATCAGCTGAGATTTTCTGGCCAACGAACTCCTGTCTGATGCATTAGCTTGCCCTAGCATATACTCACGGTCTTTCTTCGCATGCAATCCATAGTTTTGGGACCAGTGAATTGCATATCCTAGTGATAAGGTGACTGGATGGCGGCGGCCCAGCCTTAGAGAAACGTAAAGACAACCCGCACAGGCTTGGGCGAGCAGCAAATGAACGAGGACTAAACAATCTCTTCGGTCCGTCTGCCCATATAATTGATGCCAGAAGAAGAGGTGATTAGCGATTTTAACACAGGCCTTGGATAGCCGTGTACGGAGCCGAGCCCTTGGCGTTGGTGAAGATACGGGGCCAGTATTCAATGTTGATGATGACGAGCAGGGTTGGGCTCGAGTGTGACGGGAAGCGAGGGAAGCGTTTTGACCAGTCAAAGCAGGATCAAGGTTGTGGAGTCTCTGCCTGGGCCGAAGGTGTTGAGCGCCACGGGAGGAGAGCACTCGGTTTTTCGATCGTTCTTGCCATGGCCAGACGTTAAGAAATATGGACAAACCCCATCCAATCAGATCCGTCTCGGAAACTTCATATGGTCTGGCGGGAAGGGCCGCCGCCGCTGCTGCTAACGGGCACGTGACATGATATCCGCAACCTCGCTTCACTACTCTGCCAACAACGGACCATCGACGACGTCAAAACCTGGGTTCCAGGATCAATCTAGAGGCGACTGATGCAACCGGAAAGCAAGGGCCATGAGGGATTTTCCGTCCATGAAGCGAATACGCGATTGGGAGCCAACGGAGGACGTTGATCCCTAGAATTTGTGCTATTCGGATGCAGACAGCCAGCGCCAGACAGGGCCTAGAAAGTATCACTATTGAATGCAGGGCGTCTGGCGGTCAAAAACAAAGCGTCCCAAGAGATCGTGGCCTTCCTGTTGGACGAGGCCGAGTGGGGTTTGATAAGGTGATGTGAGAGGAGGACAGAATAGACGGGTGGTTCGGACCGTGAGCGTTACGACAGCGACAAGGTCGAGATGGCCAAGGCATCCAGAGAAGGCATAAATAGAGCCCGTTCTGGCCGTGTAAACCATTCTTTCATCCAGCAAACTCACTCATCTCCATCGTCTACCAGTTCCATTCCAAGACAAAATCTTTTCATCACCTCTTTTCAAACACCGATCTCTTTCAAAGCAAGTCAGGAACACTCTGACCAACACTTCAGACCACCTTAGGCTGACATCCATTGGTAAGGAACGAACGTTCTTCGAGTCGTCCATCAGAAAAGGCTGAACGTTCAAAGTTGTTCGGCCAAAGAACCAATAGCATTCGAGGATCATCAACACCCACAGCAACCGACGTAAGTTCCACCCAGCTCACCGGGTACTGTGGCCGGAGCTAATGCAGGTACCGCGCGACAGAACCCAAGCTCTTCAAACCGACACCATGTGCTTCTACGAGCAATTCCGTTTCAGCTGTGGCGACTTCAAGTGGGGCAATTTCCGCCAGCACTGCAGCAAGGAGTACCGCAGGGGCGAAACCTGTGGCATGAAGCTAGTACACGAAACCCAGATGCAGCCTACCAAGTGCACCTATTGCGTGAAGGCCGACACCAAGCTTCGTAAGCGACAGGCCGAGGCTGAACGAGTCCAGCGTTGGCAACATGAGGGTCGAAACCCAGCCTCCATCGAAAAGTCGATGGACACCATCAAACAGTTGGACAGCGAGATCGCAGCCATCTACGCGGAGATCCATAACCGTCGAATGGCGCTTGGGGGCCATAGCCAGCGCCAGCAGCAGCAGCAATACAACCAAGCATACGCGGGGGCGCAGGCTGTGGCTGGTTACGGGCACCAGTACGCTTGAGCGATGATGTCTTGAAACGGGCTCGTTCGGGGTCACTGGTTGGATGATTGGAATTCGGCGCAAGGTTGTGATTAATTTCGTCTTCCAAATCTATCTTGAATAGAGCGGATGGCAGGAAGCGCTGCTATTCTCTAGGAGGTGGTGGTTGGCAGTGACAGACTGGGTACTGGGCGGAGAGCGAGCGGTTCACTCTTTGTATCATCCATTGTCTATGCGCCAGTCTTAACGAATGAAACGATTTCTTTTCTGCTGGTTTGATTCGTGCGGCCTGAGCGGTCCAACTGTAGGCGCTGGCAAGTTTGGCCGTGAACCGATCCAATCCGTGGCTTGTCGCGCAAATCCACCCAGATGGCGCCCATTGAGTGGTTCGCCAACTTCGCCCCGCGTTGGAAAAGCCCATCACCTTTGACTAAAGACTCGGACCTGTACTCAGACCGCGAAAACGAAGATTTGACGACTTCGCGCCTAGGGCTTGATCGTGCGTGTGGTTGTTTGATGAAGGAGAGAGGTTTGAGCAAGCGCAAAATCCAGTCGAACTCCGGCGGGGAAGCATTCGGTCATGTGATTTGGATCACGTTATCGTACGATACCCATCGGTAAACTTTCGTGTAATCAACGCTAGGCCGTTCCTGGGCTCTGGGGAGAAAAAAGCCGGTCCTTCTTCAAGGTTGACTCCCACTCGTTCACCATCTCACCATCTTGGCCGCATCTCAGCTCAAACCTAGATTGAAGCTCGTCGCGTCGCTACTGAGCGCCATCTGATGACTCCAGACATGTTGCCCTCGCTGCGGATTCTCGTTGTCCATGGCCCTCGCCTTCGAGCTCGATTGTATATTGTGGCCATGTGTTTATCGGCATGGAAGCGGCGCTGCACCGCTGGACCAGAAGGACAAGAGCTTGGAGATTCGGTCTGTGATGTTATCAGTGTCTGCTAAATCTTCTAAGCCTGTGAAAGACTTGCTGTGTCAAGCATACCTGATGCTCTGTGATGATGGAGGCATTATTGTTTTTGATCAACGATGTCGCCAGCCTTGCCAGAGATTGTGCTACCGAATGATTGAGGGGGCACGTTTCTCCCTCTTCTGCTGGAAAGCTTTGAGCGTAGACATTGCTGTCAACGGCTCAGAGCTACACGTGGCGGTCTCTGAGTGGCCTGCGATCCGCATTAGCATATTCGGCCCTGAAGAGAGGGAAATACCCATATGCGTCGACCATGTCAGCAAGTCTCCAGTCTTCCTTCCTTCTCTTGAGGTTCTCGTTGATTTTCCGGACGATGCTCAAGTCCTGGCTTTGATGGTCACCCTGAACCTGCTTCTCATACGCTGAACAAGAATGGACTGCGCGCCCGGAAGTGCCCGGAAATTCTCGCTCGGTGTTCTTGGGGTGTTGGGACTTGTGTGACGAGCACGAAGTCTCGTTGACGCTGCCAGCAGAAGAGGTGGCAGTCATATTTTTCCGGTCCAAGATCGACGACACGATAAGAACAGCGCTGCGCTAGGTGTATTACGCATTGTTGCATTTTGCTGTGTGTTGCGACATGGTAGGTTATTCGCTGCCTCGCAAAGTCGCCGCAAGAGAAACAATGGGGCTGTTCGGGAGCACTGAGTCGACAACAAAGACTACCTGAGCCCTTCGTGCTCTGAACAGCCGGAAGTGAGGACGATTCTTCTTTATGGGTCACGTTGAAAGACAAGCACGACGACTTTTACTTGGGACGGTCGCATCGGTCTCCACTGCAGGCAGGTGACAGCATTGTGAGGCCATGATTGCAGAAGCGCCCTCGAAAGGTCTTCTATATGGCCCGCTCCAACCAATTCACCATTGTTTTCATGGCTGTAACCCGCTCATCGACGCGAAATGCGAGGAAATGGGTTCTACGCGAAATGATTGGTCCGTAGAGTGCCGCCTTGCCGTCACGTGTATGCATTGAAACAATACACATTGTCCTACCAAACACCACATACAACTCCCAGCTTGGCGCTTTGGGCTTCGACAACGAATGCAATAATACTTGAATTTATGATCCATACTTAGAGTGCTCGCCCTCCACGACATTCGCCAAATTTGCAAGCCTGAGGCTGAGATTACGATGACACCCTCCAAACGTTGACAATTATTGCACGAAGTCTTCCTATTAGCGCTCTCTACCATGCCAGTTCAAGACTCATCCTGACCAGCAGAACACGAAACTTGACTGCATGAAGTCTAAATGTTGACTATCCACTCCCATCTTTATATATCCCCGTGTCTCAATTCTTTGAATTCCCTGACGTCCGAATTGATACCAACCAATGGTAATTCAATTCCAAGAAGTAGCCAGAGATGATTCGTTATTTATCTGATCGGAAGTGCTCAATGCTAGGTGTTACTCAACTTATGAATATAAAAGAGGGAAAAGGAATGGATCTGTTGAGTTTGGACTTTGAAGCTTTATGTGTATAAGGAAACGGTACTCTATTGAGATGGTTCGGCCGAAGGTTATGGAGCGAGACGAAGCTTCCAATATTGGATGGCCAGCAAAATGATAGGCATCATTTGTGAGGCTAGAAATGTTCAGCCTTGTTTTCGAACTCACCAGGAGTGCGGAATAATTTGAAGTGATAGACGAGGGATTACTGGTAATTCGTGTCACAACACTCTTATCGTCTCGCCTCTTCTAGCTCAACCAAAGGACATACCTCGTTAGAACTGGTCAGAGTGAAGATGGAGTGAAAGTGTCCGGGTAGGTCATGTGTGTGCTGACTCGTGCACTTCTTGGCAAAGTCTGCATCCAGAAGGGGAGAGACACTTGAGAGCCGAACTTACCTTCACTTGTTGAGAAAAGTCAACTAGGACTTCCATAACCTCCGACCACTCTTCAACACCTCATCCCACCTCCACACCATCCAGAAACGCTCTCCTCTACCAAACATTGTTGAAGAATCAACAACGCGCCACACTCCCTACAACTCCAAGCCGCCCTCCCTACAACTCAAGCCGCACTCGCAACCTCCGTCCCCATGGCCGCTGTAAGTAAACTCCCAGTTTCATTGCGCCCATCAAACCATGAAAGTGGCTTTGCTGACCAGACATAGCCTGCCGGAAACCAGCCCCGTCCGTACGCTCAAGCTGCCTCCTCATATCAGTCAAATGGAGCTCCTCCTCCAGTTCCCCAGCCTATGCCCGGCGCCGTGCCACTCCTTCCGAACCAAGGTCGCGTCATTCAGCAAGGCCCGGTGAGGGTGCTGTGTGTCGCAGATGTTCGAGGTTTGTGTAATCAATGGAAGTGAGCTTACCAGGTTGCTGACATCCCTATCTCAGGAAACCTCCGCTCTTTGAACACATTGGCCAAGGAAGCTCGTGCGAACTACATTGTCCACACTGGTGATTTCGGCTTCTACGATGACCGCTCCCTTGACCGAATTGCTGAGAAGTAAGGAATTGGAATATCGGTCACAGATTTTGAAAAACTAACGGCCCGAACAGGACACTTCGCCATGTCGCCCAGTACTCGCCTCTCCTCGCCGAGTCGGTGAAGCGTCAAATCGCTACAGCCACTCCACAACCCTCGATCAAGGAGCGAATTCCTCGAGACCAGCTCCCGCTCTCCGAATTGCCATTGTTCCTGAACAAGACCTACACATTGGACGTGCCAGTTTACACAGTCTGGGGTGCCTGCGAAGATGTTCAGGTTCTGGAAAAGCTGAGATCCGGCGAGCACAAGATTGACAACCTGCACATCATCGACGAGGCCAACTCGCGCTTACTCGATGTTGGCGGTGTCAAGCTACGCATTTTGGGTCTTGGTGGAGCTGTGGTCATGCACAAGCTCTTTGACAACGGTGAAGGCAGAACGACTATCGCTGGTGGCCAGGGAACTATGTGGACAACTCTCCTTCAGATGGGTGAACTCATAGACACTGCCAACCGTGTCTATGACCCGACCGAGACTCGTCTCTTCGTCACCCACGCCTCTCCTGCTCGCGAAGGTCTCCTCAACCAGCTGTCTGTCACCCTGAAGGCCGATTTCTCGATATCGGCTGGCCTTCATTTCCGTTACGGAAGCTCGTACAACGAGTTCAGCGTCAACCCTACTCTCGATCACTATCGCGGAAAGTTGGCGGCCTCCAAGGCATCCTTCGATGATGTTTGGCAAACGGTCAAGAATGAAGTGGAGCCTGCAGTTGAGGACAACGAGTCCCAAAAACGCCTCTTGGCCTACGCTTTGGACCTTGTCCAGAAGATGCCAGTAGTAGCAAACGGTGGTAATCCCTTCGGGGGCCAGTCGACACCTGGCAGCGGCCAGATCGATGAGTCCGCATTCAAAAACATGTGGAACTTCAACTTGGCTGACGCTGCCTATGGCTGGCTTGTCTTGGACATCGATGCTGGCCGCATCGGTACTGAGATGCGTGCCCAGGGTTTTAACTTTGCTCATCGCGGCGGTAAAGGCCAGCCTCAGCAGCAGCAAGGCGCTCCCGCTGCTGCATCCTCTGTGTCCGGACCTGCGAGTGGTGGACCTCAGCCCACTGCTCACACTCAACTCCCCCCACCACAGCCACAACAGGTACCACGCCCAATGACACAGCAGCAACCGCAGCCGCGAGGACCATCAAACCCAACGCCTCCAAACCACGCTCGCCAAGGTGGACCCCACGCTGCTCGTACTGGTCCATCTCCATCGCCTGTGGTTCCAAAAGAGACCATCAAGTCAGCAACTCCGCAGCCACCAAGCGCACCTTCAGGACCAAGCACAGAAAAGTCGGTTGCTTCAGATAACAAGTCTAATGGCACACCAGCAGCAGACAAGGCAGCAGACCCATCGAAAGACTCCGCACCTGAAAAGAAAGCGCCGCCGCCACCCAGCCAATCGCTGTTCGTTCGCAATGCCAAGGACGAAGATCATGTCCGAAGTTTCATCGCCGAGGAAGACCGTTCCAACATTGAGAAGATTGAGAAGAGCGGTCAATTCTGGATTGTTCGCTTCAAGAGCGTGGAGTTCATGACCGAAGCTTTGAAGCACGTCAGTTCGGATCTCAAAGCACGCCAATCAGACCCAACTGTCCCAAGCATCACAATCTACCGTGAGCGTGAGAATCACGGCCCACGTCAACCTCGTGAGCACCGTGATCACCACGGCGCTGGCAACTGGCAAGCAAGCAACCGTGGCGGAGTCCAAGGACCTGGCGGATACCGATCTGGCGGTGCTAGCGACTCCGAAGGTGGCCGTGGTGGCTTCCGAGGTCGGGGAGGTTCTCGAGGAGGTCGCGGTGGTGAACGTGGTGGCCGAGGAAATCGTGGCAATCGCGGTGGACGCGGAGAATTCAACAAAGGAGGCGAAGGATCTGGCTCTGGAGAGTCAAAGCCTGCTCCTTCTGGTGAATCATAGATGTCGACATCACGTGTCTAGTTCTGGCTGACACGGGACACGTAGTGTTTTACAGGTATCCCATTTGAGCTCCATGCATTGGCGCAAGGAGTACCACTGATTCTCGTATTCTCGTTTAACGCAGAAGATTACATGGTTGGGCTGGCTGCCTGGCTGGCATACAGGTGGTGCGAATGCTTTCTGCTGCTGCTCGGTGCCTATTATGCTACTCAGATACCAATTACGCGTGCGGGACTTGTCTCAGTATCGGGACTTAATTGAACTTTTGGGGACATGCTTGCTTTTGATGATGGAAGAAAAAGTGAGGGAGATTTGGCATTCAGAACAACTCATCTTATGAGAGGTTGTTTTAACATAGTTTTCTCTCTAATGGAGGGACGAGGGTTATTTGAGCGAGTAGACTTTTTTTCCTTTCCTTTTCTCGATGAGATTTTCTGCCGTTTGTATACATTAGTGGTGAATACTATGGCGGCAGATGGCAGAAATTTCAATATGAATGCAGAAAAGTTTTCGCTTTTGGGCTGTGGAGTGCGAGTCATTTAGGTTCTTGATTGTGTTCTCTTTCTTCCGGGTCTCTCTTTGCCTTTGCATGTCTCTTTTTTTGTGCGATGTCTTGTTCATTTTTTCTTTCTTTCTGTTTGATTTGGGATGGGATGGGTTTTGTGGGTGAGGAGTGTTTTCAAGCGGGGTTTGTGGGAGGGTTGGGAGAGAGGATTGAGTTGGGAACTATGGACTTTCGTTCTTGGTCCTTGAGTTTCGTTCTTCATTTGGGGCTGATGATGGCAGGCATGATGATGATCGGGATTCCCTTCGGTTGGTCTAACCTGGGCTTGAGGATTCATGAAGACGTTTGGGTCGTCATGGTGGGTCTAGTTTCGTTGTGTCACGGGTGTGATTTCTGTGAGGGAGGGTTTTGCTTTTGGTAGGCTGCGGATGGATTAGATGTGTAAAGTGGACGATGAATCGATGGGATGGACGGTAGAGAAGTTTGTGCAAAGGATTTATGTTGTTGTGAGGGCTGCTGAGGAGGACGTTTGTTGTCGGGATGAAAGAGCTTGGGCTTTGGTTGTTTGACCAAATGAGAGGATGAGGTGAGAATGTACTAAGCGGCGAGCAATTAATTGTTCCGATTATTACGAGCGATAAAACCCAAGCTGTGGAGGCGGTTTATTATGAGCGAGATGATGGACTAGTAAGTGTGAAGCACGGTTCCTGGGGCTTGATGAAGTGGAATGGAATAAGAGCTTGGACGGACGCAGTTTGGGATCGGATGAATGAAGTGATTGTAAAGAAAGATGTGAGCTGGGTGCTTCGAAGGGTTGAAGACTGAAAGGACATCAAGAAAATTGTTCCCTGGCGATGAATTGTTTTACAAACAGGCTCGCAGTCAACCAAACGGTAACACCTTCCCTCTACCCTTCCTCGCGTCGAATCGCTGTTCTGTATCTAACACGAGCCGTTTGGGCCGCAAAGGAAGGAGCAGCGAGCCTCTATGTTGCCGCAATTCTGGCTTTTGTTGCAGGCGGTTTCGCAGTCTGCTCAGGTGGTTAGTCTTTCATTTTGGGGAGACGATAAACTTGGGAGGAGATGTACTGGCGCAACACTGTTGGTTGTAGAAAGTTAGCATTTCTTCTGCATCACTGGAGGGATATACGGACAGCGATGTATTCGGGAGACTCCACTGCGAGAACGGAGGCAGCGAAGACGCTAAGGATGAGGGCGGTGATGGAGAACTTCATGTTGTCTGAGTTTGGGGGTTGTTGGTTGTCGGTTGTTGTTTGTTGTCTGAGTTTGTTGGTTGAGTGAGGAATTCTCGAGGGGAATAAGGAGACATATATATACTCTCTGACGTTGCATACGGTGGTCAACAGACCGCAGAAAAGTAGTTGAAGACTCGATAAGGCAAGAGCACAACGACAAGGGGCAGAAAGAATCTACGGCCCACTGCCCACTGTCCACTGCGGACACGAAATTATTGCCGAAGGTTGAAGGTTGTTAAAGCACGCCGAGGACGGAGAGAGGCAAAAGAAAACCAATAGGAAAGAAAGTGTTTCGGCTGCCAAGTTGCTTTCGAACTTCTTGGAGCAAAATCGAGTGGCTCGATATGATGGCCGTAATTTAAATTCACAGATCCTCCATAGTAAGACTTTCTGGTATACCGGTGAATCAAATGAATACCCTATCTTTAGATTCGAGCATGCGAGTTCTACTCTTTGTAGTCAAGCGGTTACCTACAAAGGTAATTTGGCTTGAGATTGGCATTCGACTTGGCGAGAATCTGGGCGGACATGGGATTGCTGCTGGATTCAGAAGCACGTGGTTGTTGAATACGTACCTCGCAAATCAGATGAGCTACTATAGCGACACTATAACAACGTAACTTTCGTCTATATTTAGTATAAAATACAGCGACGGTGTTCCTGTGCATAGCTCTACCCCATATCTACTCGAAAAGGTAGGTAGAGATCTACTTCTGTGGCATATCGCCGGAAAAATGTTATGTTCAGGGGCTGATTTTCCGTCAGGATGTTTTTGTTCGAAAACGTGGGATTGGACAGCGCGTCTCTGCTAACGTTTATTTCGCGCAGACTCCAGTAGTAGTCAATCCGAATTAGACTCCGCGGCGGCGATTGCCAGTGCTGGCGGTGCTGGTCTTCAAGCCGTATACCGTCGCCACGCTACAAAAGTCGACCACGCGGTCGAATTCGCCAAGTATTTGGCGGGCGCTGCATTTTCTTCGTGGTGCGAGACCAAGTGCTTGGTGCCAGGACTTCGGATTTCACTCCGTCGACATAAGATACACCCGGACTGATTCTATGCTTGCATTCTTCAAGCGACAGTCAGCTTGCCACAGCCCGTTTTGGAACATGGCTTGTTGGATTTCTGCCTTTTCTATATGTATTCGTTCGGGCAGGAGGTTGCCGTCTTGACATTTCAAGAGGGATCCATCCATCGTATTTCCATCGTATTTCCATCGTGTAAGTTGTGTGAACTCGTACGAGGCTTGTCCAAGGTTAGTCGCTCGCACCAATAGAAAGAAGAAGGAGGTAGACCAATAGAAAAGCAAACATCTGGACCAATAGAAAAGGAAGGAGGTAGACCAATAGAAAGAGGAAGGAGGTAGACCAATAGAAAAGGAAACATCTGGACCAATAGAAAAGGAAGGATGTACACCAATAGAAAAGGAAACATCTGGACCAATAGAAAAATAAAATGTGGTCACCCTACCTTCAAAACCAAAACATCATCGAACCCAACAATTGAAACAACGAATACATCTGATCGTACAATTCTACAAACACCAAATTCCATCCCAAAGGAATAATAACAACTGGAATAGGTTCCCCCCTGCTCCACCCCACTCAACCATCCACGCACCCGTCAAAGTAAGCAAACCCCCCACCTAAGCACCAAGCCCCAACAACCCAAAAGCCCCTCTGGCCGCACTCCCAAGCCCAGACCCAATCCCACTAAGAAGACTCCACTCCATACTCAAAATACTGCCCACCCCACTAGCAATAGCAACGGGCATATCCATAGCCAAAGCCTTGGCCGCACTAACAAGCGCTCCACTCGCATCCCCCGCCAACGCCGCTTTCCCCGCCTCGGACAGATTCGTGAGACCGCCTAGTGTACTCGCAGCGGGAGGAGTGGTGGGAGAATCAGCAGAGATGGAGAGAGCCTTCATTCCCGCTTCGACTTTATTGACGTCGAGTTGGCCGGTTGGGGTTGCGAAGAGGGGGTTTCGCTGGGCGATTATGGTGCTGAGGGACGGGTATTGGGAGAGGATGGTTTTGAGGTAGGGGAGGGCTTTGTTCATTCCCTGTGCCACTTGTTGGTTGTTTAGGTCGGTGGGTGGGGTGGGGAGTGCGGAGACGGAAGACGCCAAGAAGAGCGCCGCTGTGGTGAAGAGGGAGAAGTGCATGGTTGCTGATTGGGTGGTTTGAGTTAGTGGCGGCCTCAGGTTGCTGTGCGTGAGGACGTAAAGGAGTGTAGGGACCTAAGGAGAGTGATGACGTGTGGGAGTAGATACAGTTTGCGGCACCTCCTCTCTTCAAGTGGAAGGGCGACGGCTTTTTAGGCACCGTGTGAGATTGCGATCACATTCGTCTACAGCGATTACTCTACCAGGCTGCTCGCCATTGTAATCTCGCGAGTGCTGTCTCGTGCTGGATGCGAGTCAACTCCACGGGACGTATTAGATCGCATCTCTTTTACGAAGAACTGGCGAAGGTATCATCGAGACCGGATTGGCGGATGAAAATACCTGTTTGATGACGATTAGAGGGACTCCGGTTGGAAAGTTGTGTTATGTTTTACTGTTGTAGATTGATGTATAGGGTTGTGAACCGAAGAAGGCTGAACGCCGTAAGTAGGACCAATGAGAGGGAAGCGTATAAGGCCGTACTCACCTACGGCCGTTATAGGTAAGCTAGAACGTGAGTTTAAGATGGATCTTACTTCGCCTACACCCCTCGAATCAGATCTAGGTCATGAGCATGAGTAGTCACACTCGCATTCCTTGACGACATGATTCCGCTTTTAGTTGAGTTGTATGCAAGTTGCACTCGGCATCCCAAGAATCGAGCCATGGTGGACTCATGGGAGTGAAAGTCTCCCAGTTTTTGACTGCCATACGCATCGCGTTTTTCGATTACCAGGAAACGTTGGTTTGAGAACTTGCTGGCTGGCCAGACAGGGTGTTATTGTACGAGCTTGAGTATATATCCACTTCAAAAACATTCCGGAAACAAACCGCCGAAGCGAAAATCGGGGCTAGAACGCTTATGATTGCCCTTATCAGACGAATTCGTGATCTGCACGGCCGCGGCAGAATCCGGCTGGAAAAGTTTGGCCAAGACAGCGCTTTTGAGGAGGTGGAAGTTCTCCCTTTACTCGTATGTTGTGGCCACGGTTTGGAGCAGTAGATGAGACAGCTGAAACTACGCTCATGAGGGTGACGGTAATCGAGTATGCGCGCAATTAGGCCGACAGAATTGAGCATACGACCTACCAATTCCCAAAGAAAAGCAAAAGCCACGCCAGTAAGGGTGCTTGATCAAGGCTATCGGACCGTACGTCTTCACCGGTACCAGTGAAGTCACGGAACATTGTATTTGTTTGTTGAATGCTGGCCGATGAAGTTGAGCAAAGGAAAAAATGTGATTGATACACTACGTTACCCATTTCCATGCTTCATGAATCGTCGCTTACCGGTCTTAACCAAAAACAAGTGCTCGCACTTCGATGGATTCCCTTGCTGGTGCACCTTCGGGCGTCCTTGGGTCGACAAAAGCCGCGTGTGGTACTCGGCCGTGTGCGCCAACGGTCTAAACCACCTGCAGTCAGCAAATTATTCAAGAACAATGGACTGAAATCAACATACCTCATCGCTATCAAAACATTTCAAGAATAACCTCTCGTTATCTTCCATGCCAGACCAATAATACCACTTTTGCGACTTATTATACTTTACCGCGGCGGTTTCACCTGTCCTATCCGGATACCGATGCTCTACACCAACGAGGTCCTCATCTTGTACCGAAGCACTGTCCGCGACAGCAAGTGGCGAGGCATATACGGGTCCATTCAGAGGTCGCCAAACATTGACGATGCGATAACGACCTTTCAGCAATTCCTCAGCTTCGTCACCAAGATGATGCTTCACGCGAGCCTGCGTCGACTTGGCCGTCTGATCAATGTGTACCCTCGCGACAGGCTGGCGATTCGTGCCGGGCTGTCGAACAGTATGATCGAACAGGAATATTCTTGACGAGCCAAGCAGGCTGTCCAGTAGTAGCTTCTCAACTTCTGCGTAATATACCTTCTCAATCGTCTCGTCGCTCTCCCAGTCTTTGTATTTCATGGCTGAGGGTACGTTTTTAAGGGCAGCGAAGGCATTGTCGTCGAGATTGAAGGAGGACTCTTGATCACGAAGATCAGATATCGTCACATCGTGATCCTCGTTGGAGAAGTTTCGTGCGATGCCGTGCGGTGGGTTGTCGGCCCAAGGTCCAGCATAATTGTATGGCTGTACAGGATCATTAGCAAGGGCTACATAAGATTGACCAAGAAAGGGAAAACACACTGTTGACCCATCCTCAGGTGGTATGTAAAAAGAAAGCGAGGCTGTTACTGGTCCTCGTGGGATCTTGAGATCTCTACTCGCCGAAGTGTTCGATTGACTTTGCGAGTTGTGAAGCTGATGCGCCGGAGCAGGCTGAAAGGCTGTAGTAGTCGACATATCGAAGCTTATAATTGGCTTTAATAGAGTTTCTCTAGGTTAACGTAACAGTAGATAGCGTGGATGATATACAGATGGCAAAGTATGATCTGGCTTTAGTGAGATCCGATCACAATTACATCCCTGAGGTTTATATACGACGACTCGGCTTTGAAATCCATATGCATGATCACAGATGGCAAAGCAGTGGCGCAATCGTGGTTCCCCACAACGTCAGACGCTTTGCCTGCGGTATTGGCCAATGGACACGTCTGGGCGCCTGACAAATGAGGCATTAAGTAAGTGGTTAGTAAATCCGTCAGTAATCAGGCCGACCATCCGTCCGCTTGGAATCTGGATACATTCTGCTCCAAGTCTCTTTGAATCCATCTCAAGGCTTGCCTCCAGCAATTCTGTGCTGAGATATCGAGTGGGTTGCACATATTTGGACCATCAATTCAAACACCTCATTGTCATCGACTATTCTTACAATTTCCTAGATATAGAAAAGAGATTACTGAATAATATACAAAAGAGAGGCTAGGATAGAACAAGGTAGAATCTCAACTCTACGAAAGGCGACGAAGAGAGAAGACAACAGGGAGGGGAGAAAAAGGAGAGCTTCATGTGAGACTCACACATGACAGAGACGTAGAGAAGGTAAGCAGATAGCCGGGGAGAAAGAGACTCACAAAACCTCTGCCAGTTTCATCAATCGTTAAGAAAATACCAGACCAAGTCCGTCTACCAGAAAGAGGGGGGAAACACCTCGCACATGCATACATGCAATAACCGAATCCGCTCGTTCATTCAAAAATCATGTCTTTCATTGATGCCCATACATTTCGTTCATGATGACCCATCATATCATATCCACTGTAATATCCAAAAAACTCTCATCCACATCCATCATCCGTCGTCTCAATCGAGCATCGTCCATTTAATCGCAACCGCGAACCGGAAAGACTCATCTCGCAGTCCCAAAATGAGAACTACCATCCGCACCCATCGCCAAATCCCCTTCCAACCCACCAAGCCCACTCCCATGCGTCTCCTGCGGTCTTGGATTCTCATAAAGTCCTCTGTCATAGTTTTCCGGCACAGGAACCATAGGCGCTTGTGGTTGATTCCCCTGTCCCTGGCTCATAGGTTGTACCCTCACAGCCTGTCTGAACCGATTGACCTCGTCACAAATCATCCTCTTCATCTCTGGGATCTCGTCCACAACCTCGAAGTGGAAATCGAAGGGTGTAGGGCAAACGGGTTCATCGCTGACGTCGTGCCAGATTTGGAGGTAGCGGTGTTCGAGGGCTGTTTCGACGCTGAGACGGGACGAGGGATCGAAGGCGAGCATTTTATCTAGGAGGTCAAGGGCGTCTGGGTTGGCGTTACGGAAGAGGGCGGCGAAGGAGACTTTGGGCATGAAGGGGAGGTTGCGAACATATTCTTGGGCGCGGGGAGAGCCGATTCGGCTGAGTGTTTCTTCATTGGGGGTTCCTAGGTAGTGGAGGATTTGATTCAGTTGGTCGACGTAGTCGCGGCCTTTGAAGAATGGCTTTCCGCCGAGGAGTTCGGCGAGGATACAGCCCACCGACCAGACGTCGACTTGGATTGTTAGCTGGGTGGTGCCACAAAGAATAAAGGTACACACGTACTGGCTTTGGTGTAGGATTGGAAGGAAAGCATAATTTCTGGAGCACGATACCATCGCGTGGCGACATATTCGGTCATGTATCCTGCATTCTCCTCTGGATCAACAGAGAAACCTCTTGCCAATCCGAAATCGCAAATCTTCAGCTCACAGTCAGCATTGACGAGCAAATTGCCAGGCTTCAGGTCACGATGAAGGACGTTTGCTGAGTGTATGTATTTGAGGCCGCAGAGGATTTGGTAGATGAAGGACTGGAAGTGGGCGTCTGTGAGGGGTTGGCCTGATCGAATGATAGCAGCCAAGTCGCACTCCATGAGTTCTGCATAGCCTGTCAGCTTACGTGCATATATGCCATCTTGAAATTTGCGGTCATACCCTCGTATAGGTAGCACTCGTTGAAGTTGTCCTGGCGAGGAATATCCATGTCATACAAACATGTTATCTATCATCCATTGTATTAGTCCATGTTCATGAAATGTGATTCAGATCGTGAGGGAGGGAGGCATACATTTCGATGTCCTATCAAATCATGTCAGCGCGAGCATTTCACTTTTGAGTTCCAGTCAACCCACCTCTGAAATGTTGAAGCAACTTGATCTCTCTTAGAGCTCTCTTGGCGAGAATTTTTTTGCTGAAGACATTGGTAACCTTGATGGCTCGTCAGCTCATGCCATCTATCCAAGGGTGCAACATTGTTGACCTTCTTGATAGCAACGCCCTCGCCAGTGGTGTTGTTGGTGGCAGCGCAAACGATGCCATAAGCACCCTGTCCCAGCTCTTTGGTCACATTGTACCGCTCGTCCACAATGAATTCCTGGTTGAAGACCTTGAACACTTTGCGGCCCTGAAGATCAGACATGGTGGGGGTATAGCGTAGGCCGAGATAGGGGTTTTCTTGGTGTGTTGAGGAACGAGGGGAATCGAGCACAGCTCGAATGTATAGTGGTAGATGTAAGCTGTATGATGTTGTCCTGACTTTCGACTAGGACAGGACTAGGTTGCGTGCTGACAGCAAATATTGGTGAGCGAGATCTCAGCTCCGGTGAATGAGGGGCTAAATGCCAATTGTATTGGTCGATGTGTCGAGAACTTGGCAGACAGACGAGCAGTGAGTGTGGGTTATGATTGAGCAAACTGGGGGCATTGGCAGGAAGATATTCTGCCAAGATAGATATGGGGTTGAGTTGTTGTTGTATGAAGCAGTACTGGAAGAAATCATGGCATCCCTTGGTTGAATCGCACCGCGCTTACACCCTGTCACCCGTACACAACCGCTGTCACAGCGCCAAAGGTAGACATCACACTGGGAGCCGCTCTTGAGAGACGCTTTGAAATTGATGTATAATAGATCGTGCGAACCATTATCTCTGTAGGATGCTGTACAGCGCCTCCCTCAGAACAACTTACTGCTAGCTAATTCAGTCCTGCAGTTTTTCCTTCCGCGTCCCTTCTTCCCCTTCTCGCCGTACACCCAGCGTGTGCCACACGCTATGCTCGTAGGCACCATATGGCTGGCCTGGTGTGTTTGCCATTTGACATTTCTCATCATTCTTCGCCTTCGCGTCCATCACGAGTGTTTCAGTCCCATCCTAATAATGCCAATGCTCAGAAAACAAGAAAATAACAACGCGTCTAACATCGAAACGTGGTATATGTGGTACAATCCAGGTTGACAACAGGAAAAAAAGAGAAAATGCTAATACAAGATAACCCCAACGTCCCAAAAAGATTGCTCATTCCTCGTAAGAAAACCGTTTTCGCGCTGGGTCAGGCAAAATACCGCTTGAATTCGTGCCACCAGGACTGATAGGCGATAAAGCGGAAAAGAGGTTTGTATGTGAGCCCTCGGAGCCATCCAGTGGCGAGATGGGGAGGTGCGTGCCTATGGATCGGCCTTCGATCGGGCTTAATTCGATGACTTCGCCGGCTGTGAGTAGGGCTCGTCTTCGGTTACTGTCGAGTGTGCCGGGTGGTGACACACTCGCCGGTGAGTGGTTTTCGTGGGAGGATGGTGAATTGTGAATGTCAACACCGTTGATTCGCTCTTCGCGAGCGCGTATTACGTCTTTTTCGGAAAGTTGCCGCCCGCCTGCTTCTTGCAGCGTGGGCATGTCGCCTTCCATCTCGAACACTTCTCGTTCTTTCGAGTCGGACTCGACGAGAGCAGCCGTCTGCGTGCTATCTAGTTGGCTCTTGCCAAAAAATGTACCATCTCCATCGGCCTCTGCTCGGGAGGATTCATTGGCAGGTAGTTCAGCTTTGGGGAACACAATCGTGGTGCCAGTGGAATCTATGGATGATTCAGTCTCCACAGTCTTTGTTGGCTCGTCGATCTTCGGTGGCTTCTTGCGGAAGCAGACGAAAGCGAAAACAGCGGTGATGAGCAGTATTATCACCACACCGACAGCGATACCAGCAATGGCAGCTGTACCAAGTGGCGACATGTTGTTTGCGCCGCCAGCAGTGCCGCCGGTAGTTGTTTCATTGCTTGTGTGGTTAAATGGGGGGATTGGCAGGATTGTGGATTTTGCACCGGCAACCCAACTGACTTGCGAGACCGAGAAGTTTTGACGTTCCCAATCAACAGTCAAATATGCTTCTTGAAGAAAGGTCCGACCAATGGTGAACTGTGTATCATTGTCGGCCCGGCGGAGTGGGAAATATCGCGTGGTGCGGTTCAGATTTTGGTATGGCGCCTTGGCTGTGAGATCGAAGGCGCTATACGGGAGTACAATATTGACATAGTCGGTGTGACCTGCCTGCTGTGTCCAGGGCGCAATATTGAAAGTGATGTTCGGGTTGGTCAGTAACAACAGGTTGTGCGTGTTTTCAGATACTAAATACAGCTCCGTAGCTGAATCGTAGGTGAGGCCAAAGGTCTGCTCGAAGAGCGCGCAGGACTCTATTGGAAGCCATATTTCGGCAACGGTCGAATCGATGTAGGCATAGATCGGTTTCTGCAGGAGGGTCGTTTTTTTGTTTGCCGCATCAATCGATGTCAGGGATTGAAGACTGACGAGAATATCGCGTTCATTGTCGGGGGCAAAAGGAAAGACGACACCATTGGAAATGGTTTTTCCAGCGTCGTACCCTCCCAATGTGAGGCTGCCTTGGACCTTGGTGAAGCCTAAAATAGGTCAGTTACACGTTATTTCAACTCGCGTGTGTTTCCACGTACGATAAGGCGCACCCGCGGTGTAACCCCAGGAAACACTCGGTATTTGGCCCTGCTGCTTCAACGATGTGAGATAACTTGGCGACTGGCTGGTGAAGTTGGTGAAGTTTGTCGGTTTGGGGTTTATACCGAAGTGTCCGAAGTAGAATGAGGTAGTCGCAATTGCTCCAACAGTCTGTCCAGTAAGAGTCGGACCACCTTCTCCCGGATATGCCAATCCAACCTTCTCGTACGCATATTCAGCATTGCCAACCAAGCCCAGGTTGCTTTCTATCCAAAGATCGTAAAGTCCTACTGGTTTCCAAGACGATGATTTCTCGAGATTGAATGTCGTCCCTCGCGATTCCGCGCACGATTGATTGTTCAAAGTATCGTCCGGGCAAGCCCTTGGATCCACAACCCATGTTTGCTGACTAGCCGTCGATATGATGACCCGTACTGTCTGTTCCGGACTCCCCAGTCGAAGTACGAAGGTATTCCAAGTCCCATCCACGCCCTCCCAGTTCTGTGAAGCCGGGAAATTGATCGGTAGAGGCGCGACTGCTCGCCGAGGGAGTGCTTTGAGAGAGGGTAGGCATAGTGACGAGTGGACAAGGGAGGAGAGAAGCAGGAGATTCGAGCATATGGATGCTGTAGGGAGAGTGAAGAGGCGGAGCATGGCAGCCACTGCACATGCTTCTCTGCGGGTCGAAAGATGGTCAACGAGAGGGCAGCATCCGTATCCTCCTCCGCATGGCTCGGTGTGTGGAAAAGGGAAAAGGAAAGGGTTTGACGTTGTAGAGAGTTGCGATGTTCAGAGAGTCAACGGGAGGCGCTGAAAGGTGGAGAGATCATCGACCAGCTGGGCTGAGCTGGGCTGCTGGCTGGCAAGCCTTCGCAGAGTGCAGAGTGCACAGGACTGGCTGGATCGGGCAACAAGGTGGAGAGACAAGCCGATAGGCGATTAACTTGTTAGAAACGACAGAGTACGGTTAGAAAGCAGCAGGAGTCGCGTCGCTAGGCCCTTAGTGGTGCGTAGCAGTGAGAAATGATTAATTGTGGCTCAGGGATCCCAGTAGAGAATAGATTGGCAGAAGGGGGCGTCGCACGGCGAGCAATAATTCGGTAGTGGTAGGCATACTACTCTCTACGTTATGTCACAGCTGGCCCCTGGGGCATGCCTCTCGCTTCCATGGGCCATGCTCGTGGGAGCCAGGAGGGAGTGTGTCGTTCTGGGAGAGAGGTTTGCATTGTAACGACTAGCTAGGCCAGATTGTCGGGATCCGATACAATGGGAAAATGCAGGTGGCTGCCAATCTCCTCCTCTCCTCCGACTACCAGTGCCAGTGCCAGTGCCAGTGCCAGTGCCAGTGCCAGTGCCAGTGCCAGCACCAGTGCCAGTACCAGCGCCAGTACCAGTGCCAGTGCCAGTGCCAGTACCAGCACCAGTGCCAGTACCAGTGCCACTACCAGCACGTACCAGTGCCACAGTACTCCGTCCTCCGTACGAGTATCCAACGGCACCAACCAAGGCGGGGAAGCCAGCCGGCCCTTCTCGCTTGTTTTGTCCTTGTGAAGAATCATGCATGCAAAAAGGCGACGGCTGTGGCTGTGGCTGTGGCTGTAGGGCGAGCTTAAGAAATAGTCACATAATCACATAACCATAACCACATAACCACAATAATGGGGAGACCTGCTCTGGTACATGCACCACTTTCGCTTGGCCAGAAATTGGCCATTGTTGACCTTCCGCCCGTCCAACCTTGCTCTCAGATTCTGTTGGACGAGGCGTGGAACGGGATCCGAGAAGCATAGAACGTTGGTTCCCCCATCCGTCGGTGACAGCCATCGAGTTTCGAACATGAGGAACAAAGGGTGGCGGCTGTTTCGATCCCAGCCCCGTTGCACTGGCTGATTGTTATTCGTCCTCTAGCTGCATAATTGTAATCGGCGGCGCCGTTGCTTGGCCCACCATGGCCGTCCGCTTGGCCTAAGATGGCCGTCAGACAGGCTATGCATGGCCATGGCGAGCTCTCTTCCGGGAGCAGGCTGTGGCAGTCTCTCTTCCGGGAGCAGGCTGTGGCAAGCTCTCTTCCGGGAGCAGGCTGTGGCAATCTCTTCTTCGGCCCCCAATCGCTCGGCCTAGCCAGTCTGAGCTGCTGAAGCCTGCGAGCCTCTGGCACCACTTGGTAAACTACACATGCATTGGGTGTCCAACCACAGTGATCGACTGATGCCAACAAGGAAAGCAATTCCGTTCCGAGTGCTTATGCTGTGGGCCTCCCCTTCGCATCTCCCTGCCCTCACCACCCTCGCTGTTTGAATCTATCCTCTGTCGCTGCGTGTCGTCGCTGTCCTCGAATGTCTCTTGCGCCCTCGTTCAAGCAGGAGACACTATGCACAACGCTTTTGCCTTGATTGTCTGCCATTTCCTTACAACTGTATCGGCCGACCCGGCCAACGATGGATTAATATGGCGGAGAGGCTACCAAAAGAGACAAAGTAAGGGATCCCCAGGACCGAAAGCCAGAGTGGACTGTGGTTCGTGAGGGTCTGTATGGAGTTGACTGACATGGGACCGTGTGTAGTTTCAGCTGCAAATTCCACAATTCCTCTTAATTCGACACAGGCAAAGAGCGAGCAAGCATCAGAGAGTGCTGTTCCTTCCATATCAAGCTCAACATCGATATTAACGCCCACGCTCGCTCCTTCCTGGTCCCCGGCTGCACCCTCCCCGCCCCTGGCCACGCCCTCCCCGCCCCCGGCCTCTGCTCCGCTGTCGTCAGATAATATATTGCCTTCGGGGTTGGTGGCGATCAATACCACATCTCCGGGCTCCCTCACGGAGTCAACTCCTGTTGCGCCTCTGCGCACTGGTGGATCTCCAATACACGCTGCCCTCAATTATTCCGCCAGTACCTTAGACGCTGCATCATCAATACAAACTGTGCCAAACTTGGAAAATGCACTTCTTCCTTCGGGGACGCCAGCATTGTATCTGACTGCCGGACACTCGCCTGTGCTTTCTGCTGTCCAAACTGGAGGTCTTTTTGAGAATTCAACCACCACAGGCGAAAGTCCGTCGACGACGGTACGCATTTCGTTGCTAACTGGAACCGGGAGTGGCAGCTATCCAACGCTGGCCGCAGGAGGATGGAACAGTACTAGCCCTAATACTGTCAAGAACAGCACATGTGGAGGATGCGTCGTAAATGCCCAGGCCGGTTTGGACTGGTGGTATACCATGAATGTATACCAGGCCATTGCCTCCATATCCACTATCCCATCGAACGGAACGACTTCCTACAGTCTAGTTCCGGCCCAGACAACGGTTAATGTCACCAATGAGCTATGGTCCAATGGCGCAACATTTCTCTACACGGAGACCTTCGACGAGACGCAAAACTCGACTGTCGGCGACTACTTTTTCACCACTGTGCCTCCGCCGGCCGCGGCTACTACGTCAATTATGACCATTAGAGATGTCCTGCCTCCACCAAACGGAACTATCGGGCTAGAAGCATTGAATGCCTTGAACTTAGATCCGGGGGTTCCCACATTCGCTGTTCCTGGAGCCACAGGCACTCTCAATATCGTGTCCCAACCGACTAATGCTGTGTACTACACAGCTTATGAAGTAGAATCAGTCCAGCCATCTACAGATGATCAAGGTCAAGTCGTTTGTGCGACAACAACCGCGACCTATCAACTCAGCGATCCTTACGTCTATGAGTTTGATGGCACCGATCTTGGTGCTAGCCCGACTCAGACTGGAGATCTCAACCCTGATTTTCTAGGAATGATCGCTCAAAATTCTTGCTTGCCTGGGATATTTGTTGCTTCTTCCCCAGTTATGATTGTCGTGGTTGAGGTGACATACCAACGTGGATTTTCCATATTCCTGGTTCATCATGAAGTTTCCGATCCTGGCACTTTGGATGTGCCTACGTCGACAACCGAGGATGGAGGCGGAGCTGCCGCCGCAACTGCCGGAGGAGCATATGTAGCGAGTGTGAGTGTGAAACCAGTGGTTCTATCCGTCGACAACACTGTCATCACTATTTCACAGGCTGTCACAGGCAATCCAGCTTCGGTTGCTGTCAGCGTTGGCACACGCGTCGTGACAGGAAGTGTGGTTGGTGGAGGTACCACTCCCGCTGCTGGATCGAATCCTGGCTCTGGCTCTGGCTCTGGCTCTGGCTTTGGCTCTGGCTCTGGCTCTGGCTCTGGCTCTAGCTCTAGCTCTGGCTCTGGCGGAGGAGTTGGAAGTGGCATTGCTTCCGCTATCATCTCGATTCTAGGTGGTGGCACGACCACTGGATCATCTCAAGGATCATCCGGAGGGTCCTCGGGAGGTTTTTCTGGAGGAGGGATCCTATCCAACGTTGCGAGCATTCTTGGAGTGGGTAATGCTGCGCCGACCGCAAATGCTGGAGCATCACCCAACGCTCAAACGCCCGCTAATGTTGGAGCATCACCAAATGTTGGGACTTCTGCTGTTGACGGTGTGGGTTTCGCTACGTTTCCGACTGCCAACTTAGGCTCTGGCAGCGGGTCGAGTTCTGGAGGCAGTTCTGGAGGCGGTGGTTCCAATTCAGGAGGAAGCGCTCCAAACTCTGGAAGTGGTTCGAACTCTGGAGGGAGTGGATCAAGCTCTGGAAGTGCCTCGAACTCTGGAGGCAGCTCAAACTCTGGAGGTAGCTCAAACTCTGGAGGTAGCTCAAACTCTGGAGGTAGCTCAAACTCTGGAGGTAGCTCAAGCTCTGGAGGCAGCTCAAACTCTGGAGGGAGTGGCTCCAATCCTGGAAGTGGCTCAAATACAGGAAGTGTTTCCAATTCTGGAGGGAGTGGCGCCAACCTTGCGGGTGTCTCTAACTCTGGGGGAAGTGGTGCAAGCGCTGGAGGTAGTGGCTCGAACCCTGGAAGTGGTTTAAGCTCTGGAGGTAGCAGCTCGAACTCTGGAAGTGGATCAAGCTCTGGGGGTAGTGGTTCGAACTCCGGAATTGGGTCAAGCTTTGGAGGAAGCGGATCAAGCCCAGGAGGAAGTGCAAATGGAGGCAGCTCTGGTGGCAACTCTGCCGTCCCTGTACTGACCGTCGGTGGCCAGACATTTGTTGGCAACGCAGCCACGCAGTTTCTTGTCGCTCCTGGCCAAACCTTGACGCCTGGTGGAGTTGCAACTGTTGGGTTGAACACCGTCAGTCTGGCTGCGGGAGCAACAGCTCTTGTTGTCAATGGCGTCACATCTCAGATCGCAGTCCCAGTAGCGACACCACTGCCAGCTCTCAACATTGGAGGACAAGTCGTCACGGCTAATGCTGGGGGATCGTTTATTATTCAAGGGCAGACACTTACCCAAGGTGGTCAAATCACGGTTGGCAGCAACACAGTGTCTCTTGCGCCAGGCGCTTCTACATTGGTCGTCAATGGCCAAACCATCACGCGCGCTGCGTCTCTCCCTACAGCTTCACCTGTCCTGACCATTGATGGGACTACCTTTGCGGCCGCCAGTGGAGGCCAATCATTCATTATCGGTGGGCAAACCCTTACTCCAGGAGGAGTGATAATAGCAAATGGTAACACCATCTCCCTCGGTACTGGAACATGGTCGACCATTGCCGTCGTCAATGGTGTCACGGAAACCCTGGCCAACATCCTGACCCCGGCGGCATTGACTTTGGGCAGCTCTACTTTCACCGAGTTGCCCGGCGGATCTTTCGTTATCTCAGGGCAGACTCTTCGACCCGGCTCGACTGCGATTACCATTGGTGGCACAACTCTGTCACTCGGCGCAGGAGCTTCAATCATTGTGGTTAATGGCAAATCTTCGATGCTCTCCATTGGTACGATACCAGCACTTGTCATTGGGGGCATGACTTACGCTGCCACCACTGCATTGTCTGGTGCCTACATCATTGGTGGGCAAACTCTCACTCCAGGAGGTGCTGTCACAGTCAATGGACACACAATCTCACTCGCTGCAGGTGCTACAGCACTAGTCATCGACGGATCTACATCTCTCCTCAAGCAACCTGCATCTGCCACCAATCCACCACTTCTGATTGTAGGAGACAAAACATACACGGCCAACTCTGGCACGACCTTCGAAATCGGTGGAAAGACGCTCACCCCTGGCGGGATTATCGTTGTTGATGGGCACACTATCTCACTCGCTTCGGAAGCAACAGCCGTCGTTATTGACGGGAAAACGACGACTCTATTCCCAGCCACACAGACACCGAAAGCAGTCAGCGCGATTGCCACCGGATCCACAACCGGCACCAAGAATTCCAATGCAAAAAGCTCGGGGTTGTCAGGCACTGCAGGTGCAACTGCGACTGCGTCTAAGAAGGGTGCAGCATCACCCTCGACTCAAATCGACATGACCTTCACATTCGTTGCGACTCTGGTCGCTTTTCTGGGCACGCTGGGTGTCTGGTTTTAATAGCTGACTTTTCAGATTTTATTGTGTAATGACCTCTAATGAATATGGATACCCCAAGGGAGGGAAAGAGAAGCAAAAAAAGTCAAGGCTCTGGGTATAGGTGCAGATCACAGTCCATAACGATGGCGTTTGCTCTTTGACAGGATGGGGAGAGAGGTTCCCTCCCTGCCAGTGAGCTGGGTTGTAATGAGCACACATGTTTGAGATGAATGGCTGCGACACCATGGGTTCTATCTGTTTGAGTAGTAGAAATTGTGTGGTGTTTTAATAGGGTGTGGATGTGAAGACTTCCTGGCCCATGTTCATCCCCATCATCTATTCGTGTGCATGGTGTACTTGTTCGTTGGTTGGGCAGTTGAAATGTGTGGTGTTGGAATTTGTTGCTATTGGATGGGAAGTGCCGAAATACAATGCCATCCATCCAGGAACGTCGGCTATCGATCGGAGCACTGTTTACTGTGCCTCGACGACAAAGAAGTTTGTTTGATTGAAGAACTCTTTTTCATGGGATTGAAGAACTCTTTTTCATTTGATTGAACAACTCTTTTTCATTTGATCGAAGAACCCCTTTTTCATTATTGATTGAGGCAGCAACATCTTGGCGTCTGTGCTGCAAAAAACACCCAGCTGAATATCTTAGACCGCCTGGGTAATTCTCCTACCTCGACCTAGATAAACCCCAGATTTTGATGTTCCTCGCTCGCACGGACTCTCTGTGCACAGACCGGACGGCATTTTACGCATGCATAGATAAGATCTACGCCGACGTTAGTTCTAGGGCAAGTGCCAAGATGTTGCAGTCTTTCCCGCAAGCGCAATACCACTACTATGGATATATTGGATGGGCTATCCTCGATGCAACGTGGTAGACGGACTTTTGCGCGATCGTGTCGGCGATCATTTCGGCGATCATGTCGGAGAGTTTTCTTTTTCTTTTTCGGTTCCGGGAGGGCTTGAGATTCAGGTTGATGGCTGATTGTAGAGTTGGAGATATCGTCGAAGATAACGCTTCATACAAGTATGATTACTATAAGCTCAAAATCTTACCAGTGTGGCAAGTGGAATTAGGAGCTATTGATTATTCATCATCGTATATCTACGATCTAATATCCTAGCAAGTATCAAAAGTGTCAAGTGGGATGTTACCCTGCCAGTATCAATTTTTTACTCCCCTCTCTCCCCCGCCTCTGTTAACAAATACCATCCCACCACCATCACATCAACGAATCATTCAGTTCTAACCCCATCTCGCCAGCACCAACACCTCAAGGCATCCTTCGATCGATCGTCGCATTTGGGATTACTTCCGGCATGACAGCAGTATGCTAGGGAATTGCATCCACTCCAGGATCGAGAGATAACTTGACCGGCAAATAAGCGTTGGAAGCGTGCATGCTGCACTGCGATTGAAGAGACGCGTCTCGGGTCTCCACTCTGGCTCGTTCGGCTGCGGATGTGTGCTTGGCCAATAGTGTTGCAGAGATGAGATGATACGTTATCTGCAGTGTGGAAGTGTGGTATGAATCATCTGGGATTTTCTGAAGCTGAGTTGAACTGAAGTCCATCCACCTGTGAAGTGAAGAGAAGACAGGATAGGATAGGATCCCAGTGACGAATCAATACTAGGAGGCTCAGAGGAGACCCCTGTATGCATCGATTCCACTCCACCCCCCAACATCGCCTCCAGCACCAAGGCTGGGCCAACCCTTGTGTCCATCTTTACAAGGAGGAAAGATCGGGACAGACAAGGATCATTACCACAGTATGCAAGTGTGTGCCCATCAATGTACATGTAGTAAAATACATATCCGAAACGGGACAGCATCGCCGCCACTCCCGCGTCCCGCCGGCGAGGAAATTCAGGCCCTCCATTCTCTCCCTCTCTCTCCACAGTCCACACCCACGTATATATCTGCCAGCATCCATGGCCTATTCGTCAGGTAAATGGGTTGCCATAGTGGGACTGCCTGGGATTATCCTTTGCGGCCACGTCGTCCCAGGACATGCTTGAGCGAGTGGGAGGGCTGAGCTTAGTGCGTTGGACTTGCACGGGGACGAGCGTGAGATGGAGGATGAGGATTTGCTGATGAAACGATCGTACGCACGACAACAGCAGGTCAGTATTTGAAGTGGTGAACCGATTTTGCTCATTGCGCGGACTCTCCATATTCCCCAGCCGCCCAGTCCGAACGCATATCCGTACATCCGCATCCGCACACACAGGAGGAAGTTGAACTTGTTGAAGGTTCCATTGGCATATTCGAATGCGGATCACTTCTTAGGATCACGATTTGCATTCTCAACGATCATCATGTTTGCGTTTCTGCCCGTTTCTTCTGTCCGTGGGTATGCATGTCAAACAAACGTGTGTGGTTCAAAATGACAGCAAGAATCACCGCTGTCATGTTTGACCACCACCACCACCACTCAGCAGAAGACGAACAAGGCCCAATTGCGAGATACTACTACAAATCATCGAAATTCCATTTCTTCTTGTTTTGGCGGTGGACTCCACCTGCTGCCCGTTTCGAACATTGTTCTGCGTGCGACATGTCATCCCCATCCTCACTTTGGGGTTAGGTTTGGAAACACTCCATTTGTCAATAATGGTCAATCCAATTGTTCTTTGGAAAAAAACCGAAACACATAAAAATTCACATGGAAAATTCCCCCTCCTCAGCATACTTATCGTTGAGGTTTCGGAGTACCTTACTTTACATATTCTAGACAATTCCATATCCTTCCTCTTGGACTCTCCGTCCACTTCATAATATACTGTGTAATAATGAGACGGGGGTGGATACTTTACTATAGAACTGTGTAACCTCATACAGTGCCAACGAGAATGACTGCTACATCTTGGCACGAATGTAAATATCTCTCTTACCCAACGTACGCGTAAATCTCATCCATGCAAGCGTAAAATGCCGTCCGGTCTGTGCAGAGTCCGTGCGAGCGAAGAACATCGAAAGAGGATTTTATTGGGGTGAGGGTAAGAGAGTTACTCAGGCAGTCTGAGATTTACAGCTGGACCTGCATAAACGCCAAGATGTTGCAGTCATTCTTGTTAGCCCTGTAACTACCCCATTCCATCCTACCCCATTCCATGCCATCCCATGCCATCCCAGCCCATCCCAGCCCATGCCATCCCAACCCATGGTAATTGCGGCAAGTCCGAGAAGGCCGGATCGTAGACAGGCATGCCAACAAGCCTACGATATCCACAGCAGAGATTAATCAAGTGATGCGTCAGAATCTGGCATCTGAGCAGATTCTTTAGGGATCGATAATATAACCTCCTCCTAGACTAGTAGCTCATTTCAGCAGCAGATTTACGACAGATTGTAACGACGGGGGTAGATTTCTTTATCCGTGCTAGCCTAGTTTTGGGGAAGGTCCGTGTTGTAAGAGGGAAGGTGAAGGTCTACTACCTCGAGAAGATTCCATTTGGTTTCTCTTTGGCGAGGTTTTTTTTTCTACGAGTGTCTATCTTAGCTGGTATCCTGAGAGCGTCGGAAGTGGGCTTTACCCTAGATAGGGTATACCACTTTTATGCTAGAGAGTTTGCACTAACCCCTTCCAGATCATCCCCTTCTCTATACACGTAAGTGTCTCCGTCGATTCAATCATTCTCATCTTTCTTTCCGCCATTGCCGTCGTCGTTGATGTAGACACGTACTTCTTCAAGATAAGGTAGACTGCGCGCCAACCGAGCTCCATCTGATTCCATGAGCCATTTCTTGAGAGCGCTATCAGGGCCGAGGTGGAAGAACACATTTCACTCTAGATGTAGGCTTCCTGATGAAGGTAAGAGGTTCGAGTGAATCGCTGCATTCTTTGAGAGCGGTCATCGGCGTAGGTTACAATGTAGGGGAGGGACTATCAAGAGGAGTCGTGGTTGGAAAACTCTCGAGTTCAGGCGCATGTGTCATTGCTACGAAGAGGGATTCGCAACCTAGATTACGACCATTCATACTGAGATGTCGTAGCGAGGTGGTAAAGGTTATTGAAGCGATAAAATAATTGATGGATACTTTGGGAAAAGCAGGTTCTGACATATGATCGTGATTTCACAGGGATCGGAGATCGTTCAAAAAATGTATCGGGAGCTTGGTAAGGCCATGAAATTGTACTTTTCCAAACGGCGATTAGTCAAATTTCCAGGCTGAAAAAATAGCCGTGTTATTTCCTCAACTCTCAAGAACCAGGCTGTCAAGGTTCGGCAGCGGAAGGGATTTGAGAGCTTGTAGAGCTGAGACTCTACCCTGACATCCCGCTTGATGTCTTGTCTTATTGTGAAGTACAATTCTGAGGTGTCGATATGATCGGCGAACGAGTTATTCTTGTAGTCTCGTCTAGATTTGGGAACGTGCCCAACGAGATCAAGATGACGGCTAGACAAGTTTGCGTGATCATTGGCATCGAATAGGTATTCGACGTGAAACACGATGTCCCATCGTGCAACAGTAGAGTCTGGGTCCTCGTCGACGAATAGAGGCTCAGTTTGCATGATGTTGCTTGGCTTGTGTACTTGATGAGTGTAGCGAGCATTTCCTTTCGTTTCGCTCAGATTTCCTTCCGTACCGCTCAGACTTCCTCGTCTGGAATTCCTCGTAGGGTTCATCGTTCGCTGAGCGTCTATCTCCTGGGTAATGAATGAGGTCTCCTTACTCTCGATGTACGATATCTGCAGAGCGAGTCCATCTTCATGTCCCATATCCTCGGCAATATCGTCTTTGACCTCAGGGGCCAGGCGATCAAAGCATGAATTTGATGATGGCTGCGCAGTACAGAGCGTCTTGGGAGGAGTGATGTTCAATCTCAAAGAAGTTGAAGCGACATTACTACCGCAGTTGGCGTAGAACTGTTCCATGCGCTACATCCCTCCTATTAATCGCAGTCTTCTCTTCAAGACTGGCTATGGAGGCGCTCGAGTGTTAGAATTGTTGACTGCGCTGCATTTTCTACCATAGACTTCGTCCATCGACCTGCGACATTCAATTGCAGACCATTCACCAAAAGAAATCATTGATGAATTCATCGAATCCCTTAAACTGTCAGATTGTGTCCCATAAAGAGGGCTCGCCCTACTCACAAAGGTTGACGGATCGAAATTAACATCAATCTGGCCCGTAATGCCGTCTCTAAAAAGCTGATGGTGAGGCTGCGTCTCGAAGAGTTTGGTTTCAAACTGCTTTCCCACCCTTTCTTCTACGTGGGACAGCACCATGAGTCCAGCTTTGTAGACCGCGTCTTTTATCGAAGTTCCAGTTTCCAAGGCCTCCAGGATACCAGTGAGCACCGAGAATGATCTGAAGATCTTGAAATAATGCCGTGAGCGAAGGACGTTTTCCTTCACCATAGCATGGACACCTTTGAAAGCGACCCAGGCAGCTGTGCGCGAGAACTGTGGATCTACAAATTTGTCGTTGAAGGTATGTAATCGCAGTCCAACGCCAACAACCAAGCCAGCGATTCCGAAATCTCGATGGAATAGATCAGCGAGCCATCGGTGAGCTGGCTGCTCCCAAAGAGTCCTTTGCATCTGTAGCAGAGCAAGAGAGTTCTGGTTCAATGTTCGCAGAAGCGTGGGAGAAGGTTCTTCAGTATAGACGCCCTCTATTGGCCTAGGTTGGTGGATGGCCATACTGCAGCGTAATAGTACCACTTCCACAAGTCGATTTTGAGGGAAGGGAAGAGAACTTTGCGCTTTGTTGAGCAATTGACGAATGGTTCTGCCGCAAGCAAGAAGCTGGACCGGATCCAATGTTGGTGACGAAGAATTCACTTTGTTCAAAACCAAAGTGATTGTAGGCATGGCCTCAGCCAGTAATTTTTGGAATGATTCGCTCGATTGCGCACAGTCTGAGTTCTCGTTCTGCACGGCTGAGCCCGCCACCGGTTCAGGCCCAAGCAGAGATGACGGAGTATAGTCTTCGGGTCGGATTAGCATGGGCATTCCAGAATCAAGAGAGATATATGCATCTATGATCAAAAGTGTATTCCATATCCTGCTTCGAGCTGTCGCTTCAGCTTCAGGCATTGTTGGTAAGGCGGCTGTTCCGATATGCAGATATATTGACATGGCCACCCGCTGAACGAATCCAAGAAGGGGCCACTGACTACCCAGATCATCGAGTGTGATGATATCGATACGCTTGGCGATCAGGAGCATGCAGAATGACCGCAAAATAGTTAGGTCAGGCTTCGTAACGGACAAACCCCTGGCCATGATAGCGGCTTCGGCGCCATCAACGCATCTTTCAGACAAACCAACATGGCCGCCTACAACACCCACGAATGAGATGTCGTGGGCGGAATAGCAGCTCAGCGCGATCATAAGGTACACTTGAATTAGCCAGCCATCCGTGACCGATTCAGGTTGCGTCCAGAGCCGCGAGAATTCGTCTCGGAAAGTTGGGATGTCTAAGAGAGGATGTATCGTCTCGTAGGTATTGATATAATTCTCCACAAGCTGTTCGGCCAGAGACCTTGGCGGAAGGAAGGAAAGCCGTGGATGTGTGGACAGCACGGAATTTCCGCCAGCATCACCAAAAGGAAAAGATCTCAATCGTTTGGGTGGGTAGTACTTCTTCAATTGCTTTATTTTATCCATCAGTGAAGCCAATTCGCTGCCGCGCATGAAAGGCGCCGCTTCCTCGAACTAGTCACAGCATCAGTCACGATCAAGTCAACGCGTGTTGAGGATGCAATACCTGAAAAGCAAGCTGAGCCCAATGGGTCATGCCACTAAATTGAGCTCGCCCTTTGCGCCAGGTAGTTCCAACAGGTCGTCGAGTAGGCTTGACAGAAGTTGTGCTGTCCGATGCTGCTGGGCTCGGCTGTTGCCTTGTTGCAATTGTAGTGTCCAAGCCATTCGAAGCAGCCGGACGCTCGATGTTCCCTTCGTAAACGCATTGATCCGCCCTGTTGCCAGCAACACAACGCGAGCAGGGCCATTTCCGATCACATTTGACCTTCTGGCGATGACAGGCGTCACAGCTCAAGACCTTCCTCTGTCGTTTTCTCGGTCGCTGGAGATCTGGAGGATCGGCTCCGGCTGCAAAGGAATCTGGAGTCAGATTGGATATCTGCAGCATATCGTGCTATCCCGCATAATGAGAATAAAGACTGGATGAAGGTCGTAGGGTTGCTGGGGGAGTACGAGTTCTTCCGGGTCATGTTTAAGCTAGAGCCTAATGGGACTAGCGTCTCGTCTCGATGTCACGGGAAGACCCTGTGTACACAAGATCAACCTTGAAGGTGGTGGATTAAACCAAGCAACTGAAGCTACAAAATAGGGGTAGGGAGAAAGCCGTCCTTATAGTCCTAGAAACTAGATGGAGATGAGGAACAGGCACAGGAGCAGGGACAGAATGATCCGACTTCTGTTCCATTCTTGGCCGAATCCTCCATAATTCTTACTAACACCAAGGGAGTCGAGTATTGAAATCGTACCGTCAATCGAATTTGTGATTGGCATTCAAGTCCACGGCATCCATGGTAGCTGCGAGCCCGGCTCTGTCTTTGGAGCTCTGCCACCAAGATTGACGCGACAAGAAGTGAGGACGCGAGGAACAGACAGACTCTATGCTTCCTATGAAAGAACTCGCCGAAATGAGTGTTCACTCACCCATATCAATGCGATAACAGATGATGAAAATTGAGAATCATCAAGATTGTACGGCCTTGGTAGCTGTGAGAACACGATTGACGTGAAGGTAACAGAAATGACAGGTGACAGTGATGGAGAATCACGAAATCAGGACTGGAAGAAAAAACCACAATCAGCATCAGCATCATCCATTCGTCCAAAAAGCTGCCTACGTTATACGCTCCCCAATCCACGCCACACAACCAAAAAAGTGGAAAGAGGATGAAGAATCCGGCTCACACAGTCCAAAAATCTGCAACGCCAGCACCTAAAGATGAAAGCCGTCATGATAATCCATGCCCTGCTGCTTCGCCCTCATCTTCTCGACGTACGATCTCATCCCTAGCGACGCGAACCAGAAGGGGCAGAGCACAAATGGCAGAAAATGAGGGCTGCATGGCGCGAAAAAAAGCGAAAAAGTAAGCCAATCAATCTTCAAAATCATGGACATCGGTACTGTTAGATGAATTGAGCAATGAACAATGAAGCGGCAAGAGCAAAGAAAAAGAAACTCGCTCACTGGGCCAATGGATCCACATCGTCATCCTCAATCTTTTGCTTGCTTGGGTCGTTCCGCCTCATGATGCTTTCCACTGGTCCCAAGAGACGCTGGAACCCGTCTTTGCCCAACGTTGCAACTTTAACTTCGGTCTTGGCAACCACGCTTGCTGCTCGAGGTGCATCGTTCAGCAAAGCCAATTCGCCAAAGTACCCGCCTTTCGTATACGATCTGACCGATTTGTCGTTTCCTGCCTTGAAGACTTCTGCCTCGCCAGATTCTAGAATGAAGAACGATTCACCTGGGTCGCCTTCTTTGATGATTGTGCTTCCTGGTGGAAACTTCTGCGTCTCAAGCGCGTCAGCGATCTTGCTGCGTTCGTAAGGCTTGAGCGTTGCAAGTAGGGGAACTTCTTCCAAGAAATTCTCGTACATGCGACGACGCTGGAACGCACTATCCATGAGAATTCGGCGGAAAGTGACTCGATCCAAGGCCCACAACATGCTCGGCTCGGTGCTCACGACTGTAGCGGCGCGAGGAGCATTGTACATGAGGGCCAATTCACCGAACGAGGTGCCTGGACCGCATGCCGCGACCTTCTCTCCAATGCCATCGGGACCAGCCTCTACTCTACCCGATTTGTTGACGTGAATATCGAAATTGCCTGATTCTACAATGTAGAAGAAATCACCAGCATCACCCTGCTGAATGACCTTGATGCCCTTTGCCGGGATCGGCTTTTCTACGAGGGCACCAAGAACTTGTGCAGATTGCTCGTCATCAAGGTGGGAGAAGAGAAAATTGCCGACGACGGCTTTTCTGAGACGAGCATTCTGATCGGCAGTCTTGTTGTGATGCGGCGGTTTCCAATTGTCGTCTGCTGAAGCGGTGGGATTGAGTGACTCAGCTGAAACGGACGTTCGACGGTTCAGATTGTAATTGGAAGGGAGGGATTGAGGGTCGACAGGGCCAGAGGAGGGAGGTGCGCCATTTCCTTTGGCACCGAAGCCAGTGAAGTTGCCAAAGGTACTGGCAGAGGCAGCAGGTGGGAGGCGATCATCCATTGTATTTTGTGGGAAGTGTGAGGCGGTGGGCGAGGCAATGTCGTTTTCGTCCTCCTCTTGTAGACGATGCATACCAGACGAGGCACCGAAGAGGTTGTCGGCCTGGCCGGGGAAAGTGGTTTGTGCCATGCCTCGCTGCGGTGTAGCACCAGATTTTGCTTGTAGAGGGGGTTTTGGTTGGCGGTCGCGGAGCTGCAGTCGCTCTTGTTGGAGACGGCGATGAAAGTAATTGAAGCAGAATTGGAGGATATCGTCGGGTTGTTGGTTTAGGGCTTGTTTGGTGAGGTCTTGGACTACGAGATGAAACTCTGTTGATGACATTGCTAGGGCGGGAGAGGTCGAGATGATGAGAGGCGGGGCTAAACTGCACAGGGTTCTGGGAAGACGAACGGCTACGCTATGACAACAGCTTAGGCTCAGCTTTGGCTATAGAGATGGCGCCAGGATTGGCTGTAGGGAGGCGCCAGTACGGGGCCGAGTGAAAGCCACCTTTTCCGAGCTGTGGACAGGAAAGTCGGGCTCGTCGGGGTGCGTCCGACTGGAGAGGGCTGGAGTCGTCGTGGTGCGTCGGACTGGAGCTGGAGGTCGTATGCAAGGATGGGATGGTCGTAGCTAGGATGGTCGTAGCTAGGATGGCGCTCGGCTTTGGCAATTGAACGATTGGGCTATCTGGGGGAATTGCAAGGTGAGGGCGAGGGAGAGGAGGATCAGAGGAGGATCAGGAGGAGCTGCTCTGAGGATCAGGAGGAGCTGCTGGGAGCATCAGGAGGAGCTGCTCTGAGGATCAGGAGGAGCTGCTTGGAGCATCAGGAGGAGCTGCTGGGAGCATCAGGAGCATCAGGATTCAATGGAGTCGTTCCTGTCTGTATTGCATTTCACGGTGTTTGCAGGCACACGAGATCCAAGCTCAAACTCCTTCTTTGAGCCTTCTCGAACAATCCCACACGTCTTCCACCGCCCTTCCACCGCCCTTCCATCGCCAACCAACGCCGTGTCACCCACAAGACGACAATCTGATCACAACCCTGATCTGAATCCTGATGGGAACTGGAAAATGGAAAATGGAAAATGGAAACCTGCCCGTGTTCCCCTCCATATCTTCCCGTGCACACTGATCGCACACAAGTCCAAGCTCCAGCCCTGTTCGGACTATCTGCCCCGACATCGTGACCCGCCGGAGCAAATACTGTGGTAGGAAAACAACAAGATCTTGATTCCGGGATCCTACTCCCCGCCTCCCCGGACCCTTCTAATCCGCTTTTATGGTCTACTGGGGTGGTTTTTGGCTAAGGGGTACCCCACCAACTTCCACCTCCCCACTGCTCAGAATCACGTGCATTCCAAATTGTCACGGTCCGTTCAAATGCTACGCTAATTCAAGTTGTGGACGCCATCATCTCAAGGCAAACCTACTCTTGCATCCGTCCTCTCATTCAAGCCCCATGCCCACTCACTTCCGTCGTGCACTGTGGCACGTCTCATATCTCGCACAAATTTTCCATGGTACGTTCCGGGACCCGATCTGTGCATTACACTACGACGGTTGGCTTAGTGAGGTTGAACTACCACTTTTTGAAGCAACATCTCACCATGTATTATCCCAGATGAGTAAATCTCCATCATTTTCCCAATCGACTTTGAGAGTGAGTTCGGGCTGTTGGCAGAAATTCCAAATTTCGTCAATGATTTTACTCGCTTCGTCTTCGGGTAACAACTTGCCAGGTGGGCCAGGGGATGGAGATGCGTAGTCAGGATCCTCAACCTGCATAGCATGAGCGGCGATATAAAGATTCTTTCTTCCTGATGAGGCGTGCGTTTGCAACAGTCTGTGGCGAGAAATAAAGTGTTCCTTTGGATTGATGGTCTTTAAATATTCGCTCTCCGGAGCTGCTTTCTTTCTAGAATACCACAAACTGTGGCCTATGATATAATCCTTTTCCATGAGCTCACGCTTCTTTGCATCGGGGAGGATATCCCAAGCGGTCCGGGTATCAGCGAATTCTGTGCCACCCCCTGTGCCTTTGGGATTGAGCTGGTGGGCGCGAAGCAACGAGTAACCGGCACGACGTGGGTTGAAACTGCTGTCAACGTGAAAGAGACCGTTTCCTAGACCCGTTTCGTAGCGAGGAGTACCAGGCTGGAGAACGGAGCCATCGTCGTTGAGATTGGAAACGTCAAATAGCTTGTCGGACGGGAAGCGATTCTTGCGACCGGCTGCGATGTGTGGCTTGATATCATCCAGCTCTCCGAATTGATGAGCGAAGGCCACATGGCGATGATCATCGAGGTGGGCGTTGCGGAATACCAGAACTCCGTACTAATACAGAAGACGTCGGCAATCGTGCATATTTTGAGTAGGAGCATTCCGCAGGTACCTTACCTTGGTGATGGCGGCTAGAACTTCGCTGAATACTCCAGCAGCCACCGGTTTCGAGAAATCTATACCACTTATCTCAGCACCAAAAGTCGGATGCAGTTGCGTGATCTGGATGTGTCGGAACGGTTCAGCATGCGACATGTTTCTTCGATACAGCAGTCAGTTGATGGCAGATATGATGAAAAGGTGCAACGGGGAAGTTTAGCCACCACCTCCATCGCCGTGTAGGTATGCACGAGAGACAGAGATGACCCCGCATGATAACGGGTCGAGGCGGCAGTAGATCTCCCGTATGTCTCAGATATTGAACCTGGCTTTATTTCGAGCACATGGGAAATAGATCCAAACTTGTTGTTCTAACAGGCACGACGTGGGACTTCAGACACCATCTTTCATGCTTGGTGACGCCAGCTGTTCCACGACTCTGGACTTGGAAGCGGCTTGGAGGACGTCGGAAAGTCAGTGGCCGTTGTTCTTTCGCATGATAAGTACGGAGGTCTCTGGTGGATTACGAAGACGTATCTGACGAAAGATCACTGGCGCACAGAATCCGAGTCCGTGTGCGGTTGTGTGGCGCTTGATATCAGGTCTACCTATAGCTTGGTCCGGGTGGCTTGTGTGCCCTGGTCTAGTTAATCTGCCTGGTTTTGATATTCCCGATTTGATGCGGAGTACTCATCCTTCATGGCCATGCTGGAGTACTTATCCTTCATGGCCGTGCTGGAGTACTTATCCTTCATGGCCGTGCTGGAGTACTTATCCTTCATGGCCGTGCTGGAGTACTTATCCTTCATGGCCATGTAGGAGTTCTTCATCCTTCATGGCCATGTAGGAGTTCTTCATCCTTCATGGCTATGTAGGAGTACTTATCCTTTATAGCCATGCTGGAGTACTCATCCTTCATGGCCATGCTGGAGTACTCCTCCTTCATGGCCATGCTGGAGTTCTTCATCCTTCATGGCCATGCTGGAGTACTCCTCCTTCATGGCCATGCGAGTCCTTGCTAGTTGTTCAAGGGAGGCCGACGCACACCTGGACATTGGATGGAAATTTGAGCATGACGAAAGTCGTACGGAGGTACACAGTAGCTCTCACATCCTTGTCGGCGCGGCCCCAAGCTTTGTTAGGCGGCCGATCAGGTTTTCCTAGCTCCCATAGTCCATATCTTGAAACCCGTCCTCCCTTTCTACCACACCACCTCTCCCCCTCCGTGCCTCTCCTCCATTCCTCACAGCATTATCGCGCCGTTGAGTGACTGCTTCTATTCAATTGCAGGAGCCCGACAAGCCTGTACACACCTTCGTTCCAGCATTCGACCCTCGTTGTTCAATCGCGTCTAACCGAGTAGTGTTATTGTAATACTTAATCAAGCCCTAAGGCATCTGTAAATACACACATCGATTGCCACCTTTCTCTCCAACACCTACTCCCTCCTCCCTCCTCCCTCCTCCCTACTCCTACTCCTGGCCAAACATTGGCAATCATTCTTCATCAAACCCAACAGCAGAGTATTCTACGGCGATGCGTTTCTCTACCCTCGGCGGCCTAATCACCGCTGCAGCAATCTCGGTTCAGGCCATCCCAACCATTCACTCAAAGGGCAGCAAGTTCTTCGACAGCAATGGCAACCAGTTCTACATCAAAGGCATGTAAACTTATCCCTTCTTTCTTTCCGACACTTTTTGGACGCTCTCGTCACCCACCTGGAGCGATGGAATACTACTATCATTTTCCCACTTGGAAGAACTCAATTCATTAATCAATTAAAACCCTCAAACCCCTCAAAACTAACATGTCTCCAGGTGTATCTTACCAATTGGTGCCCGATGATCCACTTATCAACGTAACTCAGTGCAAACTCGATGCTGCTCTCATGAAAACTCTCGGTGCAAATAGCATCCGAGTCTATCACGTCGACCCCAACGGCAAGCACGATGATTGTATGTCTGCCTTCGCAGATGCTGGCATCTACCTCTGGCTGGATCTCGATACCTTCAACAGCCAGATCGAGCAAGTGAGTACTCCTCCAATTCAGATTACATCACATACATGCTAATAAAACCGTCAGCCTTCTCCCCACTGGAATCAGACACAGTTGAGCGCCTTCGAAAAGGTCATGGACGCCTTCCACAACTATGACAACACTGCTGGTTTCTTGGTCGGAAATGAAGTCATCACCACGGCGAATGGTTCAGTGGCAGCACCCTTTGTTAAGGCTGCTGCTCGCGATGTCAAGGCCTACCGCAATGCCAAAGGGTACAGAAACATTCCTGTTGGATACGCTGCCGCCGATATTGCTTCATTGCGCCCAATGTTGCAAAACTATCTCGCTTGCGGAACGAATGCCTCAGAAGCTGTCGACTACTACTGTCTCAACGCCTACGAATGGTGCGGTGCTTCCAGCTACACCCAGTCAGGCTACAATCTCATCACCGAGCAGATTCACGACTACAATGTGCCAATCTTCTTCTCAGAGACGGGTTGCAATACTGTCCCGCCGCGCACTTGGAATGACCAGGCAGCCATCTTCGGCCCCGACATGGCCCCATACTGGTCCGGATCTATAATCTACGAGTGGATCGAGGAGCAGAACAACTATGGCATCGTCAACTACGGACCCAAGGTTGACCCTTCATTGGCGCCAGATGGATTTCCTCGCTCTGGAACACCAACTCCTGTTGTGCCTGATTTCACCAACTTGGCCAACCAGTGGAAGACGCTTACTCCCAGTGGTGTCAAGGAATCTGCATACAACCCCACTCTCACCGCCCCAGCATGCCCTGCTCAGACTCCTGGGGTCTGGGAAGTCAACGGAAATGTTCCGCTACCCACTCTTGGGCAGACCTCCGGCGCTGCGGCTGTCGGTGGCTCTGCGACTACCACAGCTACTGGTGCTAAAGCATCGGCCAGTGCAACCAAAGCAGGTGGCGCGAGCCCGGCCAAGGAGATCAAAGGCATGGGACTCGGTCTTGCTGGTGTCCTTGTTGGTTTCTTCTGGTGGATGTGAGCATTCCCCGAGCGCTCAGCAAGAGTCTTATCTGAGCTCCAAGGGATTTGAAAAGTCTTGCCCTCGATCGGGTTTTCTAGGATGAATGGCATACATGTGCTTTTCGGTAGCGATGGCGTTTCTGGATTTCGACATGGATACATACACATTTGGGAACTAGTGGCAGTGTATGGTTCTGTCCGGCATTCCCACAAAGGTATGGCATAGATGGAAAAACAGGATGATAGACTTGATTGTTGTGGATTGAGTTGGTTGTATATATATACACGGAAGCGTGGATCGCTACCCGTCCAGACTTCACAGTAGATACAGATACATAATCAATTAGACTAATGTCATCTAATCCATCCGGAGTTACACCACCAAATATTCCCAATTTTTGCCTCGATTTCTTATTCCTAGTCTGGTCCAATAAGGGAGCGGTCGTTGGAGATTCTTCCTGCGCCTCTCCAATGTAACATCCATGACGCGCAACCCTTTCACTTTGTAAATTTCAGGACTGAATTGCGAACGGTATCCATGGGTTATATACTACACAACTTCAAACCTCCCACTAACCCCTTCAAAGGCATCGATACCTCCACTCAAACTCTTGGCATCCCCATAATAATGCAGGCGATACACTCCCTTCTCCACCTCGTGGCCTTGTACGGGAATCTCCCATTCAATCGTGACTTCGCTTGTGCCGAGGACGCTACTGACTCTTCGCCAACGATAGACAAGGGACCAGTCGAAATTGGTTAGAACAGTTGTCCAAACCTCTGTACTCGCTACTCCTTCGATATCTACAGCCGCTCCATCGTCGCGTGGCTTGAGTTCTTCCTCCCCTTGCTCAGCAGGAGGGAGAGTGAGTTTCTCCACCGCGGCATACGTCCCCTCAAGCCTCAGATTGTTACGTGGATTGGCACCGATGAATCTAGCTCTCGCTACATCACCGGGTCGATATCGTGGTTGAACATCTTCGACCACGTCGCCGAAGCGTTTGAAGAATCCTGGTGTATCCACTACCACGCCCGTGATGAAACTGAGTGATTTGTTCGTGTTGATAGGAGGCATGGGCCCTGGATCTGGTCTTCCCGTGCTTGTTGGTGAAAGGAATGGTAGATTCGTGAGAGTGAGGTTGATATAGGCGTTGAGCGTATGAGGACCGTAAAGCGTAGATGCGCCTTCGTAGCGTTGGATGGCGTACTCCTCTTCTGTGGTGATGTAGTGCGTGTAACTATTTGCTGGACCGCCTAGTAAGACGATTGGCTCGATGGAAGATTCACCGTGTATTTTCTCCGTCTTTGCAGTTTCCAGGATTGCGTTTCGCCATCGACGTCCAGCCATCGTTGTTGCTTCGCCGGGGCTTACGATGATGATGACTTGTCCCACGCGCAACAGCTGGATATCGACGATGTTGGGAGACCAAGGGTATGGATTGTTTGTTTCTCCGACGTCCAGAAGGATAGGCTTCAGACCTTGACAATGTTTTTGTTCTTCGCTTGGCTCGTGGATGAAGCCTGACACCACTTTCCACAATGGGTTGGCTTTTGCATTTCCGGAGTTGTTTTGTTTGAAGTCGAAGGCGCCAGGGCCATCGGTTGTGCCGGCTGCGAAGGAGTAGCCCAGTGCTGCCGGGCATGTCTTGACGACTGTGCCGTTGGGCAATGGAAAGGTATAGTTTGCGAGAGAGGCGAAAGTGTGAAGAGAGCGCACTGAAGGGCCTGTGACTGCCGTAGTCGAATTGGAAGATCCGAGAGATTCATAGAGCTTCTTTGCACCTTCGAATTGTCGTCGTCCGATTTCGAAACAAGATTTGGTGCCGCCATCGCTCAATCCATAGTATGGTCCACGCCCGTGGCAAGGCTCGTTCCGACCTCCACAAGTACTGTCTTCAAAACGACACTCTTGATTGGACCCATCTTCGCACATGGGACCAAGAACATTTGGGGATGTGTCGCCCACGTTGGCTTGAGAGAATCCGGCGACGAAGTCATCTCCCATGGCCTTTTCGAACAAATAAGCAGCCACGCCTTTATTATCACCGGTGATCAAGGTGTTGTTGCTCAGCATCGACGTCCCATGAACCGCATACCAGGACAAGAATCCCAAGCTCTTGCCGTCTGCTCGAGTAAATCTCATCATAGTCAAATCTTTGTCCACATCGTCCTCGTACTTCTGACGCTCCTCGTTGGGATTTGCAAGATAGGCATACGGACTGCGGTTGACATTCGCATCGACTCTGGTGGTTCCGACCATGAGCCTTCCAGCTGCCAGGTTCTCGTGAGCACGTTGAACAGCGAGCACTGTGCCATTGACAATGGCTTGATAACTCTCCTTGTCGAAACCTTTGCTCGTGATTTGTGGAAGCAAATAATTCAACCACGCTCCAGGGCCAGAATGGGAGTGTGTACCCGTCAGAGCGATATTACTCTGCCCATAGACGCTGTACTCGGGGCCCAACTCAGCAATCGCTTTCAAGATGCCATCCCTGATAGCCGTATCGCCAGACTGAGTGTCGATGACGATGTATACGAAGCGGTTTTCTGGTCGAGCTAATTCTCCAATGATGAAAGCTCTGGAGTAGAGTCTCTGCCTGACACCTGAACCAGTTTGATCTGGATCCGCATATCCCATCAAGTTTATTTCAACCACGGGGCCTGTGATGTCTGCCTTCCCGACTCCCAGTAAGTAGTCGTCTCCCAGCAGGTAGTCGTCTCCCAGCAAGTAATCATCTCCAATTCCCATGCTCTCTCCATGATTTCTTGAATGGGAAAACGGCCATGTTCGACTAGACTGGCCGAATGAATGATCAGACGAGAGGATGTGCAGAGCTTGAAAGAAGAGGAGTAGGAGCAAACAAATGGCAACGCGAGGATCCATCATAACTGAGGTGGATTTTGATGTATATTTTGATGTATACTTTGATCTATGCTCTCATGCGATGCCTTGCTCGATGGCTCGGCGCATGGATGGAAGTCAAACTGTGAGATGAACATTGGTGAAAGTTGAGGAGGTTGGTGCGGCTGGAGCTTGGAGTCGTAAGAAAAGGAAGCTTAGCACGTACGAGTAGAATAGAACTACCTAGCCTTGCTCTTGTCGCCTTGTCGCCTTGTCGCCTTGTCGCCTTGTCGCCTTGTCGCCTACGATAGCCCTGACTCTGACTAAGCCACATTTTCATCCACAATCCACGATCCACGATCCGCCTCAAGGTTCATGCTATTCTAAACTTACATAGTAAACTTACATGGTACCTACATGCTTCCACAACCATCCAACTGATACCGCCAAGATGCCCTTCAACCTCGAATCCACTGACTTCCTCGCGCGTAAGTTACAATCCAAGTCTGTCCGTTTGCCCTGCTAACTTTCACAGACATCGACGCCGAAATACCAGCTGAAAGTCGCCATGCCATCCTCGCAGCAATCCGCGCTGAACATCCAGCCGACTTCACTACCATACTCCACCCAAGCATTCCATCCTCATATACCCCGAAATTTAGCCCTCTCATTGAAGCAGAACACGAACGCATAGCCAAACATCTCCCAAAGCCAGATGGAACAGGCGTGGACTTTTCGCGATACGAGGGCCTCGAGCTACCGCCGAAAACTTCACCACAGTCCGACGAAGACAAGCCAGAGGTACTCAGACAATGGCGGGAAACTTTGCAAAAGGCATACGCATCTTCAACATATCTGTCTGGTCGATTGACGAATCTTTCATTACTGGAAACGTATGGCAAGAATGCTTGGTTGATTGGAAATTCACAGCTCGAGGAGATTCTCAAACGTCTAGAAAACGACTTGTCGGCGGCGAAGAAAGAGCTCGCGAATATAGAGGAAGAGAGGAGAATAGCCCAAGAGGATAGCGTGAAGGGCGAGTTGGCAGCATTGGAGCAGAGCTGGAAAAATGGCATTCGAGGCATCGTTGAGGTGCAGATCGCGACTGAGGGCCTGAAACAAGAGATACTGGAGAGGAGGAGGGCTGGGGTCAGTGGTTGAGTTCTGATCAGCAGGTTTGGAACGAAATCACGAATCAGACATGGCAAGAGCTATCATACTACATTAGCAGGAATCATGTAAAGACGAAGCATTCTCAGGGCCCGTGAGGATGATTTGGGCAGGAGCAGATGCAGAGACACATTGAAGAATCCGCGAGAACCTCCCTCAAGAGAGCTTCGCCAGCCCTGGCACACCGTGAAGGCGCGACACTGTGCTCGTGCTTTCACGGACCAGACAGTTTGCCTACCTAGCGACTGGTAGCGGCTGCCCAAGGGCACAATCTAATAGGTCAGAATTGATCCGTCTTCCTCCTTCAAGAACTTGTCAACTATTTTCAAAATCATCTTCACGCATTTCTTCCACTATCACTTCGAACGGCACTTACGGGAGCAGTCGCCGGGTTTTATCAGCCCAGGACTCACTTTCGATCCCGACTCACGCGCTCTCCATCAGCGCCGAAATGTGCTGGTGGATATTCTACTATCAAGCTCACCAATGTGTCAATGGGCCCTTCGCCATCGGCCGTGGTCCTCCAAATTCGCACGAAGTCGAGCTTTGCCGAAAGGCAAGAGACCGGGGGAGCAGGTGTGTTGTCTTGGGCCCGGGCCCGACGTTGTATAGGGAGAAATGTGCGATTTGCAACTACGATTACACCACTGGCCATGGCGATGACAGGATACATGGACAAGTTATCAAGGGACAGGCGTGGTTCAAAGCCATTGAGTTCAAATGAGCCATCTAAGAGACTGTTGACAGCGCATCACTACTATATGGAAAGAAGCGAAACCAAGTCGTGGAACTCGCCCACGATCTCATTCGCGATCTCTTGTTCTCTTTTGATGCGTTGCTGGCCCGGAATTGGGCGGAAGGAGCATTTGGAGATAGGATCCACTCGGAATATTCCATATGCTTCACGGAAACCTAGAATTCTCTCAATCACGATACCCCAAACAAAACTCGACGTCACATCCCGAAGCAATCATACACACCGATTCTCTTAGCCAGGAAATCGAATCCGACGCGAGGAGAGAACCTGCAAGTCAGCTTCGCGATTCGACACCGCAGCGTCTGCTCATATTCAGCCAACCAGCCAGACGGCGCATTGAAGTCACAACAGCAACCAGCACAGCGGCACCCGACACACAACGCCATTGGAGAATGAGTATTACTCCTGTCCCATTGCATGCACCACCTTTATGCTCATACACTTGATCTCAGAAGCAACATATACATGTCTCATCACCAAGCAACAACGACCATCAAACCCACCACCGCCAATACCAAATTTAGCAAGCAACCAACCAACCAAGTGTTCAGAAACTCATACCTTCTTCCAGGAGTGCAGTGAAGAAAGGGCTCATTCTTGGGAATTGACGCGAAGAAGAACGACATGTGAGAAAATCCATCAACCAGGGGATGAGGGCTACGAGATTCTCTTTTTCGATATGCGCATTTGTGAGTTGTGCAATTATGAAGTCAAGGATAAGGTTGGGATTGTGGAGAAGAAGAGGGTAAAGGGGAAGTGGGTTCCGGTTCCCAAGGTGGAGTTTAAGTGATTATCTCGACTTCGATGGGAGCACGATGGTTACAAAGGTTTCTTTAATCAACATGAACGCAGTTGCATGGATTATAGGGGAGGCGTTTTGGTAGGATGTGATGGCGTTGGCGATTACCTACTTTCTTGTAGAAGTATATAATCAGGCTGTCTGTTTTTGAAATACAATGCCCATTCTACGTCCACATATCTCTTCTCCTCGCTCCTTTATCTGTTCTTGGGTATAATCCCTTGCTCGTCCCGGAGTCTTGAGCCACATAAGGTGTTCCAACTAATATCAACTAGAAAAGCCGAGACCAGGCCATAATTAGAACCTTACTGGCTTCCGCGGACTACCTCTTGCGGACGTTCGACGAGACAAGATTATACTTCGAGCTTGATTGCTTGAATTGCTCCTACAGTCTTGGAAGATTTTTTACGCGCAGAATATAATGAAATTGACTGATTGATTCTGTGAAAGATCACGTTGCGAACCCTGTCGGAGCTCAAGCTTCACCACGTCCGAAGTCTCTCAGTCCATCCTCCACCACGATCTCTACCATGGCATCTCGTACCCGACCTCTCCTCTCTCGAGCCTGGGATTCGAAGAAAGGCCGGATCGCAACCGTCTTCGGTTTCACCCTCGCAGGTCTAGCATTCGTCAAGGACACAATGCTTGACATACATCGAGTCCACGGTCCATCCATGTCTCCCACCCTCTCCCCCTTCGCCCACGAAACCGGTCAGAGCGATCACATTCTCACCGTGAAACGTAATCTTCGTGGAACACCTGTGGATCGGGACGGCGCGGTTAGCTTTGAGAAAACCAGACCTGCGCGCGCGACGCTGCAACGAGGAGATGTTGTTACGTTTTGGCAACCGCATAATCCGGAGAGGATTGGGGTGAAGAGGGTCATTGGGGTACCTGGCGATACTATTGTGAGAAATGTGAAGAGAGTGGGGAGACAGAAGGAGAATGAGGGGAGAGTGGGTGGGAGGATGGGTATGGAGGTGCCGCCGTTGGTGGTCAAGGTGCCTCGGGGACATATTTGGGTTGAGGGGGACAATTGGAGGAATACTGTTGATAGCAATGATTATGGGACGGTATGTATGTCAATCTGCAGTAAGATGGATTGAAACGCTGATCAAGTCTGGTAGATACCCATTTCGCTTGTCACCGCGAGAGTTGTGGGTATAGTATGGCCTCCGAGTCGCATTGGCGCGATTCCGCCGTTGAGGGTAAATGATGCTGCTATAGGCACCTCTATTCCTGGAGGGCGCAAGACAGAGACTCTCCCTGAAATGGACGCCCTGATATAAAGTCATCAACTCTTAATCTGGCCATCTACACGAGAGAGAAGCATCGGCATATATCGACAGTACGCTCGGAATCTGTTCACCATCATGGATCTGTTACGCTTTTGGGCATCTTTCCTGTGCGTACTTTGATACCCTCACTTCAACATGCTAATTCAGTCATAGGTCAGCCTCATTAAGACTTTAAAGCTCCAGTACGACAAGGTTTCTGTATGTGTTGAAATGCCACATACTGTGTTTTGCCAGCGCCGTAAGGGCGATTCCGTGCAAGGCAGATGGTATTGCATCCTCCAGTGGCCTAGGACGCTCTCGTTATTCCAACAATGTTATGAGGAAGTATTTGAGAGCAGTGGCAAGCCTTGCGTCCACCACGGTCACGCAGCATGTTCTCTTGCCATGATCTTTGCCATATGCTCACAAAAGGAAGCAAGGATATGAAGGCTCCAGCAATACTGAGACCTGGAAATACTTCCGTATCACTCCACGTGGTGCTCGGGACAAACTCTTGTGTGTCGCTGAAACCAAGTATAGACACACTGATACCGCGTCGTTTTGAGAGTACGGAATGGACATAGCACCGTATGACTATACGATCGGGCGAGGTAAACACATCTCCGAAGATTACTATCCTTTCCAGACTCCCCTTTGATTTCTCCCGCTATGATGATGTTATCACAGCATGCGCTCTGAAACAAGATTTGGCCCCGATCTTGAAGGGCACGAAAGTTGACAACAAAGGTGCCACACTTAGCGGTGGCCAGCGTTGGCGTATTGCATTGGCCAGAGCTATGTATCCGTGTGCCACCAATTTGCTGCTTGACAACGTCCTCAGTGCGGTTAACGGAACTGTTGCAGAATGGATCGTCAAGAACGCACTGACAGGCCCGTTGTCGATTGGTTGCACAATCATCTTGTTTACCCATAACTTGAAACTCTGTGTTAAGCGCGCCGATTTTTAGATTGAAATCGATGGTAACACAGTGAAGTTCGTCAAGAGGTGGAGTCCGACCACTCCCACTACCAATGCTCCAGTTTCCCCTGGAAATCTATCTTATTTTCGCTCTTGGCTGGGGGGGAGCAAGACAGTTCAAGCCTTCATTTACGGAAAGTTGGGTCTCAAAGCCTCGCACCCCCTGCTCCATCGATTGGTGGCATTTTAGTAGTAGCTTTTTCCCCTCCCGACTATCAGTATAGCTGAGAAACATGTTTGCAGGAGACTGCTACTTGATTGAATAGTCTCAAGGTAAAAAGATGGCAAAACGCGTCCACTACTAAGTGTTACCGAGCCGAAGGATATTAAGGTAAATGCGGCTCAGACTCGCTAACCTAATCCGGTAAATCCAACAGCCTCGTCAAAATCTCATCGACTTCTTTGACCCACGAGTTCAGCAGTGATCTTGGCGCACAAAGGTGAGACAAACACACCCACGACCAAAGCCGAAGTCGACTTCGAATTCTACTGATCATCCGCCGTACTAGATATAATGTGCCAAGTATAGAGGGCAAACCTCGGTCTATCTATAATCCTCTCCCAATGTAGCTTCCCCAAAACGCAACGCCTCGCCATGCATCAAGTCTTCATGCCTTCATGGATAACCAAAAACCTCGCTTGAAAAACACAAAGAATCAAATCCATTCCTCTTTCCATGTTTTGGGCATGTTCTTCGCATAATACTCAAGACTGACATCGCTCAAACTCGTCACACCCAATCGACGCGCCTCCAAAACCATTCGCTCCGGAGTTGCCGCAATAGATCCACTCCTATTCAAGATACCATGTCAGCTCAAAATCATCAAAAAAATGTAGATCAACGATGATCACCCGTGCATTCCCGTCCTTTCGAAAAACACGATATATGCCCGTCCATCTTGAAGACTTTTATCATTGCCGGGCGTGAAATCGTGCACCTTGTCATCGTTGAATTCTCTCCATTTCCCTCGACCACCATCTCTTACTAGCGAAATATAGTGCCCGCTACTGAGGCTCGCTCCAAGATGTCGCATCACCGCATATGCATCGTATGTGAAAGGCGGCAGCGACGGTTCTTCCAATCTTCGAGTAAGATATTTGGGATCGCTTGTCGCTTGCGCGGCGCGCTGTCTCTCTGCATCCGTTGGTAAGGGCGCCATGAATTCAGCGAGATCGAGGTTGCAAAGAGGAAAGTCGATAGGTGTGTGGACTTTTTTGGCAGACTGTTGGAACCCGGCCGCAAATCGTTTGAAATGAACGATCAAGTATCGTGGAGCGCGAGTAATGGTAATCCGTTTTGTGGCCTCGCGCTCTTTCTTGCATTTCGGACACATCCATTTCTCACCTCCAGCTAGCCTTTCCTCTTTACAATAACTCCGAAGACAGTCGTAAATGTTACTATAACCACTTCGAGGGATCTCGACGCTGATGCTCATAAACATTTCGTATGTTGTACTGGTGTGCCCGCATTTTAGGCATTTTAGTTGCGAACAGTGTTGTCCTGCGAAAAGGTCACTTATGAGCGACTTTTCTCTTTTGGCATGCCGTGCCCATTCCACCTGGGCTGCAAAAGGTTTAGCAAGCTGTTCCCGGAAGTTCTCCTCCTCTATGGTGAGAACATGTGGCGGTGGATTCCGCCAATTCACGTTCAGGTCTTCATGGAGGCATTCCATGACGAACTCGAGAAACTCTTTCGCGTCTTGTTGTTGGTCCGCACCCCAGTTACCGTCCATACGGGCGCAAAGGTTCTGATTTAATGTCAACTATGGACTTTGTTTACATTTTGAGGAATACTTACTCTGAAAGATGACGGGCGACAAGCATTGACGTCGCCGATCCACAGGCTCTTGATCAAATTAGAATAGTGTTCAGTCACCAAACCCTTGGTACCCTTCCAATTATCGCGTTGCACAAATTGGCGGAAGCTGTCGCTCCTGATTTGCATGGTCAAAGGTATGGTGGCATTCAAACATTGGATAGTCGCATTCATATAGCAGGTAACGCCGAAGTTGACCAAGCCCGTTTTCGGGAGCCGCACATTATGCGGCATATCTTTGATGGGAACATAGGGTCGAAGCTCTTGTTGAGTCCTTGCAGGAGCATTGTACGAGCCCCTGTCGTGCGCTCCGCTGTAGCTGACGCGTGCAGCAGCAGGGAGCGGTCGCGAAGGCATTTCGGTTTGCACTGTAGGCCCAGGATACCTTGGTAGCGGCGTCGATTGTCGTGTTGAAGTCTGTGACGGGGGTCGTACGTTGGGTGGGTAGTAAGGATCGGATGTATACGACGGCGGTGACGGTGAAGTCATCGACTCCTGTTCCAGTTCGACGGCTGGGAAGCGGCGGAAGAACTCTGCTTGAGTGCGGTAAAATGCAGGATCCTCTTCAACCTCTTCTTCAAAAGAATCTGCACTTTCGCCGTCCACAGGTAATGAATCGATATATACACTCTCCTTTCGCGCACTTTCGAGCCACTTGCGTTCTTCCTCGGGGTCTAGGGGATTGTATTCCCTCCGACGTCTTTTTTCCATTGCCAGTGTGGCTGCTGCTGATGGAGCTGGCACGGGTCTACGTTGCGGCTGTAAGGATTTTGCTGCCTTTGTGGCTGCTGTGTCAGATGTTCGCAAAGCTGCATCCCCGAGAAGGTTCGTCCATGCCTCAATACCTCCTGTCAATAGCAGAGGCGATCTGTTCAGCGTCTTTGTAACATTAAGCTCGCTCAATGCGTCAAACAATCGCCTGAGAGCTTGTTCCTCGATATTTCGTTCAGGTTCCGTCAGAAATGCACTCGTTTGCGTCCGATGGTCGTAGCACACGACCAAATCGAATGAATCTCTTCTGCTGAAGTGAGTGAGCTCCGTGTCAGGAGACAATATCATCGTGCTTTCGAGATCTTCATCAGACATGCCAGACCGCAGCGTGAGCGGTTCAATGCAGACAATGGTAGCCGAATCGATGTGCCCCTGATCAAATTCTTGACGTGACCGAACATCGATAAGAAGCACCCGAAACATCTTCATATAATCGAAAAGCATGTTTGGTTCAATTTCACGACCTTCACTTGGCAGACCAAATGAGCCATTTCGCCGCGATGAGCTGTTTGGAGTAGGAGCTTGCGGTCTGGAGGTTTCACGCGAATGTGCGCTTGGAAAATAGGAATTGCCATCGGTGTCGCCGGGCGCTCGAGCTGATGCGCTGGAATTTGCAATCGAACCGTTCCGGCTTCCAACTGCACTCCGAGCGGTACTTCTGGGCGGATTTACTCCTTGAGGGGTCTGCATATTCCGAGCAGGGCTGTAAGTGGGACTCGGTGCTTTGGGCATCTGTACTGCCAGCTGTGTATCCAGCGGTAGTTTAGGAGGGATGATGGGCATTCCTCTCGGACCTGAAGGCCGAGGCGGAGGCCCCATAATGCTATTTGAGGTGTATTGTGTAGGCGATGGCATTCGGACAGCGCCATTTTGGACTTGCTGATAATGCAAAGGGGCAGGCGATTGATTCCCAGCAGTGCGAAGTCGAGCGAATCTCTGATTCAGATCGTCCACTGAGCCATTGGTATGAGCACTTCCCGGAGAAAGTGCGTTCCCATGAAGTGACTCCGGTTTGGGCCGCGGTGAAGGTCTCGTACGTAAAGAAGTGCCCGCCATTAAAGAGTCCACCGATCCCACAACCGCGATGCTGTGCGGCCTAGCAGGTACCGCCGGTTTCGTGCCATTCGTGCTATCATTCGTAGCAATGTCTAGAAATAGTTCATCGTTCATTCTCGAAGCCGGACGCGATGCTTGCTGGCTCAAAGGCCTCGAAGATGGGTTTGGGGTGGTTGCTCTGCTCCGCGCTGTGATTCCCAGACGACGATTGTCGTTGACGATTATGGTTTTGATTTTGTCAAATCGATCGTTGTTCTGGTTTATGTTTTGTAGTGTCTCCCGGAATAACTTGTACAGCGCGCTGTGTTTCTGACTGCTCAAGACAACAAAATCCCTACTGCGTGGTATTAGGTTGACAATCAATTCGTATGCGAACATATACTCGACATATGCTTGGTCTCTTTTTCTGTAGTCGGCGAGGGTTTCGGCATAGCGAGCGCTGTCTTTGGCCGAGTTTATGAGGTGGCCGATCTGGAGTTGACGGTCAGTAATGTCCCTCGCACTTTCTCCCACGCGAGCGTACAGGTAGATGCTGCAAGTCTCTAGACCTCCTCTCAGCCTCTGCCAGCAGGTCATCTATGTGTCGAGATCCGTCCGGCGGAAGTCCCCCATTGCTCGTCGAGGACCGATTACTGCGGCTTCCATTCAGACTCTCGGGATTGTGTGGCCCAGGTGAGGAGAAGGGGGCAGAGGATGCGGCAGCCATGGTGGATCGGGATTATAGTATGAGAAGACACCTCATGCTTAGGGCTGAGAAGCAGTACGTCGAGCTGCCTCTCCCGTGAATCGGATATATAGAGCTGGGCTGCTTTGTCGAGTCGGAAGTGTGGCGTTGTGGGATGTATAGATGGTATGGATATGGGAGAGAATGGTATTGCTTGGGCCAGAGGTGTGCTGGAGGCAGCGTTATATGATGGAGGCGGTGTTATATGATGGAGGCGGTGTTATATGATGGAGGCGGTGTTATATGCTCGAGGGCGTGTTCTTTGTGTGTGTGTGTCCTGCGACGCTTCGTTGTCTTAGTATTTGCATGTATTTGCCTGGGAGCATTCAAAAGTCGCCCGCTACCCGCTGACGTTTGCGGCGAGCTACCGTGACCCCCCATCAGACAGCCCGCAGAGCCCATCAGACAGCCCTCAGAGCCGCCATCTTTCATGCGCCACGCCACGTCCTGTTCTGGAGCGGGAGAGCTCCATGTTGAACTGCATCAAGGTCGAATCCACCTGATACGACCATATCAATACCACAATACTACAATACTCGTCCATCTATCTACAGGCGCCCACACGTCCTGCGACCTCAGACATCATGGCCGGCTGGTTCACTTCCTCCAATACTGCTTTGGACGAGCAGATCGCAAAGGCCACCGAATCGAGCTTGTATGGTTCAGTCAAAGCTTAGGAAATGGATATACTAACACCAGAAACAGAGAAGACATAGCTCTCAACCTGGAAATATCAGACATTATCCGCTCAAAGACGGTACAGCCAAAGGAGGCGATGCGATCCCTCAAGCGCCGCATAGGCAACAAGAACCCAAACATACAAATAGCAGCCTTGAATGTAGCCTCCTCTCCCTGCCGAGCATAGCACTCTGAACTTGGGTCTGACACTCTACTAGCTTACCGACACCTGTGTTAAGAATGGTGGCTCCCACTTCATGAACGAGATAGCTTCCCGCGAATTCGTAGATAACTTGACCTCCCTCCTGAACGCATACGGGCCTGCCTCTGTGAACGACGACGTGAAGGGAAAGATTTTGGGACTGATACAAGATTGGGCGGCTGCTGCGGAAGGACGGCCGACATTGGTATATTTAGGAGAAGTCTACAAGACATTACAGCACGAAGGCCACAGGTTTCCACCAAAGAGAGAAGTCGCAAGCAGCATGTTTGATAGTTCCGCTGTTCGTGTTCCCGTTTCTTTTCCTTTGATTTCTCTGCTAATGATGGACACAGCCTCCAGAATGGGCAGACTCCGATGTCTGCATGCGATGCCGAACCTCGTTCACATTCACAAACCGCAAGCACCATTGCCGAAATTGTGGCAACGTCTTCGATCAGCAATGCTCGAGCAAGACCCTTCCTTTGCCGCATCTCGGAATAATGCAGGCTGTGCGAGTAGACGATGGCTGCTACGCAAAATTGACGGAGAAGAACAACAAGCCCGCGCCTATTCCAAAAGGCTTCGATGCGACAAAACCAGCGAGGACGTTATACCAGGGCATGCAGCCAAGAGAAGCAAGAGTTACGCAGGATGATTCATTCGATGCGGATCTGAAGCGAGCACTGGAGATGAGCCTAGAAGAAGCAAAGGCTCCAGTTGGACAAGGCTATGTATCGCATGCTCAGCAGTCTAAACCTCCTGTCAACGGGTCATCGAAGCCGCTTCCTAAACCTCAAGAGGAGGATGAGGATGCGGAATTGGCCGCAGCAATCGCTGCCTCCCTGAAAGACATGGAAGACCAAAAGCAGAAGTACAGCGCAGCTTTCAAGCAGCAAACTTCTGTGTCAAATGGTGTTCCAGCTGTTGTAGCACCAAGACCAGACTACGAGCTCACACCCGCTGAAGGAGAAAATATCAACCTGTTCGCAACGCTGGTAGAGCGACTCCAACATCAACCTCCTGGAACAATATTGAGGGAACCACAAATTCAGGAGCTCTATGAAAGCATTGGCAAGCTCAGGCCAAAGTTGGCGCGGACTTATGGTGAAACGATGAGCAAGCATGACACACTTTTGGACCTTCACAGCAAATTGGCTTCGGTTGTGAGGTATTACGATCGCATGCTTGAAGATCGCCTCTCCAAGACTTACAGCTCGCAAATTTCAGGATACAATTTGCCTGCCAGCATCCAGCAGCCCGCTTCAAGTCCGTACCCGAACCTGGGCGCCGGACCTCCAGGCGCATCGGGCGCCGAGAGCTTCTATACTGGTCAAGCTCCAGCATATCCAAGCCATTCGTCGAATTACGCGCCACAATATTCACAGCGAGAATCATCACTTCCGCCTGGATATTCGCAGGCACCGCAAGATCCATACTCACAAGGATACCCTCAACAGCAACCAACTTTTGTGCCTAGTCAACAACAGCAACGGCCTCCAAGCACAACGTACAGCCAGCAGCAGGGCTCGCCGCAATTGCAGCGTCGTGTTTCCTCTCAGCAACAGGCACCTCAATTTGCGCCCTCACAACCTCCGCCGGGAGTGGCCTCCGATCCTGCGGCTTCCTTTTACTATCAGAACCAACAATCCGTTCCACAACAAGAGCAGCAGACCCCTTCTTCACCGCAGCTATATCAACAGCTACCTCCCCCAGGTAGCTCACACCAGCCTTCGCAGCCCGCACAGGCTCAATCTCAATCACAGCAGGCACCACAAATGCCAACCTCGCCGCCAGCGCAACCATATCAACAACAGCAATTTCCGCCAGCACAGGTGCCAGCTCCGCAGCAACACCAACCTTACTGGCAAGCTCAACAGCCGGCACAGCAGTGGGGCCAGAATCCATTTCCTGCTGCGCCGACACACCAGCCGAAAGTGGAAGAGGCGTTGATTGAGTTATGATGATTTGATTTGCCAGGTTCGATTGCAGGCTTAAGCAGATTCGACCCTTCACAAGTGGAGGACGGGTCGAGTTTCTTCTCGCATTTTAGCAATCTGGAGTTCCAGGGACCCTCAAGGTTAGACTGAATGGTTGACATGGGCGCATATTTATCGCAGCCAGGTGTGTGGGTGGTGATGTACAATAGTAGGTAGTAGTTCTTAATCACGTTGTCATGATAAGTCCGATGGCTGTGTCGACTGGATTCACCGATGCGCTGATCTCATTAGTAGAGTGACAAAAGAATGCTAAAAGCATGAAATACAAACTGGAGACCGGGGAGAATTGAAGGTCACGGGTCTGAATATGGACACAACAAAGCACCAGTGCCACTGTATATCACTAGAAGATCATCTTTAACCGCTCCAGCTGCGTGTCTAGGCAGCTAGTTCTTAAATGCATCATTGGCATGCAACTTCACCAAACACGAAGAACAAGACACTCGCTAGGCAACAAGATATCGCAAACGAGGCTTATCCCGATGCCCATCTCCCGACCTGTTAACTTGCGTCGACAGCAATCAACGAATCGCTAATATATCGCACAGCCACACTCCAAGGGAGGCTGATATCACATGTTTCACGAATCCCAAAGGGGAGGAACCTGCGTCATTGGCCTGTGCGCGTTATATATGGCTGATACTTTATAGAACTCGCAACCTCATGCCTCTCCTCTCTCACGAACAAACATCTTTCTCGATCAAAGTTGCCTTCTTCTCCTCCTCCTTGGCGCCGAAAGACATTCTCAAGCATCGGTTCTACCACAAGATTGCGCTACTATACTTACGACCTCGAATCAGCCTCACGGAACGACTAGGTCTATCAATTCCCACCAAACTTTTTCTCATATCTTCTCGAATCAAGTCATTATGAGCGACCATTCTCACTCCCATGACCACGAGGGTCCCAAAGGCAATAAATTGAATATCCGCGGTGGACCGGGAAAAATCCAGGGAGTCTTGCAAAGTGCCTCAGATGCTCAGAAAGCTAGAGATGAGTATGCGAAAAAACATGCCCCTGAGGTTCCAGAGATTAGAGGAGGCCCGGGAAAGGTTGGAGGTGAAATTGAGAGTGCGTGTGAGTATGAGGGAGAGTTCGTGCCTGAGATTAGAGCCGGGCCTGGTAAGGTCGAGGGTGTTTTGGAGAGTGCGGGGGTGGATGGAGGGGAGAAGGGAACTGAGATTAGGGGTGGACCGGGAAAGGTTGAAGGAGTTCTGAAGGGTCACGGTGCTGGAGAGCACCCGAAGAAGCCAATGATTAAAGGTGGACCCGGGAAGGTGGAGGGGGTTTTGGCAAGTGCTGCTAGTGGGCACAAGGTACCGGAGGTCAGAGGTGGACCTGGCAAGGTGGAGGGTTTTTTGGAGAGTGCTGGCGAGGCGAAGAAGCCGGAGGTAAGGGGCGGTTTAGGGAAAGTCGAAGGTGTTTTGGAGAGTGCTGGTCAGCACACGTTACCGGAGGTTAGAGGCGGACCAGGAAAAGTTGAAAATGTGTCAGAGAGTGCCGGTGAGGTGAAGAAGCCGGATGTTAGAGGTGGACCTGGGAAAGTTGAGGGCGTTTTGGAGAGTGCTGGACAGCACAAGTTACCAGAGATTAGGGGGGGACCCGGGAAGGTTGAGGGGGTCTTAGAGAGCGCTGGTGAGGTGAAGAAGCCGCCTGTCAGCGGTGGACCTGGGAAGCTCGAAGGTGTTTTGAAGAGTGCCGAGGGCAGCAATGAGTTGTAGTGAATTGAGGTGAATTTGAAATGGTTCTGTGAAACTAAGGTACCTAGAAGCTAGGTCTGAATTCGACATTTCATCTGACCGAGAAGAGAAGGATTTTCCTACCATTGTCTCTGATCAACCTCGCGTCATGGTATATTCAAGTACCCTACAGTCATCAACACATCGAAACTAAAAGCTCGTCTATTCGGCTACTAAACATTGGAGCGCGAGAGTTTGCTTCGTCAGACTGGCTTCAGCAGCTCAAAATTGATGTATACAAATTTGATGATTGAGATGTACTAAGTCCTACCTTTCGTACTCATTCCAGGACCCGTTCCAGCTATGGAACGCGGCAGCAGCGGGAAATAGCTTTAAGCAGATGCTTACAGCGAGAATATTGATGGACAGGATAACCTGTACAGCCGAAAGATACTCAAATAAGCTTTATAATAAAAAGGCCTTTGAAGAGGTATGGGGTGAACAGCCTAGGAAGTTGAAGCTAAAGCGTGGGCCCCTGTAACTAGTAGCTGATCCGACCCTTACGGATGACTTGAGGAATATGGACTTGAATTCTAAAGAAGAGGTAACCACCTTAATTTTACCCTAGTACCTTTTACTTACAGACTAACCAATAGGGCCTGAAAGATAATCACCCTTAAAAGATTATGCCGGATGGACCCGATAATGATAATACGTAGGTAAGAGTGGCTCTTAGGTTCGATTCCCTACTTCGGCGTTGGCGGTACCTCTCCCTGTATGGAATGAGGACGATTAATTTCAATCCCAGATGGATATTGCTTGGAGGGTAGGGCAGTGGGAGCATTGCCAGGATATAAATAGAATATGAAGTTAGTCGGCCTCAGGCCCCAAATCGGCATCCGCCGATCAATTAAACAAATCCATGCCGAATAGGAAATAATAGACGGCCCGAAGGATATTCGACTACTCGCGCGTTTCTCTCGTTATTCTAGGGTGTCCTTCCTCCCAAATTAGAGGTGCCATTCAGTATTTGAAAAAGCCCAGTCTACCCACCCAAAGAGGACGAAAATCCGGATGATTATCTGAGGCGTGTCCCGGTACGGCCCTCTTCGCGCCGTGACTACCCGGACCTCGATATTTCGGTCTGTTTATCTGATAGTGGGCGTGTCGGATCTACTTCTCTCACTGGAGGAAAAAAGCCTGATCTCGATACAGGAACATACATAACTTCTGATTCACGATGCTTGTCCTTCAGGCAAATCATTGAGGTTTGAAACGAGGAGGGATAATCAGCGATCATGCGATGTTGAGTGATTTGGGATGGGAAGGGAAGACGCGAAAAGAGCACGTCTTGATCACTGCAGCCCTGTCGGCTCTCAACAAGGCAGGGTTCCTGGTCGCCATGGCGGTATAATGAACGAGGATAGTTTCTTTGCGGATGCGGACTGCGCATAGTGCGGAGGCTGGTCGCCATGGCGGTATAATGAACGAGAATAGTTTGTATTTGCGGACTACGGACAGTGCGGAGGTAATATCTGAAGCACCAAATGCTATAAATCACCTAGGATACTCATCACTCTTCTCGTGTCCTTCATCCCAAGACATCCCATCTCCACTACGAAGTCATCCTACTACTGCCCGTCCTATCCTCAATCATGAAGTTTACTTCAGCTCTAGCAGTTGTCTTCCTATCCCTGACTACTCCCATCTTTGCTCTTCAGGTTCGTTGTCCTTAAATCTATTTTAATAGATATGTACCCGATATCCTGCCGCCTACTACAGTCAAGATGTTACATATCCCCAGGTCAACATGGTATGTGCTATCAGCTTTACGACAACGGTGGTGCCACTGGTGTCGTGCAACAGTGTCGTCCGGTAAGTAATATCTTAGTCCTCTATTAAAACCAATAGCTATGCTAATAGTTCTCTACCTAGGAACACCCATGCAGACAGAATAAACATGGCTGCGTGTTGCACCAATTGGCACGACCTGGTGAGAGCGAGCTGACCGCTAATTGTAGCGGTTAACAAGAGATGTACGTACGAGACGATTATTCACGAGGGAAATGGACGTGAATAAGACGCTAACATTCTGACAGCCCAAAACGTCGCCAGGATGGTTGATGGTCCCATACAAGAACCTTAGGCTGCCCAGGAATGGTCCGGGTTACCTCGCTCGCTACTCGCCACTCCTTGGGTACGGGCGCTGCAATGTGGGGGATGTACGTTAGGTTGATCGTCGCCAGCACCTGCTCTGCTCTGCTTGTCGAATCGCCGAAGCGAGGGTTATTATTGTATTGTACACAGTAGTAGTGAATGAAGAACTGTTACTTTGGTGTCTAGGCCTCGGGACTAAATTAAGGCAGACTCTCGTGACACACCTCCGCACATTTTAGGTGGTGATCGGATCTACATCTTTGGCCCGGACACCGGGCACACTACAAATCGCCTTGTCGCTCGTCTGTTTCGCCATGAATACTGCCCAGCCATCTACGATTCTCAGGACAGCAGACTAGATCCTCGTATTCTCCTCGTTCCCAGCTCATGCTACCGACGACCAAGTTCGGGGAGAAACAACTAGCAATTGATTATATAGCCTCAAAGGCAAGGTCAATCTTGGCTCAAGTATTGCCTGCAGCCAAGGCGATTTCGTCCCTGGGGAACCCAGCTCCAGTGCAAATCACACATGCTTTCGTCTCTGCAATGTGAAGAAGCATGAAGCCGCTTAGCCGCTGTCTGGATAAGAATTATAGGGCGGAGACAGGATACCAGGGTGAGAATACGGCAAAGGCCCACAGGTTGTCTATAAAGACTTCTCTCGACCCTGGATAAACCACCCAAGCGTCCTTTTCTGTGCCTCGTCTCTTTCCTCACAACCATGTCAGGCCCAAAGGAAAATTTCGAGATCAATGCCGCTCTGGCATCGCAAGACCAGAAAACTCATCTCGAAGGAGCCGGCACCGATTTGGAGAATCATAGCCCTGCTGATGTCGAAGGAGATGAAGCATTGAAGATTCTTGGTAATGGAGGCGGCGTTGAGTTTGATGCGGATGTCAATCGTCGTCTATTAAGGAAAATTGGTATGTACGGAGGTGTCCAATTGCCCGGCCACATCATCTCTGACAGAATCCAGACCTTCATATCTTACCGGTTCTTTGTGTTCTGTACGGACTTCAATTTCTGGACAAGACCACAATCAGTTATGCCTCTGTCATGGGTATCGTGAAAGATACTCACCTCCACGGCACGCAGTACAACTGGTTGGGTTCCGTATTCTATCTCGGATATCTGTTTGCTGAGTGGGTGTTTGCAATTGGAGATTGACTTATTCACATCATCTTACACTATTCATAGATATCCCGCAAACTTGGCTTTGCAACGACTCCCGATTGCCAAATTTTTGTCGTCTCAGATCATTTTATGGGGCGCAGTTCTGATGTACGTCTTTCATTGATCGAACCAATCCAAGAACCATACTAATCTCGCCAAAGGCTTCATGCAGCATGCTCGAACTTCGCCGGTCTGGCCGCTATGCGCATTCTTCTTGGCGTGTTCGAATCCTCCGTCTCGCCTGGCTTTGCCCTCATTGTATCGCAATGGTGGCGTAAAGAGGAACAAGGTTTCAGGACAGGTATCTGGTTCTGCTGGAACGGTATGGGCTCGATATTTGGAGCCGTCACTTCCTACGCCATCGCAACTTCCATCAAGTCACATCATTACACGGCGCTCAAAGGCTGGCAGCTCATGTATTTGATGACCGGCGGACTCACAGTCCTCTGTGGAATCTGGTTTTTTCTCACCATCCCGGACTCCCCAGCAAATGCTCGATTTCTGACACAAGAGGAGAAGGTCATGGCCGTCGAGCGTATTCGTAGCAACCAGCAAGGTGTTGGTAATAAAGTCTTCAAAAAGCACCAGATGATCGAAGCGCTCAAAGATCCGGCTTCCTGGATGATTTTTGTCTACTCCGTCACAACTTCGATTCCCAACGGTGCAACGACGACATTCAAGAACATTATCTTACAGGGTTTCGGTCTTTCACCCGAACTTTCGCTGCTCTACGGTGCTCCTAGTGGAGCTGTTCAGATCGTTTCCACTTTGACAATCTGTTGGCTAGCGGATCGATTCAAACAACGTCTATTCATGGCCATATTCGCATTGGTATTGCCCGTTCTCGGATTCGCCCTCCTCGCCACGCTTCATAAAACCAACCTTAACGGCCAGCTCGTATCATTCTACATGACCTCCATCTCCGCAGCGGCGTTCACACTGGTTCTCAGCATGATCAGTTCCAACGTCGCCGGACAGACCAAAAAGGTCACAGTCGCCACCATGATGTTCATCGGATACTGTATAGGCAATCTCATCGGTCCACAGGTTGTTCACCTCAAAGACGCCCCAAGATATTTGAACGCCAAAATCATATGTTGTGTGTTGTATGGAGCTTGCTCCCTTGTGCTTCTTGCGCTGCGGTTTATATGGATGTTTAGGAATAAGCAGAAGGAGAGGGTAATTGCGGAGCTTGGGGATGCTTATAAGCACATCCCTAATCAGGAATTCATGGATCTGACGGATGGGGAGAATAAGGAGTTCAGATATGTGCTTTGAGCTTCGACTGCTTTTTTCCAGATGCTGGTAGCGACTTCATCCACATCTGAATACATGTTGAAAATACGCGTTTCCCTTGGTAAGACAAGAAAAGAGCTGTAAACACGTACTGCAGAGCACCGCTGACAAGCTTCTCGAAACCTCTTTTTAACTCCACCTATAACTATACCCTACCGCCCTCATGAAAAGTATATATTGTATGTTGTAAGAGGGTATAGTAATTACGGAGTATCTCCTTACTACTTTCTAAGTTTTCTAGAGCTATGCTTGTTCTAGGTGATGGAATTGACAAAATTGGAAAAGTGTCACGGTCATGGTGTAGTGCAGTGACAAACGACTCGAGGAAGTCACCTGTTTTGTGTTTGCTATTGTGGAGAGTAAGCACCGCCACATTTATCAATGAGCGGGGGTGGGGGTAAAAATGCCCCCATTTCCGGTCGTAGGGTAAGCGAGACTCCCGGCTTGAGAAAACAGTAACAACTAACACCAACACCCACGACTGCTACCCTATTCTCGCTCCAGCGCTCCTCTACTATCAACTCTATTCGATGGTGCCCAAAAGACGGCTATCAAAATCGTCCGCTGACGCTTTAAACGACGCCGCCGCTGATTCCCGACTCCATCCAGCGAAGAAAAGCCTCCTTCAAACTTCAATGCTTTGGCGTATATCACGGCCGAAGAACGAAGAGACCAACATCTCTGCAGAATTTTATCGATGAAACAATCCTGGCTCCGTTAAGCACCCAGACTCCAAGTTCATATAGAATTGCCAGTCTTCAGCTTGCAGCTACTCTGTTAAGCGAGCAGGATGGCATTCATCTTCTCAAGGAGCACCTCCTTCCGAAGCCCGCCATGGAGGCTGGAGAACAATTCGTAGCCATTTGTGCGAAGCCGAATTTGAACCGCGATTTTGTTCCACTCCCTATCAGTGATGCAGCCGCGTCACAACCCACGAGGCTCGAGCAGCCTCAGCCCGATCACGCCGTTGGCTACATCCGGAATGATATTGCAGACGCCGCTCAGGTTGAAGCTCCGTTCACCGAGACCGAGGAGGTCGTTTTTCGCAAGCTTGCCGTTTCAACGGACTTGCACTTCCCATTCCTCTCTTGTCAATGGAAGAGCTGAGGATCATACTATCGTGTTGATCGGAACTGGTACCGATCGGGGTGGCGTCAGTACATGAATCATCCCGACCCTGCCGCCACAGGGTTGAAACTTTCCAGGGTGATCCGCTCGAAAATTAGTAGGCCTTTCATGAATTCCTGAGGGAAAAAGGGTGTACACATTTTAATTTCGTCAGTGTTTGTAGAGGGGAGTAATTACCTCTACCCAGTAATTATACTACACAACTTTCTGTTCCAGACCCCCAACAGCTCTACCAACGCCTCTCTTGAGTGCTGCGGGTGATCCACCAAAGGCTTGGGCTCCTCTAGCCTGTTGCTTTGCAAGTAGCTTCAGCGTCCTCGGTGAAACTCTGAGCTTACTTCCCAGCACGACCATGCCCGTCAGTAACGCGAGCGCACCAGCTTGGTGCGCTGCTCCTAGCCATAACGGGACCATGTAAATCAATGCCGATATGCCCAATGTGACCTGTAACATGGCGAGGTGCATTACTCCATTCAGCCTCTTCCCGATATCCTTCACCGCCACATTCTTCAACATAGCTTGTCCCAGTGCCGGACTCATCCTCGGCCAAGCCCAAAGCGCAACGATAGCACTGAACGTTGTCGTGGCCAGAATTCTGTGATCAAGTTGGACTAACGATGGGTTCTCAAGCATGTTGCGCCACCAGAGATCAGAGTGGTCTGGTGTGTGTGAATAGAATGGGTCGAAGAGCTCCTTCTTGGGAGGGGTAAGACCGAGACCCATCCAAGGGAATTCATTGTAGATCAGGCCTGCATCAAGCCCCGCTACCAAGGCTCCTGACATTGCTGTTGTGAAGACAAGCGCAGATAGAGCGGTTGATGCGACCTTGAATTTGCGAAGTGGTGGTGCGTTCAATGCCTTCGTTAAGGCACTGGCTTTCGCGGGATTAGAGAGAAGTTTATTCTCGCGAAGGATGGAGAGACCGTTCCAGAGCATGGAAATGTAGACCAGAAATGCTGTTCCAAGATGTGCTGCCAATCGGTACTGAGACACGCGTGGGTGAGAGCCTGGCGCAAACAGATCATCCTTGAGACCAGATTTGACCATCCACCAGCCTATAGCTCCTTGTGTGCCAATCAATCCACATATTCCCACCATTTTCAAAGCCATGTGTCCAGCTACTTTTCGGCGGGCGATGAAGTAGATTGTGGGCAGGAGGAAGGTCATTCCAATTACGCGGCCCCATAACCGATGAGCCCATTCCATGAAGTAAATCTGTTTGAACTCGGCGAGGGTCATTCGAGGGTTGAGTTGTTTGAATTCAGGTGAGGCTCGATACTTGGCAAATTCGAGATCCCATGCTGCCTGGCTCATCGGCGGGAGAGAGCCTGTGACTGGTTTCCATTCCGTTATACTCAGACTATTCAATGGCGTTAGTGTATGCAAAGCCTGCCTCTATTTCCAGCTCTTACCCAGATTCCGTCAACCGCGTCAGTCCTCCGAAGATGACGATGCCAAAAACGCTCGCGGCACTTCCGATCAACCAATATGCCACCTTCTTCTCGGAAGTCTCGGGGAAGAAGGCCTTCTTGGTGGTTGTCGACTTGGCGAATGCTCCGGCAGCATCGAAGGCCGGGAGCGTGGCATGACGCGGAACCTGTGTCGTCTGGGACCGCAGTTGAAAGATTGGCGAGGGTCGGAGGGAGGGGTGGAAAAGAGGCTTGGCGGTCTGGAGTCTTGCTGCTTGTGTGTGTCTACATGTGAAGAAGTTGAAGTCTTTGGCAAGAGAGGGAGCGGCCTTGCGCAGTAGAGGGAAGGACTGCAAGATTGAAGCCATTGTGCCGGCGAGAGCGATTGCCTTGTTCAACAAGAATGAGACGAGGTGTTGACATTGGACGGCTGGATTTATATCTCCCTGCAGTCCCGATCCATATCTGACTGGACATCTCCATCCATCATCTGTCTATGACCCGACTATCGTATTTGGGAATGGACTGGGATCCCCGATCACATGACGTGCAGGTCAGTTGATACCTAGTAGCCGTCGTCTCATAGTGATTGATATAGCGAGTACAACCAAACACCCGACGATAAGACGTCCAATGTCATCCACCCTGCCAGATGCCAGTAAATCCTGCCTCCAGCCATCATGGACCACCGTGGGGACTTCGACTCGGCTTCCGACGACGACGTGCAACTGTCTGGCAGCAGCGGGGCCATTTTTGGCAGAAGGCTGACTCCTCCCTTCGGATCTAATACCACCTCGACGGCTGCACCCTCAGCTAGCGGGACTACGCGACGGGGGAGTGCCTGTGATGCTGAAGAGGAAGAGCGACCCGGCGTCTTTGCTCAAGCATCGTCCACTGCTCCAGAGAGCGCCGCATCCGCATCCGCATCCGCACCCTCACATCCTATGAATTACACCCTGCCGGCCTCAAGACCGCTTGCTACAGCCTCGTCCTCGATCCAAACTAGAAGAGCTAGGTTTCTGGACGAAAACGTGTCTATACTCGGAGATGGCAGCCTGCCACAGGCTGAGAAGGATGGAGACGATCCGACAACACCAGAAGGGAATGATGCCAATGAAGGCCGGAGCTATACGACAACGGCAAACCTGACGAGACTGTTGGCTTCCCGCGCCATGACCTCGTCGGCCGATTCGAGCACGGAAACACATGCACTGGGGAACCCAAACTTGATGAGACCATGTAAGAGATACTATCCAAGATAGAAATGGTGCTCGATTCTGACTCACAACTGTAGCAAACTCTTCTTCGACTGCTTCGCTGCCCGATCATCTATACTCGCGTGGATTGTTAGGAGGAAGGCATTCCGATATATCAGTACTCGCATTCGGACACAGATATAACTTACATCGATTGATCCTGGATCGCGCGCCCTTCTTTGCAACTGCTTTGACAGAACCATGGATCGAGAGCTCGTCGAAAGAGATATCACTACATCCTGAGGAAATCGACCACAGCATCACACAGAAGGCTTTTGAATTGGCATTGAAACGGCTATATGGATGCGACATCAGCGATGAGGAGGACGCCGAAGCAGTCGGTCTCTTCGCAACTGCTTGCTGGCTGGAAATGCAGGATCTGGTCGACGTGGCTATCGAATCTATACTTCGCCAAATGGCGCCCGAGAACTTGTCTCCCATCATCAAGATTGTCACCAACAATTACTATGGCCGCGCTGGAGAAAGAATACTGGCATCGGCGAAAGCTATGCTGTGTCGGGACGGCTGGGAAATGGCATTACGGTTCTGGGATGGAATACCCGGAGAGACTGTTCGCGAGATTGTTGGTGGAGACGGCTTTTACATCAATGGTGAATGGGAGAGATGGATCGTAGCTAAACGACTGCTCGATCGTCGGTTGAAACACAAGGCAGTCGAATGTGGTCTGCTGGAAATCGGATCCCGGACTCCAATCAAGGCACCGGACACGCTTAGTATGAACGCCATCAGATTTGATACCGTTTATCGCAAGAACTCAATGATTACTGGTGGACAGGCACCACAGACTCAACATGAGAAGTGGATTTCGCTTTATACTCATCCAGATGTGGAGCCTATTCTGGTACTATTGGATGAAGGCATCCACTATATCCATCTCGAGTTTGAGCGTCTACAATACATTCGACAAGCTCGAGATATCTTTGGTCTACCAATACTGCCCGAAGCCATCATCACAAATGCGCTTTGGCAGCAATTAGAGTTGCGACAGAAGGTTGCGAATGCACGCGAGAACGATCTCGAGCTCGGCCTGAGCCAACCTGCGGAGACAATTCACAGAACGAATTCCGCCAACGAGTCTGACTCTGCTTCAGAAAAGTCGAAAGGCAAGCAGAAAGTCTCGCAAACTGAACCTCTCCTGCAGGATGATCTTGATGATGAGCTTGAGTCGGGCAGTTGGGACGCGAACGCACAACCTCGCAAGTTCTGGGTTCCAAGCACAGATTGTAACATCGTCATGGGCGGCAATGCTGAGCCGGTCATAACCACTGGCAATACTTCGACCTTTCTTCGCCTGGCCTCTCGAATGTCTGCTACTCTTGACCCAACGGATGTGTTATGGGCTACAGACTTCGCTGCATCGCCATCTACAAACACAGAGTCACTCAATCGGCCAACGACACCACGTCCACTTTCATCTGCCGGCCAGAACGCACCGTCCACCTCGACGCATCCACAACCATTGGCGTTTTCACATTTCCCACCCTTTCGTTTCTCTGCCGAATTCCCTAACCCTAAGTCCTTGAAAGAGAAGAAGCGTGTCTACTCCCGGACAGTATTTTATGCCGGCAGTCTGTGGAACATCTACATCCAAAAGGTCCGGAGCGCGAAGAATCCACAACTTGGTGTGTACCTTCACAGAGCAAAGGAACGAGATGCGGATGAAGGCCAAGCCATCACCAGCACCTCAGGCCATCTCATTGGTACTGTTGACGAAAGGATTGGGTTGCTAGAGCGTCAAATGATTATGGGTGGTGACCGGAGAGAGAGGAGGACCACTCGTGGAGGCTTCCAAGCTCGCGTGCCAGAACACCGACAACATCACGACAACAATGCGAATCGTGGTCACCCAGAAGATGATGGAAGCATGTCCGCCTTTCGGCGACGAACGTACGGTATCGATCAAGGCATGCTTGACACTTCTTACACCGCTTTCGATTCGGAAGACTCAGACTCATCCGACTCGCCGTTGAATCTGCCACATATAGATGCTGGTGGACCACTCTCGACCCCATACGACCAGCCAGGCGCTAATTCTTCACTCACCCATTTCCCACCCCCTAATCCTCCCCTCACCTCGGTTGGAGTTTCAAGCAATACGTCCTCACGTTTGTTTCCTGCAGGATCACATTCGCAATCACAGTCTCAACCCAGAACATCACCTGCTTTGCCACCCTACACTGACGTCCGCCCTACAATCAAAACCTACTTCAAGATTTACTCACCCTCCAAAGGCGGTCGCTTGTTGAGTGTCTACGAATCCGCGCCCGACAAGTTCGATTTCTCGCAAAGCTGGGGATGGAAATCGAGTACACTTATGCTTGACGAAGGCTACTCTTCTTCTCCCGCAGGTGCTTCTGGTGGCCAGGGAAGCAGTCCACGACCTGACGCACCGACTACGGATGATGATGGTCCTAGTACTGAGCAGGAAGGGAGTGTGGAGAAGGAGGTTATGGAGCGGGAGAGGGAACGTAGGAGAGAGAAGAGGAGAAGAGATGGTGCGTTGAGGTTTATGGTTGTGATTGGGAATTTGTAGTATGGAATTCCTCATATCTTCTCTTGACCTTCACTGTGGAAGAAGGGCGTGCAGAGTAGAGAAGGTTGATGACTTATGGGTGCTTTCTGTGAGTATTGATGGGGCTCTTCTCGGTTTTTATTGTTCGGCATCATACCCTCTTTTTCCTAAGTACTAGTACGAAGCTTCTTATGATTCATGAGACCTGGAATTCACGATTTATTATAATAACTTCATGACGAATCCCTTTGCTAGTAGCCATGTAGTGACTCCCTTTATTTTTCGAAGTATTTTGCCTAGCTCTTTGCTTTGCTTTGCTTATGAGAGGTAGAGAAAGATGGAATTCAAATCGAGATCGAATCTGAGATTTATTAGCGTTTCAGCTTTACTAGACTAGTCATCTCTAGCTCTGCATAGAGACGGGCGATATCTTATAACTTATACACCCTCTTCTCCGTAGATCGTCATCTATACTTACCTCGATCTTCACACTCCTCCCGTCAACAACTCCATAAAAACCATCTTATCATCCAGTTGTCATATCCCCAGCCCTCTTCCAGGGGACCAGCTCGATGGTACCACCACTTCGTCTCTGGCGATGCTTTGGCGTAGATTTCAAGAATCTCAGCGTGCCGAGCGGATGCTGTGAGCATGGAGGATGAAACGATGCCTTTTTCTGTTTGGGGATCGGCTTTGGCTTTTGGTGTTAGGTTGGCTGGATTGAGGGAGGTATGGAGTCAGCTTGTTTTGGCTTCTTCCTTGCGAGGGTGTTAGGGTAGGAAGGGGAGGGGAGGGGTGGATGGAGTGGACGTACTAGCATTGTTTTGTAGAGGTGGGTGTGGTCTTTGTTATTTTCGTTCCAACCGAGATGGTTGAAGAGATCCGGGTGATTTTTGGCGGGCAGCCCAAGTAGTAGCGCTCGAGGAGGTAGACTGGGGCTTGATTGAGCATCTTTGACCTGCAAATCAGTTCATTGGTCGCGGATAGACGCTACTTGGTCTTCTTACCATGGGATTTGCGAACGACCTCTGTCCTTCAGAACCTCGCAGGCTTCTCTTTCCTTTGAGCAATGCTCAGTGGAGCACTTCCGCTTCTTCCAGGCTACATTAGGTGGGAGCTTTGAGAAAAGAGAAGACTCTAGGTGTTGCAGCTCCAAGGGATTCAATCGGCAGTCAATGTTCGGTGGTGATAGAGTCGACGCGATGGGACGAGAGAAGACGCGAAAATGACACGCCAAGACCGAAATAGTGGAGACCACTCTATCCGGAACCTATACTCCGACTACCACCCATGAATACATTGCTGTATTATCAAGCACACCTCTCACTTTGAGATCCTTCGCCTCAAGATCGATGTCGAAAAACTCTGGACCTTTTTAGACAGGAAAAAGCTGTGAAGAAAAACAGATCTCTGAAGATTTTCCATGGCTGTATGCGCCATTATGACATTGACCACCAACAATCTTGGAAACTCGGAGGGTACGTTCATTGTCCTGGATTACACGGTCTTTGTTGCATTTCATTGATGGCGGCTTCGGCAGAAGGTCAAGTCTTTTTGTCTGCTCCATCAGGTGAACGGTACAGCAGGAATTCCTGTAGTAAGTAGATGTGGAGGGGACATGTTCGGTAGATGGGGAACCGAATTTGAAAGGGCAGAGAAAAGAACTTTGACCAGTGAACTTAGTATATCCGATCGCGCTAATAAATATCACAGCTTCGCAAGAACTCCGACTTCTCATCAGATCATTTGAAACAGCACTATGTCACTTTCCGACAATTGTTCTGGACTACCATAGACTCGGAAGATAAGGCTGGAACGACTACGAACTATTGTTGGAAGACGTTTGCTTTTCTATCCCTTGGAGCGGACATTCCGCCGCTATTCTACACAGCTCGTAACCATTGGATGGCCTAGGGTCCTTGTCTCCCAACGCTTCCTTTCCCACTCTGCCCTCATCCAAAAATCTCTGAACCATATTGAATTGGGAGTGCCATCAACGTTGATTCGAACAACTCAAGTCGCCGAAACAAGCACCTATCTACAGCTGGAATACCAGATGCCATCAATCTGCTCCTTCAAGAAAAAACATCCATTGTCTTCGACGTCGCAGGGTTGTGCCTGGGAGAAGACTCGTTAGCGCCCCTTTGGATTTATCGGAGGATCATTTTGGCCTACAGAGCGACACATGTTTCGTCTACCCCTGTATCCGCCATTGTTCGCTTCATACAGCATACACCAGCCTGGTGTACCGGCTTCCTTTTTGCAAATTGTCTATAGCAGGCGTTAGAATACCCAATATACGCCTATAGATTCTGGGGCAACGAACGACGTCTTTTTTAGGGGCAGTGCCAGTGGTTTGAGGAGGAGTGGCAGTGCCTCGAGGGCCTACGGCAAAGCCAGTGGTGGCAAGGGACAGAAAAGTCATTGCTAGAGCTGAAGTGAATTTCATGATGAATAACTGGAAGTAGAGAGCGTAAGTGATGGGATGTTTTCAGATCGATTGGGATAGCAGACGGAGAGACGAATATCATAGCCCATTTGTACCATTGCGGATTTCTTCTAATGAGCAAGGAAAAGGGGAAAGTCGACGCGTGGAATTGCTAAGAGTCCAAGACAGCGGAAATTTGAGCGAGTGGTGTGAGAAAACCATAAAGATGGAATGATTTCTGGGGCTTAGCACAATGGGGCAGACTCATTATGCAACTAACGGCGTCAGATGAAACTGGTAGGTTGGTCTCTCTACTGTGGAGGTTCTGCTCTCGTGGTCGTTTCTCGTTATCCACTTGCTCTCTCTCGTAATCCACTTGAAGCAGACCTGCCTTACAGAAAGACCCGGTGAGAAAGGAACCCAATTAAAGGGAGGGCGAGAATGGTGAGACATCTAGCCGCGAGCTTTATCAGCGCTCATTAGCCTTGTTTTCAACAAGCAACGAATACAGACTTCTAGTGAGGACGATTTGCCGATTAATAACATCAGCTCTTATCGATTAGTTTACCAACCAACGAATACTAACCGGGGAAGTTGGAAGAAGACTGACGCACGCTGGTACGACTGATAGTGTTAGATTGTACCCGATCCATGCGCTACGGGTTCCTCTCTTTTCGCGTACTGTGGTCTATTATATGCCTTACAAAAAGAGGAACTACTCTATTAGTCGAGATAAGGATGTAGACGCGATCGAAAATCTGCCGACCGCCAGTTGCAAAACGAGTCGAATAGGAAGTGTGCGGAGAAAAATCTCCGGCTTGACGTGTTTCACCTAGACTTGGGTTAATCTTTATGGAATGTGGCAGGAGAGAAGTGCGAACATGCTACGACTGTAAACGCTAGTGATGTATGGAAAGGGTCAAAGCCTTGTCCCGTTTAGGAATGCGGTAAGAAAACTCCAAACACAAACACAAGCAAAAACAAAATCCGCCACCACTACTTCCAAGTTCCAACGTATAAACAGTACAATTGCTTCTATGAATCGTTGTTATTATTGTGCCCACCTGGGCAAATCAAAGGCTACCTTACTATCTCCACGGAAAGAAGGATGAACAACTCGCAAGTCAGCGCACGACTATCTTATACGGAAAGAAAGGGCTCTGATTGAATACGGTACGTGAAGAGAAATACTAGTTTGTGATCACAGAATAGCGCACCCAGTTTATCCTCTTCATGGCATCTTCTCTTCTTTCCGCCTGTCCTTCCACAGATCTCTCAATCACTAAAGACAATCCGCATACCATATCCCTTCGATGAACTTCGCCTGTATGGTACATGGATGTCTCCATTCCATGCAAGGACTCCCCTAGACCAAAATCTATCAGCCTATGCCTTTCTTGAGGACAATATCTTCCTACCTTGCGACACATGGTTTGATATCCATCATTTTCGTTTATACACCAACCTGGGTTGTTCCCCCCCGTTGGTTTGCATAAATTCTATAGCAGGCGTTAGTATATCGAACGTACCCATTGATGCAGGTAAAGATCAACGGACATCCGCAGAGACAGTAGCGGCCATATATAGGAAGGCTGTCGCCAGAGCTGAGCTGAGCTTCATATTGGAGGATTGGGAGAAACTGTAGACCGTAAGCAATGGGCTGGCCCCATTCTAGGGACTAAATGTCCTGGATTATATATATTTATCAAGGACAAAGGCAAGGGCTGCTACCACAACGAAATCGGAAGGGACGGGAACTCGCCCTCGCATCGATAAGTTTCAACTAGTTTGCTTATGGGTCAGAAGCGTGAAGATTCCCGAACGAGACGCTCAGATTTCCCTTATCGCGCAAAAGCGATGGGGATTCAACGATCCCAAGTGGGTATCTCAGTGGATGAGGATACACTCGCAAAAATCCAGTTGACTTCCGATGCAGCCAAGGCTACTAACACTGACGGCCATACTAACAGCTGTCCTCCTCTATTGAGGAAAGGAATGATACGCTATTGTATTCATTGGAATCTAGCATTAGCGTCAAAAGTCGTGCACCGAGGATTTTTGTTCGTCAAGACGGGAGATCGATTGTAGACTGATAAAGTACTTATCATCTTTGCCAATCGAATTTTCAATCAACGTGAAATCCGCGCTCCTGACCATATTGATAGGGCCCAATTCATACGGTGAAAACATTATCTGGATTGAGAATCATATCACCTTTCGTAAGCCCGTATCCTGAGTAACGGAGGATAGCTATCAGTTGGGCGAGCCTTGGCTGTGATGAAAATCGACTCGATTCTTTTCGATTCTTTCCGCGTTCATTCAGGAACCACAAAAATGTTAGGAGAATGGGAGTTGCGCGGGATATAATCCGCATATGGGTATGCTTCACCTCGGCTTGGTTTCCTTGGAACACTGTCGGAGAGGAGGGCGAACGTACTACGTAGCTATTACCATTTTGAGACTCGGGAGGGAGGGAGACAGGGGGTCCTAGCGTACATCCTCTCAGCCTCACTTGTCCTCTTCCAAAAATAAACTAGATGTCATGCTCCACCCCCACCCCCATCGATGAGTATTGATGCGTGGCTGATGATAAGTATCGTTCATCTGATAATTGACGCCAAGATAAAGAGCAGGTCTGGGCGGCCTCTATCGGATACATACCAGTAGGGCTCCTCGTTCTCCTTGGATCCCTCCATTCCGTAACCTCGGCTAGATCTTCGGAAGTGAGATTTCACTCCATCGTCGGACTGAGAAACAGATGACCACAGAAACTTCACCCATCAAGCCGAATCGGATGATCTTCCCAGAGCACCACAAGGATGTCTACCGCGTGAATTGGTGGAGCGCGAAAGAGATGCAATCGGCTCAGCAAATACGGTATACAGACTATCCAATCAAAAAATAGATATATCCCTAGTCGCTTTCTTATGCAGGTACATCCCCAGAACTTAGGCCAGCGAGACAGTATTCCAAGACCTGTCTGCTTATTACCCGATGTAGAAGGTAACTTAGGTAATCGTGACCGCGCCCGCGACCCTTGGCGGTAATAACATACGGTATGTGGATTCCTTGGCAACAAGGATCTGAAGTCTCTACCCATATGTAGCCAGCTCAGTTGTACAAGAGACATATATAGATAATATAAGAGGATAACCTATTTCATTACTGTTTTCATTTCATTTTTATTTAGTATATATACCTAAAGCCGATTTAATACTAATTAGTAGTTATAAGGTAACTATAGATTAGTAAGAATTATAGCTAACTAGCCGTACGATCTCTTACCCTATAGGAGAACTAATATTCGGCTAAAAAGATAATAAGATCTAACTAATTAACGTCGTACGATAGCGTTAATAGGCCTAGGATCTTTTCCTTAGAGTAGTCTAGTAGCTCTAATAGGAAGCCGGACTTAATCTAAGAAGCCTAAGGAATAGATAATCCTAGAAGAGGAGGAGTAAGGGTAAAGTTAAAGAGAGTTAGAACCCTAGCTATTAGACCCCTAATATATTATAGACTAATATAAGATCGAGCTTCGTACGATAAAGAGAATCTACGTATTTAGTATCTAGGACTAAGAACTAGATATTTCTAAAGGCCTAACTAAAAGAGAACTAGTAATATACGTCGTACGAAAGATATACGAATACTAAGTATAAGGTAAATAGAAGAGAGTCCTCCGGAGCGAATTATACGAGGATTTTTACGGATAGTTACTATACTAGTTCTAATTAATTAGAAAGATACTCGTACGATTATTACTCCAGCTATATAAAGAGAGAGATATTCTAATTATAAACCTAGAAAAGATTAGTATAATTAATCGACTAATCTAAGTAATTCGTACGGAGATATTACTAACTATCTTAACTAGAATATCCCTAGCCCTATCCTTAATTAAGCCTATACCCGCAGCCCTAAAGAAGATAATTAATATATTTAAGGAAGAAAGGACCTAGGAATAAGGTCGTACGATTAATTAGGATATAGAGAGGAGTAGGAAAGAGGATATTCGATAACCGTCGTACGACTATATAGGTCGATTTATCGATAATATTAATTAGTAATACTAATAATATAAACCTCTATTATAGCCTCTATCTATAGGATAGCCTCTACGCTATCTAGAAGGAGAGAAACCACGCTATCTAGAAGGAGATAAACCGTAAGGATAGTTTAGATAAGAAAACTATAGACCAACCTAAGAAAGCTATAGACCTACTATAGAACCAGATCACCTGGACTATCGTATAATTATAAGTTTCTAGAAGATATAGAGGAAAGAGGATAACTTTATAGGGGAACCGTACGATATTCTTTTCGATAAGGTTAAGCTATTTATACTCTAATATAATAGACTAGGGATTCCAGTTTATAAATATAAGCTAGTATTCTAAGATATCTTGTTAGGTCGTACGAGAGACTTCTACCTCTAATAAGTTATTAATAATAAGCTATAGGAAGCTATTAAAGATCTTATAGTCGTACGATTCAATCTACGTAAAAATACTACTCTATATTATATAGATTAGACTACTATCTTATAGACGTTAACCGTACGAGATAATCTAGGTAAATCTCTCCTAGAAATCCTCTAAATTATACTAGATCGCTTTAAACTCGTATAACGAGCACTTAGACCCGGATTCCAGGGAGATATATATATTATAATAGCTATCCTAAAAGTATATAGAGGAGTTAGAGAGTTAGAAGCTATATTTCTACGACTAATCGTCTCGTACGACGTCCTTTAGACCGACCTTAGGTCTACCCTTTAACTATCTATAGATAGAAAGGCGTCGTATAAATAGTATAATTAGGATAACTAGGACCCGGCTATACTATACTTTACTAACCGAAAGTTCTATAATAATAAGGTATAGAATACTATCGTACGGTAGATACTAAGGCTACTATTAAGGTTCTAAGGACTAAGGACTTAGATAGGATAGAAGAAACTATAGGCTTTATTATACAATAGAAGATAACCCTAGATCCGGCCTAGAATAGAGTTTAAACCCTATAAGTATATCAAGCTAGGATTAGGATATTAGGTCTATAGTAAGCTAAATTATATCTCGTATAACTATACGGAATAAGAGAAGGTAGCTATAAAATAATAGTTCTTTACCTAACTAGAGGAAGATAAGGTATAAGAACTAGACTAAAATATATACGAACAAATTATTACGTCGTATAAGGGAACGTACGACCAATTTATCTAATCCTAGGAAGAAGAAGAGAGAGGTAAATAGATAGTCTAGTATCTTACTACTAACGTATTCTTCTATCGTACGACGGGAGAAGATATCTTCGTATAGGAGGAGCCCTAATCTATAGTAGAGTAATTTACCCTTATAGACTATTATACTATAGTATACTAAGGGGAACTCTAGGATATAGGAGCAGCTAGATTCTCTATAGTAGGAAAGTACCAGGTAGAAGTATTTATAAGAGAGAACCCTCGTACGAAGATTAACTAGATACTAGGAAGTACTAATATCTCTTTTAGATCCTACTTATCCATATCAGCTATTAGAACTATAGAAATAGAGAACCAGCTCGGTATCGTACGATACTATATCCTAGATACTAAAATACTATTCTTACTATCGCTATACGACGCCGACAGGCTAGGAGTATACTTTAATAACGTAGATAATATTATCGTACGATAGGATAGAATCAAGATCCTAGTCGTACGTAAATAGGGACACCTATTTTTTAATCTAGGACTAATAGATATAGCCTTCCTAATAGAACCTAAACTTAGAAGGATTTATAGACGCTTTAGATACCCTACTATAGACCGATTATATAAGCTACTCCGTCGTACGGGATATAAAGATATTAAAGAAGATATCCTTTACTAAATTCGAAAAGTTTACCGAGAATACTAGTTATACGATAACTTACTACGTCGCTTTAAATTTAAGATTAAGGACGACTATCATTTCAACTATAAGATTATTATTAACGTAATATATCTTTATAAGAATAAGCCTATTTTATACGTAGTAGATACTACTATATCTTTCTAGGCTACCAAGTTCCTAAAATCAATATCCGTACGAGATACTTAGGATGTATTATACGACTATTAGATTAATATCTACTAAGGACTACTAGACTATATCGTATATAATCTAGGAACTAACTTTAATACTATAGAATTTAGGAATCAAGCTAAGATCCTCGGCGTATCGTACGACGAGATACCGGTAGAAGTATATTATACCCTTAGGAAGGTAGAGAGATACTATAGCCTACTATAACGAGCGTATAATATAATCTTCGCCGAGAGTAGTTCTCGTACGAATAAGGAAACGATCTTATAGATAGTAGTTAAGGCTATAAATAATATAGTAGGACCAGATAGTATAGTACCTATATTACTAGTTTTTAGAGTATACCTAAGGATAAACTAAGATTTACTACTATCTCCTAAAATCGTTAAAAGAGCTAATGCCGTACGACTTACTATAAAAGAAGTTAGAGAAATCTATATAAAACGAGATATTTCCCGTACGATCTATTCTAGATTTAGCCTAATCTTATTATATATTCTCTCTCTACTACTAGGAAGCAAAGTCCTAGTCTAGAGAGAGAAGAAGGGATAGATAGGACCGTACGAACTTAACGTAATTAAGGGAAATATAATAATTATTTTACTTCTATTAGGGCTAATAAAGTTTCGCGCGATATAGGTTAAGCTATACTTTATAGATACGGTAGATTAACTAGCGTATAATAACGAAAACAATAAATTATCTTAGGAATTACCTAGAGAATTACTAATTAGATCCCTAAATTCCACCCTACTAGGAAGCCTAAGGATTAGAGAGATATAGGAACCTACTACTCGTACGAGCGGTAGAGAAAGGAGACTCCTAGGATACCTCTAAAATAACTACCTATACTTAATAATAACTATCCCAAAGGTCTTATACGATACTACCTATACCTACCTTAGTAAGAAGGAAGAGGGAGATAGAAAACTAGTATCACGGAAAAGCGTGTATCTACGCTAGTATAAGTAAAGATTATTAATCCATCCTCGGTCCCGTAGACCTACGAGCTATTTATACTATCTAACTATAACTACTAGGGTGGCCTTACTACTCGAGCCGTAATAGATCCCCCCCTAGAGAAAGATTCGTACGTCCTCGTTCGGGAATTATATTATATATAACTCGCTCTCTATTCGTTGCTTTATAGGGCGTATCCTCTACCGGCTCCACCTCCTCCTCGTGGCTCCTATTAGAAGGGCGACTATTACTAGTAGGACTACGGCTAGTAGCGCGGCTACTAGTATAGCTACTAGTACTAGGGTTACTAGTACTAATACTATCCGAAAGTCTACTAGGGGCGGTATAGTGGCTATATAGTACGTTAGGCGGGCTAGGGGACAGGCTAGGTAATTTATACGAAGTACTTATAGTTACTAGACTCTATAGTATCGGTCACGCGCGCGCCGAAGTCGTCCTCCAAGTTATAGTAGATAGCGAGGTCTATAAGGGCGTCTACGAACTTCTAGCGGTTATACGACTAGTTTTAGAGGCCGTTATAGATTAGCTTTATCGCTATTAGTAGTAGGGCTTAGGGGTCTTTGGCTTCGGTAATAGGCTTTAGGACGAGGCGCTAGAACTTAGCGGAGTCCTTAGCTATTACTAGGCCGGCTTCTATTATATTAAAGGTAAAGGCCTCGGCTGCGTTTACTCGTTAGTCTACGGCGTCTACGCTTATAATAGCGGCGTCTATAGTCTTAATAGCGGCGTCTAGCTTAAACTTAAGGTCTTCTAGCTCGTTAACGTTATAGCCTAGGTAGGCCCTTAAAGGGTCGAACTCGTACGGGCGCTTTAGAGTCGGGTTACTACTATCGTTAAGGTTCTACTTACGCTTACTACTAGGTCCCGAGTCGATAAGGGTCGAGTCCCAGTTATCTAGTAGTAGTAGCGGTTATAGTTAGCTAAGGACTAGTACTAGGGAGCTAGCTACTACCGGGGTAGAGGACGGTATAGCTACTATACTAGAAGATATATTATTAGGGCGTAGCTATAAGTTATTATTTGGAGGAGAAATATTCTAAGCTAAAGTTTCCTTATAAGCTACCGTCGTATTATATAACGTGGCCCGTACCAACGTCGTTATAATACCAGAACTAGAGGGCGCTAGCTTCTTTCCCTATTACTTGGTCTTCGCCGGCTACTTACCCTACGCCTTTTTGGATTTCTTTATGGATAGCCCGGCGGAAGCGGTAGTTACGACTACAGTAGTAACTATAGCGTACTTCTTACCAACTATTATAAATATATACCTATAGGTATCCCCGACTTATAGTAGATCTCGTATCTCGGTAACCTAGAAGTTATCGTCGTACTACGGCTTGGTATAGTATAGTAGGTAGTTGGCTAACGGGTTATATATACCGATAATCTCGCAACTAGACGACTATATAAAATAGCGGTAGGGATCGGTAACTATACGCGTTCCTAGCTAATACTTATTAAAATCAAAGACTACCTATTCTCTAGTTTAGTCGTATTGCCTAACCGGGTACGAGGGGTTACTATACAAGGCCTTTACTAACTATATCTACGCGTATATTAGCTGACATTATATTCGGTATAAGTTTCGAGACTATTCGGCCTCTACTATACCTCTATAGATTCTATACTTATCGCCGAGGTTGGTAAATATATTAGGTACCTAGGTTCCGTTACCGTCTAGGATCTCTTGTATAATTCTAATATAGTTATCCTATTTGGCTTATACGTTCGTTATCTAGACGGCTTGGTATCTAATAATTCTATTGTTTTAGTTAAGCTTCGGTACTCTATCGTAGTAGGGCGGTATCGTTAGCTATATTAGCTAGTCGTCGATAATCTTCGGTATAGCTTCGAATTTACTAGTATCGAAGTCTAGAGGGAACGGCTTCTAGGCTATATAAGGTATCCTTAACTAAACCCATCCTATAGGTTCCCTAGTACTATTATAGGGGTAGTACTAGGGTAGTATCTTCGTAGTAAGACCGTTAGCTATTATCGGGCTATTCCAATAGACTCCGTCCGGATATAGCTACTATCCGGTAAAGATATACGTTAGTCGTTAAAGGTAGAATTCTATACCGGGGTACTAGACTCCTTTTAAGATAGAGGGTCTTATAGAAACGAGCTTTAGACTATCGATCTCGAACGTAGTTAGGTACGAGTACGCGAATTCCCTATTACTATAGGCTTCGCTTCTAGTATCGAGGAAGCACGCGGCTATAGTATCTAATATATAGACGTTACAGTTAGGGTATACTTCTAGGGGGCCGTTATATATAAGCCATTTTGCGTATAGGCTCTCGTTCTTATTAGGGTTAAGTATCTTTAAGACGTGCCCTAGCTTTAAGTCGTCGATAAGTAGGATACTGTCGTCGTATACGCCCTAAAGGAACTATACTCCTAGAGTATCGTTGAATTGGCCTATAGCCGTAAAGCTATAGTTAGATATATTACTATAGATAGAGTTCTTGGAAATGATATTTTAGGCGAGGCGTACGATCAAGAGGTGCCTTGGTAGTAGTTCGCGTAGTTCTTCTATTTTTTAGCTAGGCTACGATAAGAACTCTTCGGGTTCGTCGTACTCGTTATACGTCTCTTCTACCGCTCGTATATATAATCGGTACAGTACGTCTATAAAGTAGAAGTACCCTAGGTAGTACTTAGTAAAGTTAATAAACTCGGGGTAGTTAATAGTTAAGTCGTTAGTACCGTCGGTAAGATTTCTATAAGAGATACCGGTATTACTAATAAGTTAATATAAGTAGATTAGAAGCCTATCCTACCGTAGGACTACGAAGCCGCGGAGTTTAAACAGGTCGTTAGTAGATACGAAGATATAGCCCGTATAGATAGGTAGTATCGTATATATAGGTTCGTCCTCGTATAGTTCTAAGTCCTACGCCAAGTTTAACTAAAGCAATCTCGCCCTCCGTACTACCTTAGGGATATTATATCCGATCTCCCTTAATACTATACCTAGGGATTTCAAGTCGTAGAATGCGCCGTCTATTACGAACCGCGCCTATAGGATAAGTTCCGAGTAGGGCCGGTAGCTTTAGACCTCGCGAAGTACGAGTACTTATAGTAGGGTAATATTATCGCCGACTATAGTATTCGCGTAGATATATTAGGATTCTTCTACCTTTGAAAGGCCGCCTCTTACGAAGAGTACGAGTTCCTCGTCCGAGGTAAAGCTTAGGGGTTCGCTAAGGTACGGTAGTTCTTTAACTACGTTATAGTTTACCGGCCTAGGTCTAGGTCTATAAACGCCCTATTTAGCGATATCTTTAATAGGGAGGTCGAGTCTCTTAAGTTCCGGGCCGGTTCGCGACTCTAGGACCTACTATTCGATAGCTAAGTATTTATATATCTATAGGTAGACGATACTACGTAGATAACCTAGGTATATATAATTTATATAGGAAACTATAGTATTCACGGGTTCGTTAGGGTCCGTAAGGTAGGCGGTCTATAGTAGACGTCCGAACCCGAGTTCGGTAAGGTTTCCTCGTAGTAACTCGAAGGTATCTATTTCTTTCTACTTAGGAGGCGGCGCGCCTATCTTCTTTCGTAGCGCTACGGTAAGGGTTAGTCTCTTAGTACCTAGACTATTGAAAACCTAATTAAATACTCCTATATTATCGAGGACTATATGTTATAGTAATATAACGTAGCTATAAGACTAATTATAACTAATACCTAGAACCTTATATTATATCCAATCTAACTATTACTAGTTAGGGAGGGGGGGGGGGAAGTTAGTATATAGGAGAAGAAGTACTTTTGCGAAAAGTTTTAATAATAGTAGTATATATAGGGTCGTGTCGTAGTGTCGCGGTATTAGAAAAATATCGTTACTTCGCGCCGTATAGGCGCGCGGTTATAATAGAAAGGTCGGCGGATAAGGTACCGGTATTTAGACGTACGTTATCCGTCGTATTTATCGTCGAGGCGATTACTCTTACTAAGGCTTATTATTAGACGGTATATTAGTCTAGTCGCTATATACTTCTAGTTCCCGTCTTTCCTCGCCTCGTTTACGCCGCTATTACCTCTTAGAGGTCTTTTTTACTTATACGGGGTACTTCTCGTCGTACTCCTTTATAAGGTCTTTAGCTATATTAAGGTCCTCCTCGGAGTACTATACGTTATTAGCCGGCCCCTAACCTTACTATTTAATAAGGTACTATTTTTTTCCCGCGTTGGTAAACCTCCTATCTAGGAGCCGTTCGATCTCGTAAATAGATATACCGTCCTCGTCGACCTCCTCTAGTCCTAGCTCGAGGTAGAGTTCTCTATAATATAGGTCTAATCCTACTAGAGCCGGCTCGAGTTATACGATAGAGACTACGGGGTAGATACGTATATATTTAGGTAATTCGAGCTCGTATACGAGGTTAGATATCCATCGCTTAACGCGGACGCGAATACGTTAGTTAGAGTATTTACGGTAGGACTAGCCCGGGATTTTGTAACCGTAGTAAAGGCGTAGGTATACTATATCGCCTTTATTAAATTTTATCTACTTATACTTCGAGTCGTAGCGTATTTTCATATAGACGTTAGCGAAGGCTATCGCCTCTTCTACTATATCCCGGAAACGCTGTCGAAGCGTAGAGTAGTTAGCTACTAATAACCCTTCTAAGGCCGGGAATATATCGCTTGGTTAGAAACTAAATAGGATTTAATATAGGCTTAGTCCTATTATAGCGTTGGGGCTCGTATTTATATACTATTATATATATACGAGGAAACTAAGCTATTCTTCGTCTAGGTTCGTAGTTATCTCGTATCTTAGCGTAATTTCGACTATCTAGTTAGTACGCTCGCTCTACCCGTCGGTCTACGGGTGAAAAGCTATCGAGAATAGAAGGTTAGTCTTTATAAGGTAGAATACCATTTTCTAGAGTTTATCTATAAACCTCGAGTCTCTATCCGAGATAATCTAGGAGGGGAGCCCCTAGTTAGCTACCTTAAGTTCTCGAAGGAGGACTTCGGCCTATTAGTCCGCGGTCTAGGTAGATAGTCCTAGGACGAGTAATATCGCCTTAGAGGCTTTATCTATTATTATTAATAGCGAGTCGTAGCTGTTCGAGGATACTAGTAGGAGGTTAGTAATCTAATCTAAGGTAATAGTATAGAAAGGCCTTAAGGATATTTAGATAGGGTATAACTCCCCGTAAGGTAGGTACCTCTTGGTTTAGTTAACGTTATACTCCGGGTAGTAATCGATATATTTTTTTAGTAACCTACTTATCCTTCGGATATAAAAAGCCGAGGCGACGCGATCGTATATACGGTAGTATCCCTAGTAGTAGTAGTAGTCGTAGGCGATCTTATAGATAGCTTCTTCGTATAGTTCTAGTATATATAGGCGCTCGTAGCCGTCCTTCTTATCGGTATAGTATAGGAATCTATTCTTCTCGAAGAATCTCAATCCGGGCGGGGGGGCGCCTAATAGCTCTCCTAGTTCCTAATTCCTAGGTTGAGGGTATACGGCTAGGAAGGGTATAGCGTCGTTAGTTTATATCGGCGGATTCTTAAGGGCGGTTAGGGTAGGTAGCGGATCGACGAGGAGGTTCCTACTTCGTAGCTATACGTAAATCTTAGCCTAGTAAGGGTCCTCGGAGTAACCGCGTCGGATACGCTCCTTGAATTTGTCGTCTATTTCGACTAGGGTTATATAGTAGATTCCTAGGGCTATAACGTCTTCGAGATCGTCCGCGTAATTAAGCTCCGGAGTCCTTCGTTTTAAGCGGCTTAAGGCGTCGGGGATAATATAGTTTTTGCCGGGTCTATACAAGAATAATAGACCTTTGAATATAGAGATAAAGGCGCTTACTAATACTAGCTTTATACTTAAACGATCGAGGTTTACGGTCTTATTAAGGTTGGTTTAGGTCGCTATCGCCGTAATTACTTTATAGTCTATAAAGAGGAACGTCTTCGATAATAAACGTACTATATACGCTACTTTATATAGAATCTAATAGACCCTAGCGACTTCCAACTCTATAGGCTAGTATCTTTAAGCGGTAGCGGTAAGAGACTTAGAGAGGAAAAGAATTAGTTAGATCTTATATAGTAGGAAAACGGTTATACGTTAGATTTCTATAGCTTGAGCTACCCTATTATCGTCTTTATATTCGATCGTATCGTTAACTAGGGTAGGATCGAGGTCTCCGTCCACGTAATATAATATAGCGCTGTACCCGTCCTCTCGCGAGGTATCGATATTAATATAGAGGGGTCGGCTTCTATCGTAATAGTATAGGGTTCGATTCTTATAGATCTTATTCTATACGGCCTAGAATAATTACGCGAGTTCTTCGGTTTCGTATACGACTACGCGGTTAGCGTATACCTTACGTCTAGGACCTTTGGGCGGGGCTTCCTTAAGAAGCCTTATTTTCTCGAGCTATAGCGCCTCGTTTAATTACGCGTAATAGGGGATATTATAACGAAGGTACCCCGTAAGCCCTACGACGGACTCCAAATCTAAGAGCTTCGTAGGGAACGCTAAGTTTCTAACCGCGGCGATCTTTTCTACCTATATACTTAGCCCGTAGGCGTTGATATACGTGCCGAGAAGCCTTACTAAAGGGTAGCCTAGGAAGCTTTTCAGCGGTATAAGGGAGAACCCAAAGTATAATAGTTTTATAAATACTATCCGTAGGTAGTAGTAGTATTCCTTAAGAGTAACGGAGGCTACTTGTATATCGTTAATATATCCTTCGGCGAAGTCGAACTTATAGAGGATCTTATCGAGGTTATACTATACGTACTATACCGAGTTATAGTATCCTATAATAAGGACGTAAAACATTTCCTAGCCTCGGTATATATTTACTACGAATTTATAGCGATCCTCTTCCCTAATTAGCTATTAGTAGAAGAAACTTAAACCGTCGAATACTAAGATATATTTTTTAGTTCGGAGCTAGGCGAGGAAGTCTTCCTAGAGGGGGAGCGGGTAAGAGTCCTTAATTAATATAGTATTTAATCCTCGTAGGTCGACGACGACTCGGGGTTTACGCTTAACTAAGCTATTAGGTTAGGGTATATTTCGCTATACTACGAATACTAGGAAGGCGAACGGAGTTAGTTTAGTAGTTCTCGATATTTTACCGTCTCGGATTAATCCGTTAAATACCTTATTAATTTCTTCGCGAGCCTCCTTATATAGTCTATAAATACGCGTATCTAACTTCGGATTCTCCTTGAATTCCGAAAGGATAGGGATGCTTGCCTAGTCTTCTTACGGTACCTTAATAGTTAAGTTTTTAGTAGCCTATAGGTCGGGGAATTCGTTAACTACGGTAGCTATCTTCCGTACGGTATCTAGATCGCCGTATATTATTACTCCGTTTTAGAGCTGCGTTTCTAGTCCCGTTTCTTCGGGAGGCGGTAGGGCTACGAGGTAGTAGTCCTTCTCGGAAAGGTAATAATATCCCTCGTAGTAGTATTCGAATAGGATTCCGAGCGACGCTCCTCTAGGGATTATAATATCGTCTAGGCCGTCGTTTCGCGCGATAACGTACGAGAATTTCTTATCTATAATCTAGTTATATAGTCGACTACCTACGTCGTAGAATTTACGGAGCGTATCGGACCCGTAGGACCGGAATTCTAGGTCTCGACCTATTAGTAAGTAGATCGCCTTAATCGGTACGGGGGTAGCTATCCCCTTAACGATCGTAGTATTCTCCTTTACTAAGACGCGTACTTCTTTGAATTTAGGCCTCTATAGCGATACGTTAACGTCGACTATAGCGTTCTAGTACTAGATAAATATCGCCTCGCGCGTAGATATTAGGATGTCGATACTATATAGTAGGAGTACGTCGATACTAAGTAGGAGTCTAGTACTAAAATTATTAACTATCCTAACCTCGAATTCGAGGCGGAGTAGTACCTTTTTCTTATAGATCGAGGCGGGGATAAACGCCTCTATCGTAGCCTTTTAGGATACGCTCGTCCCTCTAGTAACGCCCGTAAGTATCTACGGTACGTCTATAGTCACCGCCTTAACAAGGGGGTTCGCGGCTTAGACTATATCTCGGAAGTAGGAACGACCGATAGTTAATATATAGTATCTAGTATCGAGGTATAACTTAGTATTATTAGCGGTAGGCGAGAACCTAACTATATACTCTACGTAGTTATACTTACGAAAGCTATCGACTAGGGAAGGTAGGCCTATTAGGGTACTAGTAATAATCGGTAGATATTCGCGTAGGTAGTCGTACGCCCCGGCGTAGTTTACGACGATAGACTCCGGAGGTTATCCTTTCTTAGGGAATCTATAGGCGTCGTATAGGTATTACTATAGCTTATTACTAGACGGGAATTCGGCGGCGTATACCTTATATAAGCTACGCTTCGAATCGTTCGCGTTCTATAGTTACTTAGGGGCGGCTTCTAGATTTTCGGCTCGTACGTTCAATTGTAGAGCCGGGGGGACGAGATCTACGCTAAGGAAGTAGTTAACTATTAGTAAGGAGATACTATTCTAAGCGGTATTATTTTTATCGTCGAAGGCTATATAGTTAGCTTCCGGTTTCCTATCGATATCTTAGGACTTACTACGATAGCTACTATCGCGGCTATAGTAGTCCCGGGACCTATCTCGGTTATCCCTCCGATTATCTCTAGAGGCGTTACGGGGGTAGCTATTATCGCGGCTATAGTTATCTCGTAATCTATTACGGTTATCCCTCCGATCGTCTCTAAGAGTATTACGTAACTTAAACCTATCCTACTTACTATTACCGGTCTTATAGGGATTAGCCTCTCTAGCTACGTCTCGGCCGTTTTGGCTATAGCCCGCCGAGTTAGAGCGTAGCTAAGGAGTCTAAGAGTTTCTCTCGGTCTCGTTTCGGTCCTAGTTAGTAGCGTTAGGATTGGAGCCTCGGCGGTCCCGGTAGCCGCGAGAGTAATCCCGACCGTCTTAGTTAGCGTTCTAGTTCTATCTAAGACTATCTCGTAGATTACTACGGGAGGGGTCTCGTCCTCTAGGGAAGGGGTACTTACTACTAGAGCGGCTCCTATCGAAGTCTTAGAAGTCGAAACGGCGTTCTTCGATAGACTATATAAATTCGTCTATATACGTACGTTTAGAGGGTATTAGAATTAGTAGCCTAATTCTAGGGTCGAGCTTAGCCTATATCTTTATTAGCTATTAATAGTCCTGGTAGAACCCCGCGGCCTTAAGGAACCGTACGGTAGTTATAACGAAATCTAATACCAAATAGCCCTTAGCTATATTATCGAGCGATAGAAACTAGTACTCGTACTAGTATAACGCGTCGAGATACCTTATCTAGAATTTGTCCTATAGAGCTTCGTACTAGTTAGCGACTCCTCGTCCCAATTTAAGTCGGCTTTTCTCCGCGGTTAAAAGTTAGGAGTTATACTAACTAAGGGCCGGGCCTCGAAGATACTTAGATATATTAACTTATAGGGTTCGGCTTAACGTAGAGCTACGCGCGTCCTCTAGGGCTTCGATAAATAGTTCTACTATCTAGTAGAAGTACTTACTATTACGCTCTTCTACCGTATCCTTAGAGTAAAGGTTGGGGTCGAAGTACCCGATATAGTCCGGGTTAAATCTCCTACTTTTATCGGGATCTTTATCTAAATCGTCCTTAGGAGCGTACGTAAGTTCTCGTTCGTAAGCGTAGGCGTTATACGTAGTTAAACGTAGGCGGTATAGTAACCCGATATTCTCGAATCTATACTAGTATTTCGGTAAGTAGGTATAATATATATTACTACGACCGTAACTCCGTATTAGTAGAGGGGTATATCGTTTACGTTCCCCGTACGCTAGTATCGGGGCTATAGTTAAAGGGGCTTCGGCTCTAGTACCCGAGAACTTATACTAATACGAGGGTTCTTCGTATATTACTTCTTAGTAGAAGTAGTCTAGGTTAGAACTAGCGTAATATATACCCGTCTTCGGTCCGGTATACTAAAGGGCCTCGACGGACCTACTACGACGAGGAGGGTAAGCCCTTAAGGGCTTATCGAAAAGGTCGAAGCGCTTATAGGTAGGCGCCTTCTAGAGAGGGGGGTAACCCGCGTTTAAATCGTTATACTAGAGGCTAGGGGCTCGAGCGGTAGCTTATCGCGAGGACTCGCCTATTTAACGAGTAGAGCTACCGGTAGGTAGGTTAGCTCGAAGAAGCCGCTTATTACTCTTTATTAATACTTCCTCGCGGGCTACGGAACGAGCGGCGTATACTTAAGCCGCGACTTTCTTAGACTTAGCTTTCGCGGCCTCGATTTTATATTTAGCTCGCTTCTAGGTGGCTATCGCGTCGCTCCGCGCGGCTTCGACTACTTACTTACTCAACTTAATAAGCTCCGTATATTCCTTACGTATCGCGGCGTAGTACGCCTATTAGAGATCTAGCTCTATTCTCGCTACGAGGCGCTCCGCGGCTATAGTAGCCTCCGTGTTCTCTCTTTCTTTACGTATAGCCGCTTATAGTATATTCTAGAGTCGAACTTCGGATTGCCGTATAGCTTTATTAATTCGCTCTTAGGCTTCGGTGTTATTCGATATCGTATTTACTAGCCCTCCCTCGGCTTAGAGAACTAGGTTAGTTCGTACTAGTTCCTTACTTTAAGAGCGGGTAGTAGTTATCTCTTCTCGTTTAGGTTCGGAATTATAATCTAGCCGAGGTTAGCTAACTAACGGTTATTATATACGTACGGGACGGACCGTATATAACCTCTTTATCTCGGATACTACTCAGGTCCCGATTTGCTACCTTATAGGTAGCCTTTCTAAGTCGCCTTAGCTAGAGGCGCGCGATAGCGCCTCGGAGCGAGAGAGTAATCGAGCCTCTACTAACTACGAGGCGGGTAACCGCGAAGTAGATATAACGGGTACCTTACTCGTAGTAGTTCGAGGCGGAGTAGAATAGAGCGGTTAGTCGGGATTAATCTAGAGGTCTTTTTCTAGTTACTTAATTACCGCCTTAATAGAGGAGGTTCCGTAAACGGTAATATTCCAGTCTAGTAGATATTTATAATACTCGGTTTCTATTAGTATCGAGGACTCTATAGTAGTCGACCCTAATATCGAGGTCTTACGGGAACGTAGAGTACGCCCTTATATAGGTTCGGAAGGGTTAAGTATTCGAGAGCGGTAGGTTAACGAGTTATTAGGTATATATACGGGGTAATTAGAGAGTATACGGGCTATAGCTTCAAAGAGGGCGGGGGAGCCGAGCTTCTTATATCGGTCTTATACCGAAAAGAAGGCGGAGATCTAGTAGGCTTATTAGATCGTACTCTCGCTAATTAGCGGTTTAGAACCGAAAGGCGTTAAGGACCCCGTATTCGGCGCTAGCGTTAGGAGCTAAGAGGTTTTATACCTAAGGGTAGTAGTACTAAGAAAGGAGTAGTAAGTCGATCTAAAAAGAGTAGTAAATCTAGGGGTAGGGTTAATATCGAGTACTTAGTAGAGGTAGAGCGAGCTACGCTCGTACCGTCTTATATATACGGTAGTTTACGTAGTTACCGTTATTTTATAAAGCGACGGTAGGGCAAGAGCGCGCAAGCCGAGCTTATACGAGAAGGCGTAGGTAAGCGGGGAGGTATACTCTCGGTAGGTAGGACGAGCTGGCCGAGTTTATATAGGAAATAGCTAGCCGAGCTTATACGGGAAGGCGTAGGTATACGGGAAGGCGTACTCCTACGCGACCGGCTTAGTAGTATTAGTACCTTATTTTAGAGGCGTACGGTTATAGGACGAGCTATAACTCGTACTAAAAGCCCGTTAGTACGGAATTATAGAACTAGTAGTATAACGACTAGTTGGTTTTAGTTCTAGTATTTAGTAGTTGGTCGGATCTAGTTATTAGTAGAGACTCGCCTCGGCGTAGTCGTACGGGAACGCCTTTAGTTAGGCTACGCGTTGGTTCTCGGAGAGGATCCTCGTTGGTATTAGTATTGGTTTTTTAGTAGACTTATCGGTCTTAAGCTACCAAATATTACGGAAAAGCGTATATCTACGCTAGTATAAGTGAAGATTATTAATCCATCCTTAGTCCTATAGACCTACGAGCTATTTATACTATCTAACTATAACTACTAGGGTGGCCTTGCTACTCGAGCCGTAACAACTAGCTATCTAGCTACGTAAGGAAGGTATTATTATAACCCTAGGACTACTATTCTAGATATTAGGGGTTATAGAACTAGATAACCTTATTACTAGCGACGTCTTTAAATTTATCTTATACGATCCTAAGGTATATACCGAACTCTTTAGTATAAGAATAGTCAACGAAATCAAAGGGAAAGGGACCGCCCTATATAAGAAATCAAGACTAGTCGTATAAGGATTTAACGACTTTAGAAAGAAAGAGATACTTACCTAATCCCTAATAATCTAAAGAATAAGTTAAAGACTACTTCTTATCTTAGGTCTAATATTAATCGTCTAGATTAGCGTACGAGGAGAACTAAGAGATATTACCTAAGCTTACCTATAAACTAAAGAGACTCTATAGCGAAGAATTTTCGTACGACTACTAAAATAGATCGAGTACCTATACCTACTAGGAATAATTATATATATCGTACGAGTACTATACGGACTTATAGAATTAGGATTATACTAGTTTAAGACTTACTATACCTACTATATTAAGAACTTAACTATGAAAGTCTCGTTGTACGACCTATACTTACTCTTTACTATATCTAGACTAGAAGAGTTTAGGATTACTAGCCTCTAGATAGATAATACATTTAGCTTTATTATAGAGGCTTTCTCTAAGAAGGAAGAGAAGGAGCTTAAGAAGGCGCAATTTCGTACGAAAGGGAAGACTATACTATCCCTAGACCAACCTATAGAATTTAATAGAGGGAGAATTAGAATAGATACCGCCTATAATATTAGTTTTAAATAGAAAGGCTAAGCTAACTGGCTTAAGATCATCGACAGTTATACGATAGATACGAAATAGAAGTATATTAAATAGAGGGCTAGAGGAGCCTATATTATATTAATATACTAACCTAAAGCGTTGTACGACCTCTTAGCCGTAGCTTAAATTAGAGATCTAAGCCCTAAGGAGATCGAGGACCTAAATAATAGGATCTAATAGCAAATAGATAATAAGACTAGAGGCCTTAAATACGTCCCTCTTAACCTCGTACGATCGAAACTATTTATTTTTATAGATAGATTATTTGCTAATAATAAAGATTTATCCTCCTAACTAGGATTTATTATTATATTAGCGGAAGAAGTAAGTCGTACGGATACCGAATTCGAAATCTACGGTAATATTATCTATTAGAGCTCTACTAAATATAAAAGAGTTATAAGGAGTATCCTTAGAAGTGAACTCTATAGGATAGTAGCTAGTTTTAATAGCGTAATCGCTCTTTATACGATACTATAATAGATTATAGACTACCTTAATTTTGCTATAATTCCCCTAGTTATTTATATAGACTCCAAGTCCTTATACGATTGCCTTATCAAACTTAGTACTATAGATAAGAAGAGACTAATAATTAATATTATAGTAATTAGAGAGTCGTACGAGAATAGGGAGATCTCTTATCTACGTAGAGTTGATAGTAGGGATAATCCAGTAGATATATTAATAAAGAGCAAACCAAATAATACCCTAGAAAGACTTATCTCTATAAATAGACTCGTCGTACGAATAGAAGCTTTTATAGATAGATCTAAGGATCTAGACTATAAGGAATAACAACTACAGAGCTAGTAGGTAAGAAGGGGAGTAAGTTTTTATTTATATATCGATTTTTCTTTTATTATTATATATTTTGGGCGTCGTACGACTAGTTTTTTAATAACTTCTTTAAGTATTTTTATTTTTTATAGAGGGATTTATTATTTTTCATATTAAGGAGAGATTTATATTTATTTTTTAAGAGGTATAAGAAGGATATACGATAAACTAGGCATTCTTTATACTTAGAATTTTTTTATATCTAGGATCTACTATAAAGTATTCGTACGATAGCTATCTCTTATATAGACTTCTACTAACCAAATAAGATCCTACCTACCTTAGTATCTCTATAAATCCTCTAACTAAACCCTAACTACCAAACTATAGCAAATAGTTATAATGATTATAAGTAGTAGTACGAGACTAATATATATAGTTAGTATAGACGGTATAAGTATACCTAGCTATCGTACGACAGCTAAGGAACTTCTACTAGTAGTTAGGATTACTATACTTAGATAGGTAATCCGTACGAATAATACCCCGGGACTAGATAACCAAGGACTATAATAGATTAGTATAAGGAAGTAGTAGAATAATACTCGTACGAACCTTAAAGTATCTATTATAACGGATAAAGTTAGCTATTATAAACGAGATATTAGCTATAGATATTATACGAGGGACTAGGATATCGATATCTATAGAAGGACTATTTAAGATAGCGAGCTTAGTAGGCTAGATATTATTAGTATCGTACGATACTAGGATAAGATTTATACGAATAGTAGTAGCTAGGTTAATTATAAACTAGCAGTAGGTAGGCTGGCTAGTAGGGACACGCAGATAGATACGGCTATTATACTAGCTATCTCGGGTAGAAAGAGTCCTAAAAGGGGACGTAATTACCTAGAGGGCGGGGCTAGGGGCTAGCTAAGGGACTAGAGCTATAATATAAGTCTAGAACGTCGTACGATAGTTAGTAGAGGTAATAAGGAGAAAGGGGATTAGTTATACGAGAAGGTTAGAGTACTTAAGAGTATAGAGAAGAGTAAGGAAGAGTTTAAAGTTAAAGAAGGAGAAAGTAGTAGTACTAGTAGTAGTAGTAGTATGGTTTAGGGGAATAGAAGAGAGAGAGCTAGGCTAGGGGGGGGAGATACTTTAAGTACCTAGAGAAGAGTAGGGATAAGCGGTTATATAGATAATAGGTAACTAGAACTATTATCCTATAACTCTTAAGTAGGTTAGATCTAGTTAGAAGGAGGTCGTATAATAGTTATAATTACTATTATAGAGTAATCAAGCAGGCTATAGCCGGGTAGGGAGGGAATACTAGAATAGAGAAAATCTAGTATTTAGGAATAAAGGCTATTAATTAGCTTAAATAATAGGAGATAGAATATTATCGTACGAAGATAACTAGGTTATACTTTAATATAGTTATTACTAATTTAGGAAGAAAGGATAGGTTACTAGAGGGTCGTATAAGGCTGAGTTTACTACTATAATATTACTTATTACGGTATCTAGCTATTATAAAATACCTCTAGTATAGATTCCTTGGTAATAAGGATCTGAAGTCTCTACCTATATATAGCTAGCTTAGTTATATAAGAGATATATATAGATAATATAAGAGGATAACCCATTTCATTACTGTTTTCATTTCATTTTCATTTAGTGTGCACACCTAAAGCCGATTCAACACGGTATAATGTCTAAATAAGGAACAACGGAGTCAAATCTGGGGCAGTTTGTACACTTCAGGGACGGGTTTTCTCGAGAGATTCGCGTCCCAGTTGCAGAAGGAGCTTGGAACTGGGACATGACGAGCAACTTTAGGCGAAGTCGGAAATGACTGTGTACAGAGTATAAAAGTCGTGGCTACTTCTTCTTGAGCGGAGATATCGCCGACTACATCGACACAAGAACTTTCAAAAGACCCAGAAAAAATCTTCGACTGGTCCGAGTTACTAGTCTCCACCCTCTTCCAGCACCATGAAGCTCTCAATCCTCGCCACCCTCGGCATGATCAGTATCGCCTCTGCAAAGGCTTGCAGAAGAGCGACTACGTACACATGTATGACCAAATGTTCAAATAACTGCGAAACACCTCCTCTTCCTCCATGCGGTGCTGGGCAGTACCCCCGGGATACAGGTGATATGCGCTTCATTGGTAAGCTACAACGAGATCAACAGCCATGTTAAATGACTCATATTCTCCTAGCATTTCCTAAAGGTTGCCCCCACCCAGATCGCCCGAATGGCGAGAATGAGATAACCAGGGTACGGGATTGTGTAAGTTCTCGCCTCTGCCGAGTCTGCTCAGTTGTTTGCTGGCTATGGAGTGGAGATACTGATACTTGCTTTTCAAAATTAGTGCCTCAAATGACCAGGCCAGCCCTTAACCCATCGCTGGTCCACTTCGCCACCGACGACATTGGATGAATAAGGAAACCATATCATCCGATGATCCGATATGTTTCCATCCGATCTATACATTCAGCCTCGATCACATCCGAAAACGGCAAATGCAGGGGTGAAGCGGCTCGTACCCATTAGGATAAGGAACATGAAGGATGAGGGAGATGGAAGTAAAATCCAGCCGATAAGTCAATGTTATCAAGTTATGACATGGTTGATCGTATGTAGTATTTTTGCAATGACTGGCGGGCTTGCGTCCGTTAGTAGAGCTCCATTACAATAACCACTCACAGTCGGTTTTGGCGTACGATTTGATTACCACATTTCTGATACGTATCACCCTTTCAGCCACGTGCTTCGACTCCCCTTCCTCTCGAGAAAAGACTCGTACCAACGTCGCCGATATGAAGCGTACTCGCAATAAGCTTCCCCAGAGTCGGAGTCGCAACAGCACGGTGTACTATGGGTTGATTCCACGATGATAACATCAAGGCCGACTCCAGATTCGTGGCCCATTCCAAAGCTCCATCCGCTCATTTTTGGGGTAGAGACATCGGATTCAATATGGCAGAGTCTCATGGCCAGAGGGGTGCGGAAAGCATGAGACCACCATGAGAGATCCGGAAAAGTGATGAAGTGGCGGGTGGATGACTGATGGTGCTGTATGGCCTGTGGAGATGGATATAAAAGCGCCTTGACCGGAAATAGAACACCGACATCCTGTGGGAGGCTATTCAGGCGTCTGGAAACGGAGTTGAGCGCATCGGGTCCCGTGCCGTCCCCGACGGCAACAAACGCTTGGCAGTGCCAGGCGACTCAATCATTGCGCTCCTCTTGAACAAGGAAAGCTACGAACACGGGCTTAGCCGAAGTGAGTAAATCGGACTTTACTCGCCGAATTCCGAACTAAATCAAGCAATAGAAGCAATGAACAACAAAGTCCAGAAGATTGGAGGCAACTCCAATCTCACCATTGTCGGGAAAAATCACCATTTCGAGGTGTTCATCAACCCCAACAACGCTCAGGTTGAACTTGGTGACAGCACATTTGCCACCACCGTAGAGGCCCTCGTTGGTGCCGCCGACGCCGATGGTGGCCTCGAAGCTGCCGCAACGGTCATGACCGCTCTGGGCCTCCTCTGAGACTTCATGGTAACGTAGTTTCATTTTATCTTGACGAAAGTAGACTTTCTGTGCAGCTGCCAGATTTACTAATGCGAATAGACTGCGAAGTAATTGACAAAGGGGAATCCCGGAACGATCCTATCGAGGATGCTGAGCCCCTCCTTAGCCATGGGCACTATTTCTTAAGTCTTGGGAAGGACGCGAGCATTGCGATGCTGAGCGCTCGTTTCAGGATGAAGTGTTGCCTTACTAAGGAGGGACTCGGTAGCCTTGATAGGATCGATCCGGGATGCCCCTATGTCCGTGACGTCCGGCGACGTCGTGTTGATATGAGGAAAGTTGTCGTGATTACTCAACTCGTTGGAGTGAGTTCTGATATCAGGCAGGTCTCGAATTGCTCGCATCTCGACGCTTGAGTTCCAAGGTGGGAAGAGATGGACATGGAGGAGAAAGGAGAAGTTTCCTGACCTCTATTCGCTCGTTTTTAGCTGGGGAGAGTTCTGGGTAGTCATCATGATGGTTTAACGAAATGTCCATGTGAAAGCCTGTCTTTTCAGGCCCGGAATCTCATTACTTACTAGTTCTTATGGAGGTACCGTACCTTCTAGGTGTGTCATGTGTCATTCTGGTAGGTATCTTGCTTAGTTCTTATGGAGGTACCGTACCTTCTAGGTGTGTCATTCTGGTAGGTATCTTACTTACTTCTTATGGAGTACCGTACCTTCTAGGTGTGCCAGGTGTCATTCTAGTAGGTATCTTACAAGTCATTCCTAACATTCCAATTCTCACCACAGCACGTGACTATATTTCTGCTCAAGATCAACCGAGTATTCTCATCGAGACAGATACAAGTATTCAGCCTTCTAGGCAGATACAAGTTCTCAGCAGGCACACTTGTGTTCTATCACATACTGATCAAGAGACTCTTCAAAGATATGCACGTGACATCGTCCAGTCCAACCGAAAATCAATCCTTCCACGCAAACACACCTGATTACAAAGATTGCCCAAAATCCCAACAATCGATGAAAGCCTCAGGCTATCGATTCCCCAGATTAACCCCACCTCAGTGAGATTTTTAGACGTCTCACTCCAACATATCTCCCCGCCATACAGACCACAATACTCCCTGCGTCGCCACGTTAAAACGCGTGTAACCGACATTGGAATTGCCAGCGCACGAAGGCACTAACGCTTCCTTGCCTGATCAGTCACTCATGTTTGTCTGATTCCAATCATTTCTTGCTGAACCAAAGCCCGTCATCAGGCCTTACTCACACATCAACACAGCACAATGGCTTCATCAGGTCAACTTGAGGCTTGGTACGAAAAAGTGCATTCAAGACGTGTTGATCTTGTAGGAGATTACGCCGGAAACGAACTCTTCTTGGTTGAAGGCGACTCGTTATTACTCCATGCATTTTCAGACCCAAATCTGGATTTTGATGACGGATTTCAATTACTGCATGCTACCTATAACGTCGAAAATTTTCTCAAGAAGCTCGTTGTGAGAGGCTGCAACTTCCACATAGGATTTTTGGACGACCACAAGACGTTATGCATACCCCCAAATGCTACCCATCATCGACAGAAGTACCTCTTGGCTCGAACAGCCATCATTCGCCATCTCGAAGCAAATCTTCCGGAAACGAATGACCAAGTCACGATTAAAAACTTTACGTCTGTTCTCTCGAAAGAGTTTCTTGACTATCTCCAGGAAACTGGCATGTACTTTGTCATGTTACACGATGGTGCCCACATTGTCAACAAGGAAGCCGGAGAGGATCAACAGAAGCAGGCTCGTAATGCAAAGACCCATCTACGATTCTTGGTACACTGGCTCGTTCAAAAAGGATACAATGTGGCACTTATGAACGATCTCACATTCGTTGACACAAAGGTATGTGGTATCCTGGTGTGAAAGTGGCGGTCAATCGGAGAAGACCACGGTGGGCTGTTGATCCAATTCCCGCAAATTGCAATGCAGCAGTCATTTTGTGGCTTAAATTCAGCTCGGGGTCGATGTCGCTATCTTTCTGGTAAATTCGAGATCAGACTCAGCAAGATTCTATGGCCATTGATCTTGATCTGACAGTCGTCTGCTATTCGTTTGAGGGCATTGGATTGTTTGCCTTGCTTCACGACCATATTTGATCTTCTGCCTAACTTTCCCCTAGATTATGACCATGGTCCTTGAAGAGAGACATCTTGAGAAGACGATAGAGTTCTCGAAAGAGAATGGCATCGATGAAGTTGAACCAACAGAGGCAGCTTCTTTTGACGACATCATTGAAATAATAAGAAAGTTCGCCGACGAGAACGACACCGAACTGTCAGAACGAGACGCAATCACTTTGCTAGCTCTGGCGCAACTCCTCAAGAAGAACAAGATTGACGCAACGCTTGCATCTACATTTCTTCTGCACACAGCATCGCTAGATTACATACCACTAGCAAGCCGTAGACTTTCAGCCGCTTCCCACAATTCCAAATCGACTGAGGCCATCGAGCTGTTTACGCAGCTTGCCTGCCAGGCATTGAATGACACGAACGTTCAAGATTTCATGGACGTGGAGGTTGGTGAGTGCGATGTCGGAGACTTGGTGGATGCCAGGTTGTTCTTCGCGTTGCAAGCCATGGTGAAAGATAATCAGCTGCTCGTAGACAATTCTACGTCGGGCCTAAGCTCTAAATACGAGTCTCTGATGGCAGTGCTGAAAGCTACTTCTGGAAACAACGACTTGCTGCCTATCAAGATGGCAAACTTGGAGAAACCAGTACTGTCCAAACACTTAACGTCTTCACCAAGCGCAGATTTTGTTATGCCATTCCACGATGTCGCATTCGACAAGCACCTTGCGCCAATACATCTTTCAACAGACTCAAATGCGGCTATTCATCAATCTGCGACCACTACCAGAATTTTCCAGGAGCTGACGCATTGGCACAATGCTAGACGACCGCTTGCCACCAAGGGTCACGTTGAGGTGCTTAACAAGTGGGCTTTGAAGCGGAATCAACGGTTTATGGCTGAGATGATCTCTTACGCTGCAAGCTTGACCAATGCGAATGGAAAGAGTTTGGACCCGGAAATCATCATTGCTGGTGGATCCGGAAAGACCAGCAAGCTCGCGATAATACCCGGCAAACCTGACGCGAAGAGTAAGAAGTCGGATGCCGCGACCAAGAAAGAAGAGACCGCGGCCAAGAAAGAAGAGGCTGCTGCCAACAAGAAGGGCGGTCAAGCGAAGAAAAGTGCCCAGACGAATAAGAAAGGAGGTAAAGCAGCAGCTTTGGAAGCGGCGGCCGCTATTAAAGCCAGCAAATCGGATCAAGAGGAGACTAAATATCTCAGTGCTTGGGATGCGCATTGCAAGGAGGTCCTCCAGGTGGAGGTCGATCCGGAGGAACAGTATGCTAAGACCGAGCAGTATTTCCAACGACTGGTACCCAAGGTCGCTGCCATTGTGGGAACTGAGGTTGAGCTTTTCAAGATTGGTTCGCTTTTTGAGCTGTGGACCAGGATACGCAAGTCACCCCGCTCGAAGACAGATCCGAAGCAACAAGCACTCATTCAGGGCAAAGAGAATGGTGAAGGCTACGTTGCACTGATCTGGGATGCCGCCACTCGGCTGTCTAGAGGTCCAAAAGAAGTCACCAAGACGGTTGCAACTCTCACAAATGAAGTCCTAGCTGCGCTCAAGCTTCCGGCACTGACATTTCCAATGTCGTCAAATGACCGAAAGTTGCCATTCACCATTGGCGCACTGAGAAAAGCCAAGATCGAAAAGCTTGACTTGTCGCTATCTCAAGCCTCAATGGATTTCCAACTCAACTACTGTGGCCCTTACTTCGATCGATCAGTCGATGCTGCCCCAGACGCTCGTGTCCCATTCCAGCCAGATGCTTGGCAGCGCAAAGTCCTCGATGCCATCGACGCTCGCAAGAGTATGTTGGTGGTCGCACCAACCAGTGCTGGTAAGACTTTTATCTCATTTTACGCGATGAAACAGGTTTTGGAGGCATCGGACGGTGACGTCTTGGTTTATGTCGCACCTACCAAGGCTTTGGTCAATCAAATTGCTGCCGAAGTTCAAGCCCGCTTTACCAAGAGCTACAAGCATGCTGGGAAATCTGTTTGGGGTATTCACACTCGCGATTATCGTATTAACAACCCAGCTGGATGCCAAATTCTTGTCACGGTTCCGCATATTTTGCAGATCATGCTTCTCGCACCATCGAACGCGATGAAGAAGGATTCTTGGGCAAATCGTGTAAAGAGCATTATATTCGACGAGGTCCATTGTATTGGTCAAGCTGAGGATGGTCTCATCTGGGAACAGTTACTCCTCCTGGCGCCGTGTCCCATTATCGCGCTATCTGCAACCGTCGGCAATCCTACCGAATTGGCTGGCTGGCTAGCAGATACACAGAAGGCAATTGGCAATGAACTGGTCATGGTCCAGCACAAGACGAGATACTCAGACTTGCGCAAATTTGTATACATGCCGCCCAAGAAGTTCGCTTTCAAACCACTCAAACATCAAGCCAAGATTCCAATTCCAGGTCTGGATGGATCGAATAGCTTCGCATTTGTTCATCCAGTCGCCAGTCTTGTCGACAGATCTCGTGGGATGCCCGAAGATCTCACCTTGGAGGCTCGTGACTGCTTACTGCTTTATAACGCGATGGCTAAGGTGCAAACGAAGAATTTCACCATTGATGCTTCTTTGAGCCCAGCAAAAGCGCTGCCAGAAGTTACCAAAAAGGCTGACGTTCTGAAATGGGAGGCAAAGCTCAAGGCTGTACTCCAACAATGGATGAAGGACGCCAACTCTCCTTTTGAGGAGGTTCTAGAGATTCTCAGCAAACCTGTTGCGAAGCACAAGCTGGAGTCCAGCGATGCCGATGACGACGATGCTGCTAGAACGGTGAATGCTGGTAGCTTGTCTTCTACGACACTGCCCTTATTGCTTGAACTTCATCAGCAAGATGCGCTCCCTGCGATCATCTTTAATTACGACCGCTCCGCCTGCGAGCAACTCGCCCGGCAAATTGTCAATGAACTTAAAGAATGCGAAGATGCTTGGAAAGAGTCCAGCGCTACCTGGAAGAAGAAGATGGCCGCATTCCAAGTGTGGACCGCTGCGCAAGAAAAGGCCGCAGAGAAAGCTAAGAAAGCTCCAACTGCGTCCAAGACTAAAAAGAAGAAGAAGGCTGGCGATGATGAAGACGGTGGAGATGATGGCGAGGAGGAACGTGGCTCAAAAACTGACAGCGCTCGCGACAAGGCCGATTCTGGAGGAAGCTCTTTCTCGAGCTTCAATCCCGATGCGCCACAGGAGGGTTTTCATTTCGCTGATTCCAAGAAGCTGCTCCCATCTGAGCTCATCGAACATCAAAGGGTGCTCAGATGGAGAGGAGTTCCAGAGTGGCTGGTCGTCGCTCTCGACCGCGGAGTTGGTGTTCATCACTCTGGTATGAATCGTAAATACCGACAGGTCTGCGAGATCTTGTTCCGAAAAGGCTTCATGAGAGTCGTCGTTGCCACCGGTACACTTGCACTTGGTATCAATATGCCATGTAAGACAGTCGTCTTCAGTGGTGATTCGGTTTTCCTCACCGCCCTGAATTTCAGACAGGCAGCAGGTCGTGCAGGTCGTCGAGGATTTGATGTACTCGGAAACGTCGTATTCCAAGGTATCAACTTCAACAAGGTTTGTCGTCTTATGAGCTCCAGATTGCCTGATCTGAATGGTCACTTCCCAATCACGACTTCATTAGTCCTTCGTCTGTTCACGTTGATCAATGAAACCCAGCACTCACCGTACGCAACAAACGCCATCAATGCTCTGCTGTCACAGCCTCGCTTGTACCTCGGAGGTGCTGAGGCGAAGGATACTGTTCTGCATCATCTTCGTTTCTCGATCGAGTATCTGCGCCGACAATCTCTCTTGAGTGAGAGTGGTGTCCCATTGAACTTTGCTGGTGCGGTCTCTCATCTTTCCTACATGGAAGATGCAGGATTCGCTTTCCATGCTTTGCTGAAGGATGGCTACTTCCACCAGCTTTGCTCCAAGATCTACCGAAAGCCACAAGCAGTTCTTCTTGAGTTAATGCTCACTATGTCGCATCTTTTCTGTAGACAAGTTTGTCGCCAGGCTGACGAGGAGTTTATCGAGAATGTGGTCAAGCGCTCCCCGTCGATTGTTTTCTTGCCCGCGATGCCAAAGGAAGCTGAAGTTGTTCTTCGCTCCCACAACGACCAGACGTTGAACATCTTCCGAAGCTATGTCAAGACCTTCGTTGGCCAGCACATCAAAGAGTCGGACCATATCTTGCCACTTACAACGATGGAGATCAAGAGCGAGGCTGATGGGGCCAAATTCGCATCATTCCTCCCTCAATCTCTTCCAAATACCGAGATCCGTTCACCATTCGTTGCACTTTCTGGCCACGGTGATGATTTCAAGTCGATCGGAGATCTCTGTCGCACTGTGCGCGCTGGTGTGTTCCTCGAGGAGTCCGTCATCCCGCATGTCAAGATCCATCCTCAAGAGACCGATGCACCTCTCAACGCCTACCTGTACGATTTCTTCAAGCATGGAGATGTATCTGCGCTCGAGAATGGCAATGGTATTCGACGCGGTGACGTCTGGTTCCTGCTTAATGGTACGTTTTCTCCTGCCTCAGCGAGTTCAGCAAGATGTGTCCTCCAATAATATCTGTTCAAGCATTCTATGCTGCATTCTCCGAATGTTCTTCTTGCTAACCATTCACAGATTTCTCCCTCGTCCTCGCTACAATCGTAACCTCTCTGTCCAACTTCATGAAACTAACCCCCGACTCTGACATGGACATGATAGACCTCCAAGGTTCCGGCGACAAAGTGGAAGAAGCAGCTGGTTCGGACACAGATTCTGATGCCGAGTCCGAACACTCGGGAGAGTCCTCGGTCGATTATGATGATGCCTCGACCTTGCCAACCTCTGTTGGTGGCACCTCTGTTGATGGTGGAGAGAGTGTGCCGTCGTGGGCAAGTGATAATGGTGCGGGAATGAAGAAGATTTTGAAGGCATTTAAGATGTTGCAGGCGGATTACAATGCCAAGTTCTTGAAGATGTGGGCTTAGTTGTGGGCCTAATTGTCGGCGATGAGGAAGTAGAAGGGAAAGGATGTGTGTCTTTTATGGGCTCTCTTGGACGTCCCGTGTTGTCTTTTGTGAGGATGGAGAAGAAGAAAAGAATGACGGCGTGAAAAAAATTGGAAATGATGAGATGATGGACAGAATGAGGAAGACAAAATTGGTACGCATGCATGAACGGACGGATGCGTTATGGATTTATTTAGACTACACACTAGCATAGACATGCCTTCAATGACCGTACCCAAATGATTCTCGGGGAAGAGATTGTGAAGATGGTGATGATACAGCAAAAAAGATGCAGTAGTTCAAGGGCGGTAGGATGATGAAGACAGGGTAATATTGAATAAATAGAATACAGATGGATACACACGTGACAAGAATCGACTATATCAATAGCAGTATCGCGTCCACCCGTTTAGCAGCATCATTAGTTCTAGACCAATTCATGCTACACTGAACCTCCACTCCAACAACAACCATGGCATCCCTAGACACGTCCAAGGCCAACTCCTCGCTTCCCATCATCTCGCTCACATCTCCCAATCTAGCAAAGGAGCTCTACACTGCCTGTCTGGAACACGGCTTCTTCTACCTCACTGATCATGGCGTTGCTCCCTCCATTCTCGAGAACATCTTGGATCTCGCACGCCGCTTTTTCTTGCAGTCCTCAGCTGAAGATAAGGCTTCTATAAAGAGAAGACCGGCACATGAAGGTGGTGATTCTGCTCGTGGATATCAAGTCCTGAACGAGAACATCACAAAGGGTCTTCGAGACTTCCAGGAAGCCGTTGACTTGTATAAGCAGTTCGATGATACCGAGAACTCCATCAGTCCACTGAAAGCAGATTATGATTTTCTTCGTGGCCCTAACCTATGGCCCTCCCATCCCCCGGAACTGAAGACTGTCTACGAGCAGTACATCGATCGGTGCAAGAAGGTTGGAGCCGAGGTTATTCGTGCCATGGGCGAGGCGCTTCAATTATCAGGCGAGGAAAGGGATGCCCTTACAAGCTCTACCGACAACAGCTTTTGGGTCATGAGAATGATTGGATATCCACCATTACAAAATGAAGCAGACGAGCAGGGCGTGAGCTGCGGGGAACACACTGGTATCGAGTCCTTGGGTCCTTGCCCTTTTCATGTAATTTGACACAATGCTAACTCTTGCCTCTCTTAGATTACGGCTGTGTCACCCTACTCCTTGCCGATTCCACGAAGGGCGCTCTGCAAGTCCAGCTCAAAGATGGTTCCTGGATCAACGCCGACCCTATACCTGGCGCATTCGTCGTGAACATTGGTGACATGATTGAAAGATGGACAAACGGTGAATGGAGATCCACGAAGCACCGGGTCATTCACCGAGGGCCCAACTACCGTATAAGCGTGCCGTTCTTCTTTGAACCAAACTTCGATGCAGAGATAAAGCCTCTCCAGAAATGCATCGAGCGAACTGGCGGGCATCCTGTGTTCCAGTCTATCGTGTATGGTGACCATTTAACCGCCAAGGTGAAAGCCAACTACAAGGACTAACAATTGGTATTTCGATTGACATCCATAGGCCGAGACAAACTTCTATGGAGGCGATGACGAATGATGGCATTTCATGATTTTCTCATTGCTGGCATGGAGTTTGGGTAAGGCATACCTTTTTCATTATTCCAAACTTCATGAGCTCTGTAAGGAAAGGACACATTCTACACGAAATTGATCGCTCCTACAGGACTTCATCACCATTGCTCTCTCTTTGACAAATGCTTTCTCTGACATGGCCAGCTTTCGCATCACGATGCTCCCGAGTGCAAAAGCTGTAGCTTAGGGTCCTATCAACACAGATCAGGCTGGTAGAGATTGGTGAATATCCCACCTAAGCGAGTACCATGGCTCAAAGTTGGCCATTCCTTGAAATTGTTTTGGGGCGGCCTCTGCGGAATCCGCTTTAAACCGAAACAGAGGCGCTGCGCGAGCAGTACAGATCATGTCGCGTGCCCCACTCAAGCACGGAAAGCTCCCCGGATTGTTCATGCCCTAGGTCAAACCCGCCTCGATCTTCTACACAAATATATTACAAAAAGCAGCTAACGAATGTCCCCAGAACACTTCCATTCAGTACCAGCGCGCCCCCGGACATTGTCAACGAGCGTGATTGATTTACGTTGGCTGAAGAGCTGTTCGGCATGTAGATTTCTAAATCCAATGTCACTGATTGGCGAACAAATCTATCAGAAGCCTTAACTCCTTCGCTATTGAATCCGACCTGGGGTTTGCTGGTATAAAGAGTAGCTTGGTGCTTATAAATCACGATTTCTGCCTAGTTGGTTAGTGGAAGAACGTGTCGAGTGTCCGGACTTATCATAGGGGTAGTATGGCAAACGAGTTTGTGGGATGCAGTCGGCAGATGGACGTAAAGTGAATCGTTTGACCAACAAGAATCTCTAACTCTCAGCCGCCTTAACGTTTACAAAATAAGCCAAGTCGACCTGTGTTCTAGCCCGGTCCCGACGCTCGAAAAGTCTAACGTTACATGAGCATATCATCGGCAAGAATGCATTTTGATTAGTGTTAGATCTTCTCTATCTTCACGGGAGAGGGAGGGAGGGGGGCTGTCTTTGCGCAAGTAAAGGTATGCTTCTTGGTGAAAGGATTTCAAAAACGGACAAGGTTATTGTATCCGTACGCTCATTATCCTTGCTTCTTCCTAGCTGTGTCTCGAAGAAGTAACAACCAATCTCTCTGTATTTTAGCTGTTACTTCTTCAAGCGATGCATAGACGGAATAAGCCAAGGATAGTGAATGTCCTGTTGCGACTTTGGGCGAAGCCCCCGTGCACGTGCCTGACAAAGGACGCTTTAGCCACTGTCCCGGACGGGATCTCCTTGTGACTGACAGTGCACAAAGGCCTAACAGATTACTGGGTATACTCTATCGTCCTTCCACGTTGAGCAGTTGTTAAGAGGATCCGGACCGTTTGCCGGTACATGTCCAACTAGGCATGGCATATGCGTCTCGTAATGAAGCACGCCTACTACTATAGCAACCGGATGTTCGAGTGGAAATCACCCCAAGCCCAGTCAACCCTGCCTCGCATCCGATATACAGCAATCATATCCCTGTGATTCCTTGTAGTAGGTCCGATAGACTTGTAAATCTCCCTATAGCTATAGTATATCTAATACTACTTTCGACTTCCGCCCCTCGACATGCAGAATTGTAGCTCCGTCTCGTAGCAAACACAATCATTTCTCCTATCTACTGCTCAGGATGGCTTCGAACAAGGACCATGTCGACATCGTCGACATCGAACTGAAAGAGGCGGAAATGAACAGAAATTCTCTTGGAAGAGGAGATTCGTTCGAGGCTGAAATTGAAAATGGAGAGCAGGAGAGCTCGATGAATCGGACAAAGTGGCTTGCTTGTATTGCTCTGGGATTGAGCTATTCGACTGCTCTGCAGCAGCATGCTTGTACTGCGACTATTGTCAAGCATATTGATGCTGCTTTGGGTGAGTGGACAACTCCTCCATACTGACGGTGACTGACGGAATATCACCAGGACCAACGTCATATTACAATTGGATGTTGTCTGCAAACAATATCGCGAATTCGATTGCCTTGCCGCTGTCCGGTGGGCTCAGTGATATCTTTGGCCGGAAAATATTCTTCATCGGGGGATGCATGCTTTCCCTTACTGGCGTTACTGTCGCTTTGGCAGCTAGAAATATTCCGACGATGATCGCTGCGATGCTTCTGAAAGGGTTCGGGTCCGGGGCACAAGCACTTGGGTAAGCAAATGCGTCAGATCTTTCAATCATTTGCTAAACGTGGTACAGTATCGCCGCCATTGGAGAGCTTGTACCAAACAAGCATCGAGGCACTGCACAAGCCGCCCTCGATCTCGTGACACTCCCATGGACTGTATTCGGCGCCATGATTGGCAATTCTATGGTCAAGCACTATGCATTGTCTTTCCGCATCAACTTCATCATTGGTATTTTCCTAAACCTTTTGACTATAGCCATGATTCACTTCTTCTATCATCCAGTAACTTCTCCTCCGTCCGATTATTGATAATTTGCTAACCCCATTATAGCCTCGAGGAAGTCTTCCTCCAGGAACTTCCAAAGCAAAAGCTTTGCGCGAACTCGACTGGACCGGCATCGCTCTCTACTCCATTGGCATGGTCCTACTGCTTATGGGTATTGCTTTCGGCGGCAAAACATTTCCCTGGAAGTCTGCCGGTGTAATCGTTAACATCATTCTTGGCCTTCTCGCTTTCATCGGATTGGGATTCTGGGAATGGAAAGGCGCACGCAATCCCTTCTTTGCACATGAAATATTCACAGGGCAGTCAAGTCGCTTTCCTATCGTGCTTGGTATCACATTTGTGGCCGGGATGAGTTCATACGCTGCCAACGCTTTCTGGACGCAGGAGAGTCAGGCCATGTTTTTCAGTGATCCGGACAAGATTGGGTTGAGTTCTTTGCCGATTGGTATTGGTGGGGCTAGTAAGTCAATCCTTCTCTCCTTGGTCTTCTGTTCTATCCATTACCAATGTTTTGCTGTCGTAACTGACGCATACAAAAGTTGGCGGCTTCCTCGGCGGCATGCTGCTCGGCAAAGGACACTTTTTCAAGGCAAATTACATGCTCCTCTACGGCGCCACCATCAAGATCGGTGCAGATATTATGCTCACATATGTCACACCCGACACCCTCACCCTCGCCCTCGTCGCTGGTTTCTTCGCCATGTTCGGTATGGGTATCGTTCTCGTCGGCACCATCGTTATCGTCCAACTCTCTTGCCAAGACTCACACATTGGTCTTGCAACGCTGGTCCTGAGTTCAATAAGAAGTATGGGTGGTAGTGTGGCCGTTACTATTTACAGCAGTATCATGCAGAACACCATGAAGGAAGAGGCTGGACCAAAAGTTGGGGAGGCGATTGCGAAGATGAATGTTCCAAGAACGAGCATCGGTCCGTTGATCAAGCTTTTGATGGGAAATCGAGAGAAAGATGCTGCAAAATTACCTGGGGTGACTAAGGCTGTGATGCAGGCGGCTGGGACGGCTATTAAATGGGCTTGGAGCGTGGCGTTCAAGTAAGTCTTCTTGTTGCATTAAACGCGTGCCTCGCTAACTAGTCTTTCCCTCCAAGACGCATCTATATAGCTGCGATTGCCTTCACTTCCGTCATGTTCGTTCTCTCTATTTTTGTTCCGGATATTTCAGGGAACATGACCAATCGTGTCGCTGTCACATTGGCTAATGATGATAACACGAAGAAGGGTGGGAAAAGCCATAAGTCGGAACAAGCTGTATGATAGCATCCACGGTGTTTGCAAATATTATGCTCAAGGGAAAAGGCTGTTCCTCCCGCTTGATCGGTCACAAGGTCTGCCATCCTGATCAGGCAGTTGGGTGGTAAAAAGATGGCTCGGATTAAGGGAAGAAGGGCGCAACCAAAGTGGTCTTTCAATAGCCAAGGTTGAGCCATCAGCCGAATGGCTGCGTAAGGACCTTGAGCTTCTTTGAGGACATGGTTATCATTGGTGGTTGCGGATGTGGTCACAAGGGTCCATTTTGGTCGAACGATGCTCACTATGCCACAGAATGAAAGTAATGAATTAGACATGATTCAAAACGCCGAGGAACAAAGGCTCTCTTATTTCGAGTTCACGAGGTATCGATCTTCTGTTTTTCCCTACACATTTTCGACATGGTCTTCTGCAGATCGTCTAGTTGTCTTTGGAACTACCAACATTCTGTACGGCAATCTCCTCCCCACTCTCAACATGGCCTCATCTATTTCAACCCAGCAGTCCCCAGCACCGCCAACATTCTGTATGGTCCATTCCATTCCAATATCTGCAAAAGATTCACACCACCCAGTCCTTCTGAACCTACCTTCACTACTAAGTCCATGATACGGATCATTCTTCTCACCTACAGAGACCTCACAATCCAGGCAACAGGACCTCAGTTCCCGGAGCCCCTGCTTGAAACCACAAGAGATGCATCACCAAACCCGCCCATGTGAACCTTTGATCCTCGCCAAACAACGAGAAGATTTTCCTGTAGACATTGCTATCACGATCATCTTACCTCTGTTCTTCATCGACCGATCTTGTGCTGTATCCTATGTTCCCTTTACATCGATCGTGGCGGGGGCGGGGTTACAGCAACTAGAGCATGGCCCATGCGACAAGGCTGCAGAAGAATCAAGGGCTTCTTCGTGAATCGATATTCGTGCCGGCGAAAATGACTGCTACATACATCTTGGCACGAATTGAAAATGTCTCTCTTGCGAGTGCTTGCCTTAACGTAAGCGTAGATTTTATCCATGCATGCGTAAAATGCCGTCCGGTCTGTGCAGAGTCCGTATAAGTGAGGAACATTAAAATCTAGTTGTTATTTAGGTGGGGACAGGAGATTTACTTAAGCGGTCTAAGATATATAGCTGGATGTTCTTTGTAGTATAGACGCCAAGATGTTGCTGTCTCGCCGGCACAATGCTGGCAGGCACTGGATACCAAAATTGGAACGAAACCTCTAGTTGGGATCAATCACATCACATCCTGTCGATCAGCTTACCAACCAATGACGAATACCAACGAAAACGTTGAAACAAGGCCCTCGCGCGGTAGAAAGTCGGAAGTCAGCTTGTATGAAGAATGGGATCTCAAGTATGTCGACAACGATGTGCATAGTTGAATGCATGAGGAGTAACTACAAGTACTCAAACCAGTTGAGTATATACAAAGATCCAAGCGGGAATGAGACGAAATGAGTGTAATCTATGTGTGCATACTAATCCATGCATGCGTGCCAAGACGGTGTAATTCATATACAACCCAAGTAGTCTTAAATAGAACTTCTACTCGTGTTCCATCCCAGACATTTTGTTAGGAAAAACATATCCAATATATAATCGGGAGATATTCTGAGATTTCGTAAATACAAGTCGATCCTACTACCGGGTAATTCACTTGTCTACATTGTAAGAGCTATATATTCTGAATAGGAGTTAGTTGAGTAACTTAAGCAGTTAGTTATAGACTCTTTTTTTGGGGATAACATGCTTACTAATAATAGTCCAAACCCTAGAATAACCGAGCCTAAAACATTCAAAAAGGTAAATTTTAACTAAAAACACAATCTTCTTGCTTATATCCAACACCAACAACCACTATCCAAGAAAGTTATACCCACCAAAACACAAAACACGCATTGGAAGGACCAAACGATAAAAATACAAAAAGAATTGCGTGGACCGAGAATCGAACTCGGGGCCCGTGCAACTTGCAGCGATGGCAAGCACGGATTTTACCACTAAACCACCCACGCTGTTTGATGTCATCCTTCAGTCAAAACGTGTAGTGATTGTAACAGCAAAGAGGGCTGGTGGAGAAGATTGCGTGCCTAGGGAAAATCTTGTAGCTGTGTTGAGGGGTTGAGAGTGTTATCGATAAAGCGGGTCGGGAGCCGAGATGGCAAGGTCGAGAGAGACACATGAGGTTATCAGTCTTTGTTCGGAAAGAAATATGAAGTTGGGTAGAAAACCATGATTACACTGATAAGCACATGACCAAGGAGGAAAGGCAGACGAGAAACGAGAAAAGCATACACAACATATTGTCGCCATGAAAAGGACCGTTTCGGGATTCATTTGATACATGTCTATATAGCAATTGAAAGCCAGTCGTGAACATAGACGCCTTAATGAATCTCTCCACCCCCAGGGGCCGAACCTGAAGTATCCTCTTCCAGCTTAATAATCACCTGCTTATACTCAAGATAGTTGTCCAGGCTGTACCCATATCCTTCGCGACCCTGACCAGATTGCTTGTAACCGCCAAATGCTGCATCCGAAGCCGTTGTTGGACTCGTGCAGTTAATACCGACTGTATTGATGATTAGCTTTACGGACGAAACAAGATGATTAAAGAGTGCACTCACCAGTACCTGCCTCCATGGCCTTTGCGACGCGCATAGCGCGGTCGATATTTTTAGAATAAACAGCCGAGTAGAGACCGTATTCGGAGTCGACGGCTTTGGCAATTGCTTCTCTCTCAGTTTTGAAGACATTGATATTGACGACCGGGCCGAAAATTTCCTCCTTCATCGGACGTGCATCTTCTGACTGTCCTGTGATGATGGTAGGTTCGATGAAGAATCCATTTCCACCCTCCAATTTAAGTGCACCACCACCGGTCTCAATCTTCCCTGTGCCCTCCTTAACAAGTTTCAGATATTCTTGAACTCTGTTGAACTGGATCTCATCAGCTTGAGGGCCATGCGTGGTTGCTGGATCCATGGGATTGCCAGGCTGGATGGCAACAAATGCTTTGGTAAAGAGCTGCTTGAATTTGTCGGCGCAGGTGTCTTGGACGTAAATGCGAGAGTTGGCAACGCAGGCTTGACCGGAAACAAACTTGATGCTGAAGGCAGTCTCAACAGCTGCTTTCTCGAGGTCTGCGTCATCGAAAATGATTGTAGGCGATTTACCGCCCAACTCAAGGATCACCTTCTTTAAATTGGACTTTGCAGCGGCTACCGAGACTATCTTGCCTGTTGCTCCTGAGCCAGTGAAGTTAACGAGTCTGACATCCATGTGTGCGGATAGAGTCGATCCTGACGGCTGTCCATATCCCGAAATGATGTTGACGACGCCAGGAGGGATTCCAGCCTCCTTGACAAGTTGAGCAATTTTGAGGGACTAAATTCCTGTCAGTGAGTAATGCTGGTAATCCCTAGTGTTTCACATACCGAGAGTGGAGCCTTCTCGCTACTCTTTACGACTACGGTACAGCCAGCAGCAAGTGCAGGGCCTGATTGCTTTTAGCTACAGGAAATAGGACTTTACAGATGAAAGAACATACCAATCTTGTGAGACAACAAGATGATGGGCACATTCCACGGGATAATCGCCCCCACGACTCCAATAGGCTGACGAAGAGTCATATTGATGAAGCCTGGCGTGTTCAAACTCGTCTCTCCCTTGGGCCAGGCAGCTTCTGCGTAGTGGGCGAATTCGGCAGCGGCATGGGAGGCATCAAAATATGTCGAAATGGGTCTCCCCATAACTGAGCAATCGAGAGCTGCCAAATCCGAATGTGCTGCAAGGGTGAGCTCGGAAAGCTTTTTCAGGTACGCTCCCCGCTGAGGAGGGCTTAAAGCTGCCCATGCTGGAAAAGCTGCTTTGGCTGCCGCGACCGCCTTATTGGTATCATCTTCGGACGCCTCTTGGACTGCCAGATATTAGCCTCAAGATCCAAAGGAGTAAGATGCGAAATCAAATACCTGTTGCGACCTTCTTTCGGTCATATGGAGAAAACACGTCAAAGGTCTTCCCATCCGATGAGTTCACAAACTATATTGGGTAAGCTTGTGGAACCTGCATGCAACGATGTCAACTTACCTCTCCATTTATGAAGAGCCTGCCTTCGATTTCTGCTGGTAAGCTTTGAATTCCCATTATTGTTAAGTTGCAAAATGATGATATTGGTTGGATGTGCAGAATTGACGGCGCAAAACAGCTATTTATCGTCTGGGAATTCACTTAACTAATAGCCACTCTGGCCGATCATTCTCCGCATCAGCATCGGACCAAATTCTCCGTATCAGAATCTGACCGAGATTCGGGCCTGGATCAAGGCTTGCAGTGCCTGATCGAGGGGGAGCCCTGTTTCTCACGTCAGCTTGAAGAATCATATCTTTACTCCCAAGACAGAGGTCGATTGCTATGCCCATCCGGCCCAAGCAAATCTTGTGGACGTTAGCCAGCAGGTGTCTGCAGTACGAGCATTGGCCGATCGGTGCCTGCAGTTCGAGGTTATCTAGGCGATGCGTGCTGGATGGAGTCTCGTTGTCCCAAGTGTTGATGGTAGAGGGGAGGTCAGTTGGGATGAGAAACGTCGACTTTGAGAATCAGTCAGCGTCCGTCTCACCCCCGCCGGCCGTGCATCATCTACGATAGTTCTAGGCTCTAGGCCCTCTTGGGCGTGGTGAATTCCATTTTCTCCATATAAATTCCTTCCCTCTGCCAAAACAACAACACCATCGCCATCTTCACGAAGGTCTCCATCGAAAATGGCATCGTGTCCAGTGTATATGTTATGGGTGCCTTAGGTATGAACACATCCGCTCCCAGCTCTCGGTTCAGCCGTGGCCGTCCGGATCAGCCGACGAGGTTTCACTTTCAATAGGCCTGGTAGAACTACCTTGTATCGGATCCTGTAACTTCCTTTGGTCGTCATCTCTTTCAATCACTCTCAGTCGCAGTATTCAACATCTCTTTGCTTATTCCTTCACCCACCAGACTCTACCTAATAAGATACTCTCCCTATCAACATGGCAACAAATCTGTTCAATGGCTTCACAGGGGTCGTGAGCTCGCTTTTTGGGAACAGTTCTGCTGGCCTTCCACCTCTGTTGAACGTTACAGCAACTCCAGCTCCATTACTGCTTAAACAGGCTCCAACTCTCTTGACGAATCATTGGCTCCCCATGGAAGCAGGTTACGCGCTGAACAATGATGGAATGTACCATGTAGCAGCCAACACAATGATGAAAGGTTCTACATGGCAACCAAAATCACGCGGATAATCTACTGACCTTCCCTCAGACGTCACAGGCGAGATGATCGACTGGTGGTTCGGCTGGGTAAATCAAACAAACCAACAAATCCGCTCCAAGGCATCATTCACTCATATTAACATCTAGGTAACAAACACGACGCAATACAAACTATGGCATCCCAAAGACCACGTCTCCTCAGATTGGTCCGGACCCCACGGGAACTCCCAATACATAGGCGGCCACCACCTCGTCCGCGAATATATAGGCGGCGAACTCCAAACCCTTAAAATCTCCTTCCGAGATCCGGGTGAATACTTCGGTCCCCAATGGAAAGAAGAATTCAAAGCAAACAACTACTCCACCGCTGTTTGCGGAACAGTGAGTCTGTGGACTGGTCCGGGGATTAATGGTCTGCAAATCGGGCATCTGATTCATTTGGTCAAGAACGAGTTTAACGGGGCGAGGATGAGGTCGAGGTTTTGGCTTGGCGATGTGAATATTCTTTCGCGTCTTGGACCTGGAGCGAGGGCGGCTGTTGTGCCGAAATCATTGGTCGTAGGGCTTACGAAACATACAGCTGAAGAAATGGGAATCCTGGCGAATATTTTACCGGATTTGTACAAGTCACAAATGGGGAAGACGTTTTAATCCTGGGTTAAACGGTATAAAAATTATTTCATCACGATGCGTCGTTTTCACATGGTCCGGATACTTTCTATATATCAACAGCTAGCAGTATAGAGTACTGTAGGAGATGCTTTCTAGAAGTCCTGACCAAAAAAGAAGAATGGAATCTCCCTGGATCCCCCTGACTACAATGGAGCAGCCTTATTCCAGAAACTGGTGTACTAAGGAATCCCCCAACCACTGTAACAAGACAGAACCGGTGTATCGCCATAAAAGGCTTCGGAATAGAGATCTACCAACATATTTACTCAACTCCATACGATGCACCGCGAATAACACTTCATTACACCAAGCATCAACTTTATCATCAAACAATAAGCCTTCCACCACAAGTCCCAACCCCAAAATATCCCAACACCAAAACAACAGCGCAGTAATCCACGCCTCCCGGGAAATTCGACCTATACCTAAAACTCAATCGATATCACCGGTACCAGGAGCCCGCCCGATTCCCAACACTCTTTTAAAATCCAAAGATCCAAAAAGGGTGTCTCATAAGGCTAACCACCTTCTGCGAAGACAAGACTGACATCTCCCCGCTATAAAAGACAAGTCCGCGAAGAAATAGAAATCGAAAAACTATCTCATCTTTATCTAACCCCCCTTAAGCCCTCCAACCTTCCCCCTTCCCTACTATTACCTCCCCTTACCCAACCCAAGTACAAACGCCCCACTCCTCAATTCAAACAATCAGCATTTATAGGACGTATAACGTCAAAGATTTTCCCAAGTCACAGCAGTCTATTGTTCCGTCAGTCCCAAGGATGAAAGAGTATAAAAAAAAAAAAAAAAGAAAATGGGAAGCTTGAAGAAAGTCATCCAATATGGGATTGTATGTGCTGAGAGAAACAATGGTTATCCCATCAACTCGGTTTAACAATAGAGCTTTGTCCAACAGAAGTATCCAAAATCAACAACCAGGCGAATCATTGATTCGTACCATCGGAAAATATCTTTGGTCCCATCACCTTCTTTCCAAATTTCCCCTCTTGCTGGCCTTTCCTGCGTGCCTTACGAGTGCTCTTCCAAATGACCCTTGGTATCTTCAAAACCTACTTCGCATCAGCACGTTGCTGACACGAATCGAACGCCGCAATTGCTTATACGTCACGCCTAGTCTGGTCAGCCAATCTCCAAAAAGGATTGTCAATACACAGTACTTACCAAGTCATCCCATTCTTCTCAACATGAGGTGTCTTGAACGCATTCCGGTCAGAAAACGGATCATTATCATCCTCCTCGGGCTCATCTTCCTCCTCACTGTCCGGCTCAGGCATCCTTTGCTTTCCAGAAAAGCTAGTCGTCGGGACAGGTGGAGGCTTACCCAAGTGCATGGCAGGTCGGGGTGGTTTGGGTGGCGATGTCGCATTCTCGTTCAGACTCAAACTCTGAAATACTTCATGCGTGTCACCATGACCAGACACCCTCTTCGCCGCCATGGCAGCTTCATACTCCGGATCATCACTGTCGCTGTCATCATCGATACTTTTGTCCATTACTTCATACGCCATCAAGGCTTTGACAAGCTCATCGTTGGCGGACAGTAAGCTTCCGATGTACTTTTCGCTTTCCACAAGCTGAATATAGCGAAGGATTTGACGGCGCAGGACCTTGCAAGTGTCGAAACGATTTTTGCATTCCGGATTGTCAGACACACGCTGATTTTCTCGATTGATTAATTTCAAAGCATTGATCAAATTCGTCGAAGCGACAGTTGCAGAAGCAATGGTATCCAATATCTGTCCTGTTTCCTTTTCCAGGTTGAACGGCTTCCGTTTTCCCTTTTTGTCTTTGGACGATCTGAAGAAAGAGGATCCGCGCTCGGTCTTCTCTAGCTGAACCTGCCGCTGTGGAGTCCAGGAAGCCGAAGGTAGGTGGTGAGAAGATCGAGGTGGAGCTGCTGGTGAGGATGGAGGTGAATTGTGCTCTTGAGCAGCTTCTTCTTCGGTCTCTCGGACCACTCTTGATTGCGATGGCCGAGGCTTCCTAGTCCTAGGCAGCTGCTTATACAAAGTTGCAATGTTGGACATTCCTGGAGTGTTCTTGTACGCCACAGCCCACTGTTTATACAGAATATTGCATTTCGCTCGAACATCGGAGTCGACCATTTCATCTCTCGGCATCAACCTCAAGCGCTCCAAAAGTGGCTCATCCGCAAAAGTTCGCTGAAACCGTGATCCAGCATTCTGAATAAGACCATCCAAGATTGTGAGCGAACGCAACTGGCGGTGCATGTTGCCATACTTTCTGCACGTCGTAAGCATCTGCGGCCTCAGAAGAAGCTGGATACGTACAGCTTCTTCCGAATTGCTCTCGCAGCTTCTGTGGGGCCAGTATCTTGGATGCGGACGACTTCCACAAGATCTGGAATTCCGCTGTAGTCATCGACTTCATATTCCTCGCTGGTGAGTCGATCGACATGGACGGTGATGGCCGAATAAGGTTTTTTCTAAGTTTGTAACCATCCCTTTAGCGTTTTGCGCAGCAACCGAAACAAACAATGAGGACAGGCCCCATTGACCTTCAAATCAACTTCGACATGGCTGATTTGTGAGATGGGCCGAGGTTTCTTCCGAGAAAGCTTCTTGACTGGGGAAGATGACTGGTCATATGGCGGCGGTGCAACGGAAGTCAAATCGAGATAGTCGATTGACGATGAAAAAAGACGATGGGCAGTATAGGCAGGAGGGTCTGGCGAGGGATATGGAAAGATTGGTACAGACTTGCGCCATTGTTCAACCGACGTAGCCATCTGCGAAGACGGGATGGTGAAGAGGTTGACCGTGCAAGGATTTTGAGGTGAAGGTAGAAGTGAAGAAAGAGGTCAGAGCAGGATTATAAGCAAAGAAAAATGGTGGCTTACTTGACCCCCGAACATGTTGATCGGTTCGTTTCCGAGCTGAAGTGTCTTATTTAGGACCGGTCTAGCGGTTGATACCCTTTTTAGACGACGGTTAGCTGGGTGATGTACGTTGTCAAGGCAAGGTGGGGTTGAAGATGGCAGAGCAATAGTGCAAACCCTCAAAGCAGCTCCTGTGCGAACCATGTAGCGGATCTGCGAGAGAAGGCAGCTTTGGCCAATGACAGCGGACAAAGGTTTTTACTTGCAGACAATATTTGCAGTCCCGTGGGACTGAGACGTTAGTTCGCGGCGTGTGGTGATGCAAAGGAGATGGGGAGCCGCAGAAAGTCAAGAGTAGGGTACGGGGACGGGGACGGGTTGTAGACCGTGCTTTGAAGCCACCGTTTTATGTCGTGGACTCGGATGATTTGGCACAATTGGCACTGTGGCAGGCAGATGGGGAAAGCGGGAGATGTTGAGATGTCAATGCCGTCTCCTTGTCTGGTTGTACTTTGTATCTTACGTGGAGAAAAGGAGAGGAAGTTGGAGAAAAGGAGAGGAAGTTGCCTTGATGGAAGGTGACGGTCTGTCGGGCAGCAAGGCAAGATACCAGGCAGTAAGGCAAGATATCAGGCAGTAAGGCTAGATACCAGGCAGTAAGGCAAAATATCAGGCAGTAAGGCTAGATACCGGGCAGCAAGGCAATATACCAGGCAGCAAGGCAAGATACCTGTTCAACCTGGAACTGGACTCTTTGTCACTCTTTCACTCTCAACACCAACACCAACACCAACACCAACCACAATCATCAAATTCACGCGCTTGAAGTCGATAGGCCATCTCACTACCAAGCCCTTGCTTGGCATGCCCTTGCATATCAGTGTCCATGCAACAAAGCAGTACTGAGTACTGACCACTGAGTACTGAGTACTGACCACTCACCACTGACCACTCACCACAGACCACAGACCACTGGCCACTTACCACTTACCACTGACCACTCACCACTGGCCACTCACCACTGACCACTCGCCACAGACCACGCACCACTGGCCACTCACTACTAGCCACTCACCACTGACCGCAGCGCTTGCATCCGGCGCCAGTACCAGGAATAGCATGAGCCTGAATGAACAATCCTTCAATAATCAACATCATGACGGAGAGGTACCAAGGCTGGAGCGTCCCTGGTCTATACAGTGATGGCCACGACGATTCCAAATCGAGGTGATTTCGTTCCACTGAATTTGCGCGTCGAGTTGACTTGTCTTTCCATTCCTCAAATGCTGACACCCACGCAGACCAGAGCAGAGAAGCTTTCACTCTGGCTTCACTGCCATCAATCAGCAACACCAACAGAATACTTCACAATTGACTATCGGTGAGGTTGGTGCTTCTTCACATGCCGATGTCCTCGTCCATGCCGATGCTGATGCCGATTTCCATGTCGATATCGATATCTCGCATGCAGCAAAACATCCAATCGTTGCGCAGTATCTTGGTATTGGCCTTGATGATGCACATGTGTCGCGCCTGGAACGCCAGGCCACGACCATCAACAAGATGAGGCCGTATGCAGCAACTGCTGACAGCACCTCGTCAGCCAGTAAGCAAGCCAAAGAAACTGCTAAAAAGAGATCTGTGTCTGCCCCGCAACCAAAGCCTGCAAAGAAGACAAAAAGGGCTCGTTCAGACGAAGGCCACGCAACTGAATCTGCATCTGCATCCAAAACCACTACCAGGAGCAAGAAGAAAAGGCTTTCTGCACCTTCAACTAAAGGCAACACGGACAATTTCATTCATTACGACTCAGGACGCCAGCGTGAAGATTTGCCGAATAACCCTTTTGCGCTTTCTGAACAGACTGCGCAAAAACTGAGTGCTTGGAGATTTCAACCTTTGTTTTCTACTTCTGCCCTTATTGAAGCCACTGCTCAACCCGATGCTGACAATGGTCATCAAATTGATTCGCAACCTGCATGGACTTCACGTGCCGTCACTACAGTTCATCCATCTGTTCGTGCCCCTTCGAATATTATATCTGCGTCTGACACGAGCCGTGCGACCAACCCGTGGTCCTCACTCACTTCCAGTGCTGCTAGGACTGCTACGCCTGCTGCTTCCCAGCCACCTGTTTGCACTTTCACATCTGAAAGCCATTCCTTACTGTCACATGTCACGTCTTCAGATGTTATCAAGGATTCCCAAGGTTTTGGTCATTCCATCTACCGCAGCGCACCTCGCTCATCTTCTAGCAACCGATTGACAATCTCCAAGCCGTCTCCGGAGCCACAAGCTGCATTGACTCCACCTCGCCCGCCACCAACCAGTGGACATCATGTTCTGGAGACCATATTTGAGGAGAGCGCTCCGAGTTCGGTTGAACGTGCTCGGGAAGTGCCTAACCATGTACCAGAATCATCCATCGCGCCCATCAGCGATTGTACCGAGCCAAGTTCCACTGGTGCCGTAGATACCGATGATCCATTTGAAGATGACCTGTTCAACGACCTCGATGACGCTGATCTGCTCGACTTTGAAATCTCGTCTGAAGTCACTAACCTTGCTCCAAAGCAAGTCATTCGCAGCGAACTTGACCCAGACATCATAAATCTCGTGAGCGATGATGAGTGGAACATACTCGAGGACGAAGAGATCGCCTTCTTGGACTTGACTGACGATGTGGCACACGAGAGACCAGCCTCGACGGCTAAAATTCGTGACAGGAGCAAGTAAGTTAACAGAGTCTCTTCCCCTTTCTTGCACTCCCTTTTTCAGGGCTTGTACTCAACTCGATGTTGATATCTTTTAAATTTCTGGCGGTGAGGTTTTTCCAAGCTGCCACACTTTTATATATATCGATCCCGCAAAAAAGGTTTGTGGAATGGATAGCATGATTGGAGACTTTGAAACTACACGGGACACACAATTGACGAACCCACGTGGGAGCAGGGTACATCCTACAGGGAGTACTATAAATGACGATAACCATGAGACGCCAATAATTCAATCGGAATGTACACCATCTCAACAAGAACAGGTATCTCCACAGCTTCACACCATAACAGCAGCAGAGGCGACAGAAGATTACCTGAACGCGATCCTGCACCCACCAATCATCCGCCCACCATTCCCAAAGCCAATCCGCGACCGCTCTCCTCTGGTCGGCGTCAGTGCCTCACTCGTCCTCAAAACCTGTTTTCGCATCGGTGAGTGTCTGAACGTCGGCTGCACATTCGCTCGCAAGTCCAACACCCAGTCTTCCGACACCATTCTCATAGAACTCTACGCCAAAGTCATTTCGTCGCATCGTGATACCAATAGCGTGACTCAGCACTTTGTTCTGGCAGACTTGTTTCACGAGAGGAGAGGTCCATTTTTGAATGCTATGTGTGAGACTTGGAAGGGCAGTGAACTGTGGGAATATGATTGTGGACGGTTTCTCTGCGCGGATGTGGGTGGAGAGAAGAAGATTTGTCGAGCCGTGGGCAGGATGAAGAGGGAAGGTGGGAAGTGGAGATTTGTGGTGTTGAATATCTGGCAGGCGACATGGGAGGACGTTGAATTTGTGAGAGGGATTATCTGTGGCGTTTGATCTATCCATCCATCCAAGAAAGATGAAGATGATTTTAAATAAGGGGCACCATACTTTATAATTTGGAGGGATTAGTTCTACATATGTGAATCTTTAAATTCTATCTCTATTTCTGTCTTTCCGAACGATTTCTACTCCTATTATAACTCCAAGTCCTTAGATCCCGAGTTATATATAAGTATTAGATTATCTACTATTTACTATCCCTAACTACTCTTCCATAATCAAGTATATAAGAAAAATAAAACAATAAAATATCCAATCCATAGAACAAGCAATAAAAGAATATAAGCCTATAGATAAATAGTACAAGTACAAAATATAAGCCCAAGTATAAGAGTAAGTATAAGCGCAGGTATAAGTCCGAGTATAAGAGTAAGAATTATAACCATACCCTAAAGAAAGTAAAAAGCGTTCAAGTAACTTATAAAAAATAAAACTCGTAAAGTTTTACTTACTATAGCATACGTAGTTGTCCTAAAAGAGAAACTTTATTTATTCTACGATATAGTAAAAGAATGTTTGAAGATTTCTCTTTCTATATTACCGAAGCTATGTATAATATGTATGCATCTTCGATTCTTTAGTATAAATTCCAATTCTAGACCAAGCAAACGAAAGAGTGTCCACAACACTTGGAACCCATAGCCACTACATCATCATCATCGTGATCATCAAGTCCGCCTTCCGATCAGAAACAAATTCGAAACAACAGAGACAGTTATGAATAGTGGATTATCGGGTACTTCATCGTGGGTATCATAAAACCGGGAATGCAAACATAAACACCACCATTCCAGATTAACGCCTCGCTAATACCCAGCATCCACAGTCTTACAACAATATGCTCGAACAATGCAAGGTCGAGGTATTACTTCCACCTAGGCTCTTGTTCGAATCCTTCGTCGTCAGGACATTGCTCGTTCTCTTGATTTGAACGGCAATGCCGTGTCCATCCGGATCTCCCAACCTCACTGCATCCCTGCTCTTACTCAATACTCATCTTTTCCGCCATCCCCTGCATATCAGTGATACCTTGCAATCCAATCCTCTTCGGCCCCAACAAAGGAGTCTGCTGGCTAACACTCCCATTACTATTACTCCTCTCACCACCTGCTTGCCCACTAATAGAATCACTACGTCCATGTCTAGGCTGACCCCAAAGATTTTCAGATCGCTGCGAAGGGGATTGCGAAAGTATAGGACTGTTACCCACACTCAAGCCAGGCGAGACCGCACGACGTTTGATCGATTGCATGTCCAGATCGTCATCTCTCCGTCGCTTGTTGACCTTGCGAAGACCATCTGCTGCGGATATCGGTCCATGCACCCCTGCGGGAGCCTGGAATTGTGTCTGTAATTGTGCAGCGGACGTAATGGGTGTCTGCTCCCTCGTTGGGACAGCCCAGGGAAACAACGAGCCGGGAGTAACGGATGCAGTCGTAGGAGAATCCATACTCGCATCGTCGCTCATAGTGGACGAGGATCCACGTGGGAGAAATGTCGGCGGTGGAGGCGTCCGTTGCTCAAAACTATTCCAGAAGTCTTTGCTTCCACCACTTCTAGAGTCTTGTCTGCCGAATGTGCCAAATAGACCTTTGCCTGTGAAACCTGCCACTTGCTCGCCATCCATCCCCATGATATTATCCTCTGGTATGCCTTGGAGAGCTTCCGAAAGACTGTTCACGGCTTGGAGGGTGGGTGAAGAGTGTGTGGTTTCGGTAGTGTCGCTTTCGCGTACTTGCCGAATGACTTCTGCTTCGCGTTTTACTTCTGCATCAACAGGCATGGACTCTTCGATCAATTCGTCGCGGACTCGGCCGAGCGCTCGTATCTTTGGCTTGGTAATGATCAGTATGCATATGAGAATCTAGTGAAGGGCAGACTCACCAAAAGATTGCCGCGCCTGGTCACCACTCTCCGTATGACGCCTGGTGTCGACAGCTGTGTCTTTGTAGCCTCATCTCCACTATCGTTGCCTGAAGAAATGTGAAGATCGTGTGTATGCATTGACAGACTCTCCCTCCTGCTTGCTGGTCCCCTCATTGTGACTTCGCGGCCGAAGTAGCCATCATTCTTTCCCGCGGGCGGTGATGCCGGCACAGGACTGGGCATGCCGCTATGACCGCTCGCGCTGCTCGAACTCTTGCTACTCCTCCCATGCCGCATTCGCTGTCGATGAAAGTTTGTAGTAAAACTGCTCGGATTAGCACCCGGAAAGTTTCCGCCGGGCCAAGCAGCAGACGCTCCAAAGGGAGTGGAAGAGCTAGGGTCATGGCGTTTCGCGACTTGTGGTGTGGTAATAGCATCCTCATTCTCGTCAGGCTCCATCAGATCGTCGCCTTCATCACTGTTGGACGAGCATTCCGAATCGAACATGTTGACACTTCCAAGTGAATTCGAAACCATGCTCTTCTCTGTTGCCGACCAGGGCGTGAATTGTGGAGGATCGATGGCCATTGTGTTCATGGACATTCTGCGATTGGGAATCATGACCCCTTTCTGAGTGACTGTAGGTGACGAGTCGGGGCTACTTTGCTCTGCGAGCGTTGAGTGATGGAGGTTCGTGCAGGCTCTTGAGAAATCCATTCCGCGTGAATGACGTGGTAGGACCTTTGCTGGCGAACCGTACGTGTTGTTCTTTGTAAGTTGGGGAGAGAGTGGTGCGCGATTGAAAGATGCTGGATTCTGGATTCCGAACGAGTCTCCAGAGGGCATCTGCAAGGAAAGGCCTCGTTGCAGGAAGTCTGGCCGTCGTGGGGTTTTTGGTTGTCGTCGCGATGTATTGATGTTTTGGTCGTCTTTGGACACTCGGCGTTCTCTTATGTTCGGCGCTGGCGATAGCTTTGGTGTTGAGTCGGACAGCGATCTGCCCTTGGAAGGGCTTCTGGAGGGAGTTCGAGTTGGACCATTGCTATCAAGGTTTGGGGTAGAGTCTCCACCATTTGCGCCCATTGCTGCTTCCTTCAGATTCGTATCAAACAAGCGATCGGCGGCGGTGAAGTCGGAGAAAGACCTGGACAACATGCTTGCGATCACAGATGGACAGTCTCCGGGTCCAGATCCTGATCCTGTAGGAGTGGTGGTTCGTTGCATGGGGATATCCATGGTGGTCTGGGTATGGAGGGGATTGATGGCTAGCAAAGGCGTCGATCAGACATATTGGAGCTTCTTGTCCTCTGGGTTGGTGTATTACAGGACTGTGGACTGGGCTGGTGTATTACAGGACTGTGGACTGGGCTGGTGTATTACAGGACTGTGGACTGGGCTGGTGTATTACAGGACTGTGGACTGGGCTGGTGTATTACAGGACTGTGGACAGTACTGAAGCACGTCAAGTCTCGGTAGTCGTCGTTGATGGCATCAGTCACGAGTTTCGGGCCATGATGCTCAATGCGGACTCGACTCGGACCTATTCTGATTCTTTTACGCGCCGCGTCGACAAGACCAACGCGGTGAGTCTGGCAGGCAGTCAGGCCACTCGACACCCATCATTAACATCCCCTTCCTCTCCATCTCCCTCATCGTCATGATCAATGGTCAAACCACGGCAGAGCTTCTCTCTTTCCAATGCCATCGCCCAAGAAGTCTCCGGTTACAACGCTCGATGCAGCTCTCGTGGGCAAGCTTATGAATCAACAGGCCACCGCAGCGGCAGTGGAATATACAACAGCATCACAGCGAGTGGAATATACAACAGCATCACAGCGAGTGGAATATACAACAGCATCACAGCGGCGCCTTTGCACATCGTGGTCCGTCCCGCTTTTGGATCACCTCCGACCCAGCTAGGCCGATCGGATAGCACGAGCTCTGGCCTCGGTGCAGAAAGAGTAGAAGAGAATCGAGGGCAGGGCGAAAGAGTGGTGGAGGACTTTGAAGATGCACCAATACGCTTGAGATGAGCTATTGGAGATATCTTCTTCATTGCCATTTATCTCAGACGTTGTGGTGCTTAAAACCCGATCTCTCTGGCAACTTTTAGGCTGCCCAAATTGCCCGCATTAATGGTCTCCTTGATAGCCTGTGGACTTAACAGCATAGTGTCGATGAACTTGGCAAACAACCGTAATCCTCGAGTACACCCGATGCTCTCCACGATCAGCTACATCAATATGCGACGGAGGAAGACGATGACGAAGGAGAGAAGACAAGAATGGAAGTCAGAAATATGAGACAGGGCGATTGAAACGAGTGGGGGTGGGGCTTCCTGGAGGGCTACCTTAAGGGCTACTATTTGAATGACTGACATTGTCAACCAGGCTAACTATTCTTGTTAGCAACGTCTTTGGGAATCCCATTCGGCTGTTGGAATCTTGTTCCGAGTCATAACCTGGTAAACCCCCAACCTGGCGATATCTTTCCATCAGTTCTATCTCCTTTTGCTTTGGGCGGACGTGGTTTCCATGTGACATTGGGGATACGATACGAGGATAGCGACCTTGAAACGACTAGGAGGTACCTCCTATGAGATAATACCTCCTAGGGTTTCGAATTTTCCTATCCGCTGCCTGTTGTAAACAACATCACGTCATGTTGCCGTCCGATAGTTCCACGACCTCTACCCAGAAGCCTTCCGATCTTTATGCTCGGAAGCTCCACTCTCACGGCCTTTACTTTTGCGCCTAGTTGTCTAGGAGCAGGAAAAGATGATTTACATGGAGCAAATCGTATGATACGACCTGCGCTGACGAGCATTGATGCCAATTGCAGACATCATGCAATTCCAGGATTCGCATCCGGATTCGCGTTCTGCTCTCACAGGGCTGCACCACGAACCAGGGCTCCCTCGTACGCTTCTAGAAAACCTATGCCCATTTATTGCACAACATGCAAGACTGACAAATTTTGTAGCGGGAGCAGCCGCATCGTCATCTACATGGCAATGTCCGCAGCCCATCCATGACATACTTGATGCTTTTACTAGCGCCTACGCGTAGCCTCGTTTCGGACAACAAGCACTTGGACGGAGCAAAAGAGGGTGACAATTTGAAGCCAACAATGGCCTCCAACCAATTGCATACCACATTGAGCAGAGCGCCTCCCACCATATCTATTCCGGCGAGCCTTGCACACGTGCGCGTTGTTCCAGCCGCAACCATTTCTAGCACAAGAGACAGGCTTTTATCGCCGATCTCATATGATGGCTTGTGATTCTCGATCTTATGATCAAAGCTCATGTTGATCTAGATCAGCTCATCATCGTGTTGGCAGCCTTGCTGGTAGATATATGGGTACACAGACATGTAGCAGGAAGTCGTGCTGCAGACGTTCACCTATCTTGCAACTTTCCCCAAGGCATCTCGCTTGTATCCAGATCTCGATTGTTTTGACATCTCGCTTGTGTTAACATCTCTCGTGTTACAGCTCGCTTCATCATGCGGACCTCCTTCATCAGAGCTGGCCTGCCAAGTGTGCTGGGGCTTGCTTCATTTCTTTTACAGCCTACCATAGCAGAAAATTTTGCCGACTCGCCCACAAATGATCGCGCTTCTAAACGTACTGGTATGTCGCTCCGATATGGCAACATCCGATTGAATCAAACTAACACAAAATTCAGCTTCGAAATCAGATTGGAACGAACTAGAATGGGCCTCCATGTTGTCGTCAGCAGCCTACGCAGGCTGTACAGGAAAGACACATGATGTAAACATCACGCATCAAATCGCAGATCGTGCAACAGCTACACAGGTTCGACTTAGAGCTTTAACACATGACAATCCAAGCCTAACATAAGATACAGGGGTTTATAGGCGTTAGCGACCAACAAAAAAGAATCGTGATAGTCTTCCGAGGATCCAACGAATTGAAAGATTTCCGCAACGACCTCGACACACGAAAAGTAGCCATCACAGGTCTAAGCGGAGTGACGTTTCCCCCGGGCGTAGAGGTAATGCATGGCGTACATATGCCATGGGGCGCAGTCCACAACGACGTTATCGCTCAAGTCAAATCTTTGACCGCGAAATATCCAAATTATTCTATTGGCATCACGGGACATTCACTAGGTGGATCGTTAACCTATCTCGGCTTCCCCGTCCTCGCCCAAATCTTCCCCAATAAAGAAATCGTCGCCTCACCCCTCAATGCCTTCCCAATCGGCAACGAAGCCTTCGCCCAACATAGCACGCAACTCCTCTCAAACAAACGCATCGTCCGTCGCGGCACACAACACAATGACGGCGTACCAAACATGTACACGACTTCCTCTCCTCTCTCCAAGCTTCCCCTGGCATCAGTATTGTCGCATTATGGCATTGAGTATTACTCTAATGGGTCGCAACCGACTACACTGAGGTGTGAGGGCGAACGCGATAAATCCTGCTCTGCGGGCAACGGTGCGACTGGCCCCACCCCACAGCATCATTACAGTTTCGGGGTGGATATGGGGCCGAGCGGGGCGATGGGGTGCATGGCTTCTGGGGGCGGTTTTGGGGCTAATGGGGGGAGTATGAGGGTTATGGGGGCTGGAGAGGGTGCTGATGGGGAGGTTGTGAGGAAGGTCATTGAGAGGGAGTGGAAGGCTTGAGGGTGGGGATTGTTGGCTGATGATGTTTTGATGTTTTGATGATTAACGTGATTAATATGTAAGATTACGATAGGGGATCTGTACTATAGCGAGACGAATAGATGGAGAGTAATTTCGAGATAGCATCAGCAACATCCAGAGCGTCGTGTGATTTCTCTCTCTCGATGAAGTACACGAGTTCCTGTGTGCTGAATAATGCGTCGGTGGATTGTTGATGGAGGGAATATCGGATGTGATGACCGTTTGCAGTCAGTCTGTTGATTCTCGAGGGTTCCTGAACGTTCTCACTCCATCGGATGCTAGGCTGCTAGTGCGCCATGGCAGGCTGCTAGTGCGCCGTGCCAGGCTGCTAGTGCGCCATTCCAGTCTGCTAGTGCGCCAAGAGTTTGCTCTCCGGTCAATGCCACATCCCGTCAAACGAGTCGAGGCAACTTTTGACCCTCTCCTCCTCCATCACCCAATTCAATCCACGATCAACCGCGAGGTGGAAACCGCCGTGGAAATATCCAGTACCATAACCAGCTAGCTCACCCATCCAATTATGGAATTATAATGGCCCACGCATAACAGATTCTATACCAGTACTACCCGTCTACGTCTACACCGTACGTTCACCAACATTTCCTTATACCACCCCTAGGTCATGCCACCACCTGGACAAGAACGACTCCCCACAAGTCATCTGCCATGGCTGTTATATGCATTCCGCTTTGATACCCAGATCTAACATGCTTCATACAGGTGTCCAAAGCTCGCTTTGATCTCCTATATCTGACCCTCTTAACAAGCAAATCCTCCCGCCAAATCAGCTCCCCATTCTCAACCATCTCTACACCTGGAAAAATGGCAACTCAAGCTCCAACAAACGGCACCACTGCTACTGCAGAGCCACAGTCCGCTGCTGAGAAGCTCTTGGCCAAGCACGCTGCTGAAGAAGCCCACAAAGTCCAAGTCGAGGATGTCGTTGACGAGGAGGACCTTGCTCACCCAGTCCCATCCGCCGAAACCACTACCATGTCCAATGTCGCTAAGGGAAAGAAGAAGGTCGACGATGTCGCTCCAGCTCCAAAACCAAAGGGTCCTGCCTTCGACGTGAAGTCCGAAGAAGCTTTCCCAGCCCTCGGTGGTCCTGCTCCTCGCCAACCTGCTCCTGCAAACACTTGGGGCAAGGCTCCGCAGACGAATGGTGCAAAGCCTGCAACAAATGGTTCCACCAATGGATCCACCCGTGGCTCAACTCCTAGTATGTCCCTTCCCGGCAGTAACCCAGGCCTTGCCATGCCCGGTCGCCATGTCGAACGTATCTCGCTTGGTCCACAGGATATTATGCCCCGCAGCCAGTTGAAGAAGCCTGTCGCTGAAGTCCTCCGCGAAATCAACAAACGTTCCAAGGCCAGCATCGCCACAAAAGAAGGTCCGGGTGGTCGTATCTTCTTCGAGGGCACAGGTCCAGTCGAGGCTGTTCGTCAGGCTCTCAAAGAGCTCGTTCAAGCAATCGGTACCAAGGTAAGCCTTGTTATGCAGTTGCATCGGAAAAATCTAACTGTCTTTGCAGCATACTATCAAGGTCCCTATCCCAGCCTCCACCCGCCCTTACATCATCGGTCGTCAAGGTGCTGTCATCCAAGGTATCAGCCAGAAATCCGGCGCAAAGGTACAAATTCCCAAGCAGGAGGATTCACCCACTCCTGTCGGCGAGGATGACGAAGACGAAGTCATGGTCGACGTCGTGATCGAGGGAGATGCGCTTGGAGCACAAATGGCTCGGAACATGGTCGAAGAGATTGTCAATAAACACACTTCCACGATCAACAACATGCGTCTCAAGGATATTCCAGCTGAATTCTACCCCTTTTTGGCTGGACCTCGTAACGAGCGCGTCGGTGCGTTAGAGGGAGGCCGCGACATCAAGATCCAGATACCTCATTACCATACCTGGAAGGACCAAGCTCCACCACAGCCTGCTGCCCAAGGACAACCTGTGCAATTCTTAGCTCAGCCATCTATCCCAATTCAGATATCTGGTGACCGAGTGGCGGCTCAGCAAGCTCGCTCGGAAATCGAGGCTCTTGTTGCCAAGTTGCGTCGTGATTTGACCTTGAACCAGACTCCAATGGACCGTGGCCGCCATCAGTTCATCATCGGAGACCGTGGGGTTTCTCTCCACGACTTCCTTGCAGAGACCGGCTGCGCTCTCATCAAGCCACCTCCTGGTGTCGATGACGACAACCTGTATATCGTTGGTCCAGCAGACAAGATTGAAGGTGGTGTCGACAAGGTTATGGAGCTGGCTGAGAAGATGCATCAAATGAATGTTGACATAGCTAAGCCGCATATCAACGCGCGTGGCGGCGGTCACCCCCATGCCCGCAACATGACTCGTTACCTCCAACATAAGCAGGCATTGGCCGACTTGGAAGCATCGTACGATGCCAGTATCGTCTTACCTTCTGGTACTGATGGACCAACTGCGTGGGAGGTCTACTCAAAAGACTTTAAGAACGCGACCAAGGCTCGTCAGGATATTATGAACCTAGTTGGTGCTCACCCACCTTCGAGATTCCAACCTATGCAAGTCGACCCTTTCTTCCATCAACATCTACAACAGCGCGAAGCACCAAAGATCCGACGCGAGCACGGTGTACATATTGTCTTCCCCGATGGTCACAGCGAGACTCCCGACTTGTTGCTCGTGTTCGAAGCTCCTGGTTCTCCAACCGAGTATGTGATCCCCCGTCAACAGCCATCAGCTGCCGAGGTGAAGGCGCATCAACAGGCCATTCAGCAAGCTCAGAGTTACATCCAAAACATTCTCGCTCAACAACAAGCTCTAGAGTCTCGCGAGATCGATGCCCACCCGAGATATAATGAGAAGATTCGCCGATACATTGACCGTGAGCAGCAGGGTTTGCCACAAGGCCAGTTCCCTATTCAAGCTACTTTCTCTGGTCGACCAAAAGCTTCTCCCGGCTTCTCTATTCGTGGTCCCTCTTCTGCTGTCGATGACATGAATGCAAAACTTCTTACCTTCCTGGAGCAAGAAATCAAGGATGAAGCCGAGCGTGGGTTTACGACATCCTTCGATTACCCGCAGAAGTTTGCCAACTTCCTCATTGGCAAGCGCGGCGAGAACATCAACCGTCTACGTGAGGAGTTTGATGTCGAGATTCAGGTTAAGGACGGGAAGTGTGAGCTCAAAGGCCCAGAAAAGAAATGTGCTGCTTGCAAGGCTCACATTATCTCCAATCTGAAAAAGCTTGAAGACGAGACCACCCACACCATCAAGGTTAAGCCACAGTACCACCGTGAACTCATTGGACAAAAGGGCGCCCAGGTCAACCGTCTCCAAGATCGCTACAACGTTCGTGTCAACTTCCCACGCAATGCACCAGCAGAGGATGAGGCTACCGAAGGATCTGTCAAGAACTTCCGCAACCAAGCACCAGATGAAGTTATTATCAAGGGTCCCAGGAAGGGTGCTGATGAAGCTCGTGAAGAACTTCTCAACCTCTTGCAGTGGACCATGGACAACTCGCATTCAGCCTCGGTCTCTGTTCAACAGAGCCAGGTACCTTCCTTGATCGGAGCTGGTGGTCGCGAGATGGAGAGTCTCCGTCTTGCGACTGGAGCTCAGGTCGACATTCCTAATGCCAGAGACACACCCGATGCTTCAGGTCGCGTCGAGATCAAGCTGAAGGGGACCAAGAAACAGGTCGAAGACGCTAAGAAACTTCTCCAGGAGCGTGCCAAAGTTTTTGACGATACTGTCACAAAGAACATTGCCGTGGACCAAAAGCACCACAAGACTTTGATTGGTACTGGCGGTACCAACGTCCGCAAGCTTGTGACTGACGCCGGCGGACCGGACGACAATCGTGCGATCGCTCAGATCGTCCGTTTCCCAAAGCAGGGTGACGCCGACAACAACATCCGCGTTCAAGGCCCGAAAGCTATGGTCGACAAGATTGTGGCTGCTATCCAGGCTCAAGTTGAGGAGAAGGCTGGCCAGGTTGCTGACAGCATGGAGGTGCCAACTGAGAAGCACCGAATCCTCATCGGTCGTGGTGGTGAAGCACGTCGTCAATTGGAAAGCAAGTTCAACATTTCCATTGACATCCCCAGACAAGGCGCTACCGGACCGGCTGCCTCTCAGATCAAGCTTACCGGCCAGCCTTCCGACATCGAGGCAGCCAAGGAGCACATCGCTGGTTTGATCAAGGGACAAGAAGGCGAGACCATCAACGTGCCTCGCAAGTTCCATCACGACGTTTCTGACAATGGCCAATTTTTCCGTCGTCTACGCAACGATCACAAGGTCACTGTCGATCACGCTGGTCAACAACCTCCACCTCGGCCAACTGCCACCAACCCACGTGCTCGTGCCAATGGCGGAACAGCCATGCCACTCATCACTGACGACCCAGCTGCATCCGCCGATGCCCACTCCTGGGAGCTGGTCGACAACAGCTCTAGTTATGATGGTGCTGATGGCAATGAGACCATCCCATGGATCTTACGAGGACCCCCTGAGAATGTCGCCAAGGCCAAGGCACAACTTGAGAAGGCTCTTGCTCAGGCTGGTGAGCCCTCGTGGACCGGTTACCTAATTTTGCCAGACCCACGGACATACAGACATATCATTGGACCTGGCGGAAGCCAAATCAACAGCATTCGCAAGAAGACTGGCACTAAGGTGCAAGTTCCACGAGGCCAGAGTGAGGGCGAGGCCGTCGAAATCGTCGGCTCCAAGGACGGATGTGAGGAGGCCAAGCAGATCATCCTTGACACCATCAAGAACGCTGGCAATGGCGGTCCTCGTCGTGGATACTAAGCCGTGTTTGGATGAAGTGAGATATCGATTGGGCTTTTGGTTTTGCTACACTTGATTACCATTTCTAATTTCTCGTTGTCGCGATACTTGGTTCGTCATTTGCGTCTTTGTCGGGGAGGAATTTGGAGAGCATGATACGAACAGTTTCAAAAAGCGTTTTTACTGTTTTTCTTGCTTCCGTCTTTTATTGTTAATAATCTAGTTAGATCTTCCTGGCATACAAATGGCGTTTTCCTCCAATGGGGAAGAGAAGACTTTTGCTCTCATTCTCTATGTTCTGTGAGGCGGTGGACAGAGATGGAGAATGTTGAGTCTGGATTCTTTCAAATAAATTCAAGATTTTCAGTATGACGGTTGCTATTTCCGATCTCTACTCTGAATTCCCCTCTTGCTCTCGCGTGAGGGACTTGTCTCATAGGTGATCTACTCTATAGCTCTATATCCAAGAGCTCGATATAAAGGCGAAAATACTGGTCAGTACACTACTACTCAAGTCCCCCATTTTCATTCGCAGTATTGTAGAAGATAGATGTGGATGATTTGGCCTTGATACTATTCTCTTTCATAACAATTACCCAACCTCAGTGAATCTGAGATCTGGAAGACTTTCTTCTGTAGAATAATGTGGAGATATACAAGTTGAATGCGTTGTCGTCTCTTATTCTATCCAACTACTGTGTACCATCACGATCGCTTCCCTGGCATCGCGAATTTCTTGGCAAAACGGCCGATCTCGAAAAGTGCAACTCCAACCTGCCAATTGAACAATCGCACCACCAACACTCACTCGTTCCTTGGAATCTCGTCGCTATGGCTAAGAAAGGTATGTCACATACCTTTCTCTCCTCCCCATACCCCACTGGAAATCACCGCCAGTTCCTCAACACCAATACCTCCCTCCTCCCTCCTCCCAATTCCAATCCAGCTTTCCCATACAGAAATCAAATCCCCACAACCCCCAACTAACACCCACCCTCTCACAGCAAAATCCCGCACAATCGCCGTCCGAATAGTCAGCATGGCAATGACGGGATTCTACCGCACCATGACGCGACCGAGGACGAGTAGACCGCTTAGCATGATGAAGTATGATCCTGTTGGTATGTTCTGTCTTTCTTTATGCCTGAAGCCTTCCTTGGTTAGTATTGGAGGTTTGGAGAGGTATTGGGGAGGGAAAATGGGAGGAGGAGGAGGAGGAGGAGGAGGAGGAGGACAAGCAGGAGTGAAAAAGATGATGACAGGGCGTGGCGCTTAGTCTGCGGAACATGAGGAAGGTTGAGAGCTGCACAGATTGATCGAACTGACGGAAAGATTACAAGAGAGGGACCAAGAGTTGAACTGGTACATGCGACGAGAAGGTCGCAAGGCAAAGCGCAGAGAGAAGATACAGACTGGCACACACGGCAGAAGAGTCACACACGGCCCACGGGGGGCATGGATCAATGCGCATGTTCTTTTGGCACAAAGAGGGATTACATGAAACTGGGTATATTTGCTGACATGGTTTCCGAATAGTCAAGAAACAAGTCCTCTTCCTTGAGCAAAAACGTGGTGGAAGTAGATGACGAACGCGATCGCGAAAACACATCCTCTCGACTACCTCCTCCTCCTCCTCCTCCTCCGGCATATGCCTCAAACATGCTCTACACCCCCGGCCGACACCAAAGATCTTCAAGAACCATAGTCGGTTTCGTAGTCTCAACCGATTCATCACAAGGTGAAGTTGGGGAGCACCACTGGCGTCTACGGCGTCAAAACCATCGTGGCACAAGATCTGGGTGAGATTTGCCATGCGGCGATACATTGTATATATATACTTGCAATATGATACACACGATCAATGCTTTCGGATCCTTCATATATTCCCTTTGAACTTCTGTTTTTGGTACATTGCATTTATTTTCGCCCAAATTGCAAACAAAAAGCATGGCTTGTGGTACCACATGGCATCAGTAAAGATCAACTAGTCGGCTAATATGGGAAATGTGAAGAAGGAGATAACCACCTCCAAAACGATCAACGTGCGCACGATTGGATGATGTGAGCAACAATTGAAGAATAGCAAGGAATGCATCAGGCAGATCAACTCATCCGAGACGTAAAGGTTACTCAACGATTGAGCTCTTGGCTAAATCGAAGGTCATATCGAGAAGCAGAACTACGTCCAGCAACAGTGCGACCTTTGCCGCGATTGGCAGCTGTCGCGTTGGCAGCAGCAGCACCTGATCTAGTAGTACTAGATGTGCGGGCTCGAGACTGAGAGACATGCTCAGCTGAGGAAGGTCGTGGTTGAGAGTTGGGTCTAGGCGAGGTTCCAGGGAGAGAAGGCATACGGTTTTTAGCAATTGGAGGGGCTGCTGAACGTGGCAGGACTTGGGAATGCTGGCTATTGAATTCGGAGTGTTGAAGTTGTGTCTCGGAAATACGTTGGGCTGAACTCTCAGCGATGCGTTGCGAATCGACATATTGAGATTGAGACTCTGATATTTCAAATTGAAGAACAGGTTGCTCTTTCGTGGTCTTTCTCCGCTTCCTTGAGGCCTTGTCTTCAGCAGCATTCGTGTCACGGCGCCGCTTCACAGATGACGAGGAGTCATTGCGTGAAGCATGCTGCGAATCCTGGCCAGAAGATGGGTGATTGGCTTGCTTGTTGTGTCCATATGTTGTGATTTTTAGGGAATGTCGAGGCTGTGATAGACTCAGGTAATCTGGCGAGCTTGTTTGAGTTGGCTCGTGGGTTGCACACTTGTCCTTTGGCTTTGGCGTCTGGAAGTGCGCCGAACGGGTGGCACTCTCACCTGGCACCGGGGCACCATTAATTGGAGGGCGATTCTCTTTGCCAGTAGAAAAGGCAAGTCGTCTAGATTGGGTCTGTGAGTCCTCGATCTCGGACGGTAGATCATCCAACGCTGACAAAGACCGATGTTGAGTCTCTGTGATCCGGCTAGCTGCCATAGACGAGTTCACCTGAGTCGAACCTCCAGTCACACGCATTGCCGAGTTGGCAGTTGCATATTCTCTAGATCTAGGCCGCACTGGACCAAAGAAAGGATTTGAGAAACTTCCATTGCTTGAGGCAGTTCCTGGCTGTGCATTGCCTCGAGCGTCTGTGACAGGAAGCTCTCGAAGCACAGGAGAACCAGAAGGCAGCGAAGATGGCAAATCGGTCAGCTCTGACGAAGGATCTGGGTCCTCAAATATCTGGAAACTTTCGCTGATCATGGAATCGATTTCGGCAAAAGTGCGAATCTTGGGCCATTGAGTCACTGGGGTAGCAGGATTGGCGTTCTGCAAGGACACACCGTCATCAGAAAGTACGCGAGAGCCTGGGCGAGCGAGTTCACGACGATCGACCTTTCTGCGTGGTTTCTTGAATGGGGTGGGATTCGGCTCCGCGGACGAGATGGTGGGCTGAAAGTCACGCTGGGATGGACGAGCTGGTTGGGACGGCTCGGATAATTGCGATGGCTGGCAAGGTTCCGTAAGCTGATCTTTCAGGGTATTCCTCAAAGATTGCAGTTCTGCCTCTGCTTTGGCGGCGCGCTGTCGAATTACGTCCTGTTCCTTGCTGTGGGATTGAGTGAGCCTCTCTGATTCTTGTTGAGCCTCCGCTCTAAGCCGAGACTGAAGGTCGTTGAGATCGCTCCTAGTCTTCTCGGTCTGCTTCTTAATGATTTCCTCGGCCTCTTGCTTGGCCTTCTCGAGGCTACGAAGAGCGTTGTCTTTCTCTGTCTCGGCTGCAGCGATCCTGCGATGCAGCTCATCCTTCTCCCGATCGGCTTTGTCGTTCAGATCTCGTCGCTGGTCATCGACTTTCTTCCGAGCTTCTTCCTGGAGACGGCGAGATTGGCTCTCCATGGCGGCTGTGTTATTTTTGCGCATTGTCTCAATAGCAGATTCATGGTATCTCTTTAGAGTGTCAAGAGCAGCAGCATGGTCTTTGTTGGAGGACTCGATTGCGGAAGCATAGCTGGCATTTAACCTTTCCGATTTTTGCTGAGCTGCGACAGCTTGCTGATGTCTCTGAGTCTTTTGATGGATTTTGTTGTCAAACTCAGCCTGTTGCTCCTGGCGCAGCTGCTGGGCTTCTCTAGACAACTGACTGCGCATCGAAGCCAAGTTTTGGGCCGCCTACTCGAAGTCAGTCGTTCATCCTGGTGATACGACGCTTTCATTAGCATCGACATCATTTCCCCATGAAAGTGTCTAGACCAATCCTGCCGCGTCTTTGTTCCTCAGGATTGGACGATAAATGAAGTCAATGAACACGACGTTGAAGTCAAAGAAAACGTTGCTCACCTTACGTTCGGACTCGAGTTTTTGCTCAGCGATGGCATTGATCCGGCCCTCCTTGGCCTGTATCGACTCTTGAAGCGTCTCAATCTCGGTCCGCAAAGTCTTCTCCGTCTCGTCAGCCGTTTCCAGCTTGCGTTGCGCCTCCCCCAACTCCTGCTTAACACTCTCAAATTCTTCATCTGAAGGACCGGAAGTGTGCTCGCGGAGTTGAGCTTCGGCTTGATTGAGCCTTTCAATCAAAGTATTTTTGGCCTCCTGGAGTCGACCCAGCTGCTCATTCAGATCGCTGATCTGCTGATCCTTCGCGCCACCGCGCTCGTCGCTCGTCGCTTTAGCCTCTCGAAGCTGTCCTAGTTGAGTTTGAAGCGACTGCGTGGAGAGAACATCGGATTTAAGTGACAACAGCTGCTCAGTTAGCTTCTGTTCAAGATCGAGCGCCACCTGTGCGTTGATGACAACTTCTGGGGAATCCGAGGTGCAAGATAACTGGAGCTCGGACATGCGGTTGATCATGCTATGGGTTGTTAGCACAGGTCCTGGTCAAGGAGAAATCATGCTAGCTCACCTTTTTTGAAAGCTGTCAATATGTTCTTTGAGACCAGCGAGATCGGCTGGGCAGACGTGATTGCGAGATGCAAGAGATTTGACCAGTTGAAGCAATTCAGCCACACCTTGACTGGTCACAGTGTCTTTCGAGTTTGTGACAGTCAACTGAAGTTCAGACAAAGTTTGAAGAAGAGAAGCTGAGGTGTCGCTGATCAGCTGCTTCATGAGCTGCTGGTCCACGGCCTGGAAACGGATGTCATCGGCGAGTCGTAACCGCTGGTCACGTTCGTCTTCGAGAAGTTGGTTCTTCTCTCGCAGCTCCTTCTCCAAGGACATCTTCTCAAGTTCGAATTTCTGGATCAACAGTCTGGCGTCTGTGAGCTCTTTTATCCACTTGGTCTGCACTGTTTTTGAGGCCTCAATGGCTTTGGTGAGTTGCTCGTAGACCTGTTTGCGCTCGATTGCACTGGCCTTCCCTTCGTCCACCAGCTCAGTGATCTGCTGATGCAAAGCCCTTGCATTTTGCTTTTCTTTGGCTAAATCATTATTGACGCCGTTGATGAACTTCTGAACCTGCGTCAACCTCTCTAAGTATGTTTTCAGCTTTTCGCGATCCTCTTTCGACGTTTCGATAAGCTCGTTCTTGGAGGCTGTAACTATGGTCACTTCGGCTTGCAGTCTTGCTTCAGAAACCTTGAGTTCAGCGATTTCGGATTGAAGGGCTCTCCTAGCCTCATTCTCTTTGGTGATGCTAGCTTGAAGGTCTTGTCTGAGAGTGAACTGCAATACTTTTAATGCACCAGAGACTGGATCATCCTGAAATGAATAGGCCTCGGTAACCGGATTGGGATGAGTTTCGTCCGCGGCATTGCCAGCCTGATTGGCGGTGGGCACGTCAATCGTGGGCAGGGTCAACTGGGCGACTGGAACCACAGTCTGCTGACTTGTGCCTCTCCGTGGGTACAACTTCTTTCGTCCAATCGATGCTGGTACACCTCGTCGGGGAGTGGAGGGCTGAGCATTGATTATCACAGGATGCTGTCGCAAGGACTGCGAAGGCTCCGCAGGGGTTTGAACGCGTTCTACGTATTCAGGTGCCTGGATGACCTGCTGGGCACGGTTGTGAGACTGTGTAAGGAATTGATGCGGCCTTGGTATGTTCCCACGAGAAAGCAATAGCTGTGAACGATGTGGAGTGTGATATTGAGACGTCTTAAACGCTCGATGCTCACGAACCTCAGTGGTCCGCCCAAGCGGGATTTCTTGGGCGTGCAAACTTTGTCGAACATGCTCATCAAGTTCAGAAAATTCCTCCAGGGCTGCTTGTTGTGGTGCTCGATGTTTGCAGCCGCGATGCTGATTTGTGATCTCGCTGTCCTGGCCCAAGCAGTTCTGCTTTGAGTCAACATCTTGTAGAACAGGCTCAACGACGTGAAATGGGTCGTCAGGCGGTGCATGATGCAGTGCACGGTACTGAGGATCTCCACGAAGCTCCAATCCACCATCTGTATGACGGCGCAGTTTCTGTGCGCTTGCGTCTTGCGTCGCTTGATCATTGACCAATGCGGATTTAACCTGCGGGCGGTGCTGGGCATCATGTTGAGGTCTTTCGTCATAGCCATCAGCGATAGCCTCCTCGTGACCGCGCTGTCGATAATCGTGAACTTCATGTTCTGGTCTCTCTCCAGGTGAAGCCGCTACTCCAGGCAGCACTTGGCGCGACCCTGCTCCATTGCTTTGACGAGGGTGACTGGTTTCTTCAGGAACTGACGAGCGAAATAGAGACGGGAATGTGGTAGGTCCTTTGTCCACAACATGTGGTGAGACATGCTGAGTTTCCTGTACCTGGTTTTGTTGGTCGATATCCATAGCTTCTTCGATCGTTTCCGCAACAGGTCTCGAATCATGCTGATCACTGGCTTTAGGAACGACGTGAGAGTCCTGAAAGACCTCACTATACCTGAGATCGGGAACAAAAGGCTGTGAGGTTAGCCCAGGCTGTGAATCCTGATTCGAGTCTCGACGAAGATTCTCAGCAGATTGGACTTGATCCAGCTGATCGAATGGGACACCAAACGGGACTTCTGGCAATGTGCGAACATCGAGAGCTGGCTTCACCTTGGTCTTCTTCTTCTTCTTCTTCTTCTTTTTCGTCACTCCCGTGATACCAGTAGCGATTGTCATTGGCTGAACGTTGTTGCCGTGGGGTGTAGGGTTGGAGACATGCTGGACAGGACCGACGTTGCTGTCGATAGCATGGTGCTCGAAAACCGCTCGGCCATTGTTCTCCAGGAAGTCAGACTGCTGTGAAAGGACCGAACGGCTGTGCAGTTGAGTGTCACCACAGGGTCCACCAGCAGCATGCAAGGTCTCTTTCATACCAGATTGGTGCAGCGTTGTCTTGTCATTTGATCGCAGTTGATTCTCTTGCTGCCAAGCCTGTTCATCACCGGCCTGGACCGACCGCGTCTGCTGCTCCTGCCATTGTTGCTCATCAGGTGGATGCACCTCAGCCTGGCGCTGCCAGGATTGGTCATTTACATCCGGCATAGTACCCTGCTGTTTGTACCAAGGTTGTTTGCCCACCTGAGTCTCATTTTGCGGTTGCCACTGGCGTTCGCCGACTACCTGTATCGCGTTCGGTTGCTCATGCCAGTGATCTTCATCGAATTTTTGCTCGGCCTGTTGTTGCCATCGATTCTGTGCAACGGATTGAACCGTGTTCTGCGACTCCCGATGTAAGGAATGCTGCTCAACAGGCTGCATCGCATTGTCTTGCTGTGGCGCTTGTTGGTCTTCGGGCCATGCAGGGTTTGGGTTGACACTGGCGTCGTATATTTGAATGATGTTCTCATGTTGCTGACCGGACTCTCCAGCCTCTCGGGATACAGATACATGGACAGGATTCTCGTATTGCCGAATAGCTAGTCCAGTCTCTCGAGGAACACGGACTTTCTCTTTGAATTTCTTTTCATTGCTCTTGGTTCTAGACGATTTCTTGGCAGGCAGCCGGTCGGAGATATCGTGACCAGAAGTAACATGTTGAGTCTGATGAGGACTCGGGTAGATACCGGAGTCAGTCACTGATCCAGCTGGACCTTCTTGCTGGATGTGACTCGGTTTGGTTGGCACCTTGATTGTTTGAAGCTTTTCTGTTTGATCATGAGTGAAGAGAATGCATAGAAGACAAGGAGCTCACCCTCTCGGTATTCCTTCGCCTCTCGCTGCTTCTCCACTTCCGGAGAAGCTGATTGCTGACGCTTTCCGTGCTGAAAGTTCATCTTTGGAATTTGGTGCTTGGCGAAAGTGAAACCTCCGGTGAACGGATCCTCTCCAGATGACTTTGGCCTCTCAAGCTGGAAAGTGAGGTCTGTTGCCGCAAGAGCTGTACCATGAGACGACAGTGGTCTTGATTCTTCCAACACTTTCTTGGTAGTTGGCGTCATGGAGTCACGGCCACGCGTAGCTGGCCGGCCATCGCTTTCCTTGTCGCCGAGGTCCAGATCGTTGGCATTGTCGTCGTCGAGCTGGGTCTCTGGCACTAATTGAGTTTCCTCGCCGTCCATGCCTTCGATATGGCCGTTTGACGACTCTTCTCGGATGGTTGTAAGCGTGGCCATGGGGATGAAGCCAGGCTGCAGAAATGTGGGAAGCCAGGCTGCAGAAATGTGACAAACAAGACGAAGAGTGAGATTGAGTGAGGTTGAGACGAAAAGAGAGGTGGCGACAATCATGGTGGGCTGATTCAATGCCACGGAAGACGGGAGGAAGGCACGATGGGACCCATATCGTCAATTCTTGATCCAACTTCCAGCTACCTATAAGGTACGGAGAAGATCAGATAAGGTCAGATAAGATCAGATAGCTGCAATAGAAACCGAATGAATACCACCCTGTGGAATCAATTAGCTGGATACCTATATTGGCACCTCGAGTAGCACCTCCATGGGTTCTGATCATGAAACCCAAGAACTTACAGCTCCAACCTGCTGTTGCGTACATTCCTCCCCCATACAGCGCTCATTAAGTCCTGATGAGAACGCGGGAGGGTGCAGGTCTCCGGCTCTCTACATTAGCGCCCTCTAATACCTCCCTATAGAATCAATTAGCTGGATACCTATATTAATACATCGAGTAGCACCTCCATGGGTTCTGATCTTGAAACCCAAGAACTTACAGCTCCAACCTGCTATTATATATATCCCTCCCCTATATAGAGCTCATTAAGTCCTGATGAGTACAGGTCTCCGGTTCTCTATATTAGCGCCCTCTAATACCTCCCTATAGAATCAATTAGCTGGATACCTATATTAATACATCGAGTAGCACCTCCATGGGTTCTGATCTTGAAACCCAAGAACTTACAGCTCCAACCTGCTATTATATATATCCCTCCCCTATATAGAGCTCATTAAGTCCTGATGAGTACAGGTCTCCGGCTCTCTATATTAGCGCCCTCTAATACCTCCCTATAGAATCAATTAGCTGGATACCTATATTAATACATCGAGTAGCACCTCCATGGGTTCTGATCTTGAAACCCAAGAACTTACAGCTCCAACCTGCTATTATATATATCCCTCCCCTATATAGAGCTCATTAAGTCCTGATGAGTACAGGTCTCCGGCTCTCTATATTAGCGCCCTCTAATACCTCCCTATAGAATCAATTAGCTGGATACCTATATTAATACATCGAGTAGCACCTCCATGGGTTCTGATCTTGAAACCCAAGAACTTACAGCTCCAACCTGCTATTATATATATCCCTCCCCTATATAGAGCTTATTAAGTCCTAATAAGTACAGGTCTCCGGCTCTCTACATTGGCGCTCTCCAAGAACTGCTCCTCCGCGGCTTGGATTAGCCTTCGGACGCAGCCTCCACACCTCAAGACGAATGCTTCTGATACTCGGAGAATAACCGCCATCAGCAGTGTATCAGGACGCGCAACGCCTCACAGACTGGATGTCGTTGTGCGCCTCCAGATGCAGACAGCGCGCAGAGTTGGGCACTGGGCTTGATATGCATGGCACTGTTCTCCCGTCTTCGTGAAGAACCTCAAATAGAATCCCGAGCCTGTGGCGGGAACGCGTTGTGGTTAAGCTCCCGTCCAAATTAAGCTCGTGCATGGATGCGAGCCAATCCCAGCGCCTATCAACTCCAACTTCTTCACTGTAACCGCCCACACAAAACCTTACAGCAGCCACCCATTCCAACAAGTTCGCTCTCGTCCAGTCTCCACGCATAGACGGCAACCCCCTAGGATGTTACAGATTCTTAGTACGGTTCTAACCGCCCATCATGCCAGTGCATCCAATAATTACCCAGAGGTCCCTTGGAGAATATATACCTACTGAACAGCTCCCTGAGATAATCAATAGCCTTATTGTCGTGCCACTTACCATTGCTCCTAACGTTAGAGCACTCTACTCTCGTCACACGCTATCACGATATCACTTTGATCTGCCCAGGGAACCTACCGCTACATTTACCAGCCATGGACAAACTCTACTTATTCAGATGCCTTCTGCTTTTGCCTTCAGTCGTGCTCGCTCTCCCTCAAGCTACTACCCCCACAGCTGCAACATCAATACATACTGGACCAGCCTTCCCAACAATGGCAGCCCAAGATGGAGTTGGTGTACCAGATGGAGGAGTTGGATCGATAGAGCATCCGACCGCAGCAGCAGGTGCTGATGGTTCCAACCAAGGCGCATTCAGTCTATCAACTGGAGCTATCATCGGAATATCAGTTGCCATCGGTCTGGTAATCGTAGCCATCGGTAAGCTTTCTTCACAACTCGCCCAGCGACTACATCTAACAAGCATACAGCAACCATGTGGGCTCTCTGGTACCTAGCCAAAAAGCGACAATGGAACGTCCGCGAATCAATCCGACGCGCTTCCCGACGCATCACAGGCCGCAAAGTCCCACCCAAGTCAGCACAAGAGAATAAAAGCAGGAGAGGCACAGCCTACGTCAATAAATCGACTTCCAACTCCCGCGCTCGCGACGTCGAGCGAGTCATGGAAAGAAGCCAACAACCCCTCAGACCCACACATGGATGGTTGGCCGATGAGAAGGAGAGGTCGCGTTCCAGATCCAGAGAGGACGAGGAGAGGTTACACAAGGCTGCACAGCACACATCCAGAGCCATCCCTGGTTGGAAACCAAAGGCACCTTTTGGTGTCAGGTAGCCTTCTCTCCTGTTGACATTACGGATAGGATAATTTGGGATTCGCCATGAGATGTATGCATGGATGCGATATTTATGACCTGCATTTTAGCGACAAGGTGTTTGGACGGCATGGCACGGCGCGGAATGTAACTCATCACGACTTTCTCTGTGGATATGGATACGGATGAATGATGGGACACAGCGAAAGATACCTTTGATCTAATTGATTGTTTATCAACATCCCTCCCCTCCTTTTTCCTCGTCTCGGCTTTCATTGCCCTCTGCTTTCTTCCAAGGTTCTCGGCTCTCGTTTTCCTCTTAGCGCCCCGCATTGCAGGGGTCCAAAAATTCTTTGAAATCAAACCCCATCCTTCAAACCTCGACCACATGGTCAAACAAAAAGAACAAGTTCGTAACCATCAACGAGCAAAAGAATTTGACCATGACGAGGGTCGAACTCGCGGCCTTGGCGTTAAACCGGCAGACGTATTAGCACCACGCTCTAACCAACTGAGCTACACGGTCTTATCATTGGATGACGACGATCAGAGCCGGACCGAAAATCCTACTTGGCTGCGCAGAGAAGAATTTCCAAATGAAAAAAAGACGCCAATAAGACATCTTGATCACATCATGACTTGCACAAGCAAACTCTGGCACTCAAAAAGCGTGCAAGTATCCTCAAGTCAGAAAGAAGTGCGGAGGTATATATGATATGACGGTAAATGATGAATAGCAAGAACTCCATGAAAGCTCAGAGCTGTGAATAAGAATCTGTTGTCATCGTTGTGAAGGCACAGAGATGGATCTTCTTAACCTCCAGTACTGGATTCCCGTACAAATTCAATGGCAATCGTGTTATCGAGACAAAGGGGTGTCGAGAATATTTATTGAATCCCGAGTACCTGTTAGCCTGAGAATGGCAGCCTGAGAATGGTAGCCTGAGAATGGTGGCCTAAGAATGGTAGCCTGAGAAAGCGGGTCTAGCCGGATTTAACGAATCCAGTATTAGGTCAGATGATCTCTGCGATAGCCCCAGCTATATATAGTCTGGCTTCACCTTTACCCCTTGGCTATCCCTTGGCTATCCCTTGTGACCTTCGAGTACAACCACGGCTAGCTGACCCGGCTATAGCTACCTGACTGTACATCTCTGGGGATGACTGTTTCTCGTGCAATGTTTCTTTTGACGCGACCTCACTCAGTTTCTCTGTACCACGTACTTACTTGCATGTCCTGGTCGGCGAGAATGACATTCAAGCATTGGTGAGCGACTTGGTTCTGCTAACCTTTAGCTTGACTATTTTTCATGGAGAGGCACTTACATGTGTTGTGAGATGGCCAGAACGCTTCATACAAAACTCTACAGAAATAGCGCTCATGAAAGGCCCAAACGCCGACGCTACCTATCGAACAAGTATGCGCTCAAATCCTCATAACATCACCCATACATCGCTGCAATATACATCACCGCCTGCCACTAGCCACTCCTTTGACCACCAGACAGCCACTATGCGAGGCCGCCTCTACCTTCCAACCTTGACTGGCCAGCGACTTGAAGACAGCCGGCCCAAGTTTGCCAACACCACCCTGGCTATGATGACCCACACCAGTGATGATCTGGTATCCTGCTCCCGCTCCTGGTCTCCCTCCGCCCTTGATCTTACTTTCACCAAGATTATCCCACCACTGCTGTACGCGATGATTTGCGATACGCGTCGCATCCTTGACATTTACGCCATGCAAATCGAGCTGTGTCGATGTCGACTGGCGCGACACCAAAGCATCTGCCTCAGCAGCCGTGGTAGCCTGGAGAGCCTGATGGGCTTCGCGACCGACACTCGCATAGTAGGCAGCGGCGCCGCCCATGAGACGATCTGATTTTCCTTTACGATAGTAATGTGATGCTTGGTTAAACGCTGCGCCACGTGTTGCTAACAGGCTGGCACTGGACCCCGCATACGGGCTTGCAGGCGGAGAAGGAGTTTCATCTGTGTCCTCGGATATTCTTATCGGGGCGTATTGAGGTATGATGCGATGAATTTGGCTCGAGCTAGAGGATGGAGAAGAAACTGCTTTTGCAAAATCATGAGCGTATGAAATTGAAGGCGATGTGAGACGGATCAAAGCAGCTGCGATGTCGTAAGAGATAGTCGGAAATGACCGACTGAGTCCAACCGCGTCCATATCCAAGACATCTGAATTTGATGTCGATTTTTGCTCGGCAACGTTCTGTTTTGCAATAGCCAGAATCGTTTTTGGCCGCGATGCTTCGTTTTTATGGTACGTGGAGGAGACCACTGGACTCGACAGCTCCGTACGCATTGTGATGAAATTGATATCGGCGTTCGCGATTTCCCATTTGTTGACAGCCTGACTTGACGAACGCAAATCGGACGAAGCATACTCATCCAAACTTTTAAACTTTCGATTCCTCCTGTTTTTCTTATTGTTACGCCGTGTACCCTGCTCTGCGTCAAATGCGTCGATGCCCCTTCTTGATATAGCTTCTTCTCCTTCTCTTGTCTCGTTCAACCAAGCATGGTTGAGCAAGATGTCCATTGATCGCGTGACATTGCCCTTGGACTTCCCAAGGGTGTATGTGATGTCGCCAAGTTTTTCGTTTGGAAACATTTCGCAGAGTCGTGCGATCTTGCCGTCATCATCGAGGTGCCCGAATTCATCCACCATTGCATCGTCTGCGATATCTGAGTCCGACGAAGATCTGAGATTCAAAGACGACAGTCGGTTAGAAACACCGGTGGCGTCCGTCTCATTTGAGATGGACAATGCCTCGTCGTTGACACTTGTCTTTCCAACTCGGTTGGTTGCAGCGTCTGTACGTGGTCCCGCATCACATCCGCTCGTGCCAGAAGGGTCGAAATCGGACGCATCTTCCACCACGGCTTCGGACTGTAGACTGTCTAGTATGGCGCGTGCCTGTTCAAGTTGCGCGGGTTGGGTAAAATCGAAATCGGAAAGGATACTGCGGACGACGACGGAGTCGAGGGAGGTATAGTCTTGCTGCTATCGTATCAGTCTCTGCCTCGCTGTCAAATTTCCCCACCTCAGGGAGAATACCTCAAGCTCAGCAATCAGACTCTCTTCGTTCTCAACCAGTTGTTCGAAAGCGAGGTTTGGCATATTGAGTAGGGATAGACAGTCTTTCTTTCAGCATGATCAGGATATGGGACATGTAGGAACAATCTGAAGCTGAGCTACTAGGAGCGGATTCTGTAGGCGCACAGGATTTGGAGGCGTGAATTTCGGCGGGCATGGCGTTGGAGATGTCATGGATGGACCCTGACTCTCGGGCATCACTCAGAGCCTCAGCTGGAGACTTTTACTGTGTATGAGGCGTCTCATACACAGCAGTTCAAAGTTGTTACTCGGCCTCACAGCAATGATAGCTGCCAGACTCTGACTTTGGGCCAGACGGGCTATCAATCCTGCGAGTTGTAGGGGGTAGAGAAGCGACGACGTCAGCAACCATGACTGTCTTCACAGCTATTTTCTTCCTACGAGTAGCCTAGATGCAGGAAAGACTACCAAGCTCGTATTCTTGTCCCTGCAACAGCCTTCATCACCCTGTTGCCGCAAAGGCTTGCAAAGGCTTGTTGGAGATCATGGCTTGCGGCCAAGGCGATTCTTTGCGATTGTCTGATGATGCCACTCCATAAGCAGCCCTTATTGGTAGCTGGAGGAGTACAGATGCCGAGTACGAGATGTCGGGCTCGGGATGGGACCAACACTATACGGGATACCGACATCATGCTTCGAGGCTTGGGTGCTTACTTGGGCTACTCACAAGGTCTCAGCGAGTACTAGTGCAGGGACTCGCTCGTGCTTCGTACCTACTTGTGCGCGATACGGTATACGAGGACCCCGTATTTGGCCGAAGATCTCAGCCCGATCAAGGATTCCAGGGTCAACGCACCCGTGCTTCGGATGTTGGGATTCCAGGTCCGAAGCCTAAATATAGGCTCCGGTCCGAGAGTCCGGTCCGAGAGCCCGGTCCGAGAGCCCGGTCCGAGAGTCCGGTCCGAGAGAAGGTAAAGATAATCCAGGCCGCCAGTGAAATTGGATTTGACATCTCGTGCTTCGTGTTGTGCTTGTGAATCACCACTGTTGATCTAGATTGATTCGTCTGACACACAAATGGATCAGGCAGCTATCTTTGGCCAGTGGTTTCCTTGGCTCCTCAACGTTGTCCGCACGTCTTGACCGATGTCTGCAACGACACCAGCGTCTGTGTTGATCGAACTGCAAGCAAATGCCGAGTCACCCATGTCTGGAGCCGCCTATTCAATTCGCCCGACGAGTCTGGGATATGGAACATCTTCTTGCTAATAGGAGACTAGTGTCACTACCTTGGATTTCAAGGACGCGCCCTCCCATACAGGACCAATCACGCAGGTGGGAGATTGTTCTTTCCGTCTAAAGACGAGACATTCGCTGGACCGGAAGTACTCGACAACCGTCAATAACCATTGTCTTTCCCGACTTCCATTTCTGAGACCTCAAGACCTCAAGACCTGCAGCCTCCAACCTCATCCCTATCTCATCATAACGGTCCTACTGCCAACCAAACGAAGCCCTAAACTCTTCCTCTCCCAACCTCTCAATCCCATCACAAACCGATCAGCACCCCCACATCAAACCCCCTCAAACGAACCAATCTCCATCCGAAACTCTCCGGACCTCCCCAAACCTCCCCAAACAATCAACTCACCACCAGAGAACCCCCCAAATGCCTCTCTACACAATCAACTCACCACCAGAGAACCCCCCCAAATGCTCATCAGCAAAATCATCTTCGCAATCATCGGTTACCTCGCCGCCAACAAAGCGATGCAAAAACACGAGGCCAAGAAATCACGCAGGAAAGAACGGGGCCGTGAAGGCGATGGACAAAGGACTGTCTTGGTGTCCAACCGAACCAAATCAAATCGGATGATTTAAGAATGGGGTGATTGGATTTGATGGGTGATGGCTGGGCGCTTTGGATTCTGTTGTGTACTGAGAATATGGGCGTTATCGAAGTGAAAGTATACGAGTTCGAGTGTTAGAGGATATCCATCTCCATATGATAAGACGGTGAGCCATGCGACGGCGATGAGGCATGCTATGATCTGTGATCAATGTCGTTAGCGCCGTCCAGTGTTTGGAGTGAGGTATTTGAAGTATCCCAGGTCCGCCTAAAGCCGGATCAGCTGCTGTAAATATTGCAACGGCGAACGCAGAAAATAGAGCTGACATTCTGGGTCTAGGACTTTGAGATAACGCGTGACAGGATGTTAGCCAAGAGTACGAGTTTCCGCCAAGCTTCATATACGACATTTTGCGGCATTGGCGCATGGAATTTTTTCCAGGGTTTATCGCCAAGCTGGGATGATTGGAAATGAACGGTTCGATTTCATCAAAGCACCAGTTTTGATGCGCTTTGGAATCAAAGAGTGGATTCGGTCAGTGTCCATATAAACTATTTTGGCATGTTTCAACGACTCAGTACGAGTTGTCTTCCCAGCTACCGGGTCCGTGGAAGTCAGGCTCAAGCAGTGCAGCGGGGCCTAGCTGATCACCTAACTTCTCTGTATCATCAATAGTCATCTCCTCGAGAAATGATCTCCTTGCAATTTGGTCGGAGCAAAACAGTCTAGAAGATATGTTGTCAACCCTATCGTATTTGCGTAAATGTGCACGACTTACATGCTCAAATTGTGCAACATAAGAACCAGGTACATCGACTAATGGTCCGTAGCACTCAACGAGTCCATTTTGAATGAGGGATTTCATACCAAGATGATAGTTCTTCATCCCAATACGCTCAAGATAGCGCCTCGAGAAGACGAGGGTTCCAAAGTTCTCATCGATCTTTTTCAGAAGAGATTTGGCGGTAGAGTGTGAAAGACCAGAGGTGTGGACATTGTCATTCCGCCCATAGCCATAGACACCAAGATCGTCATCCATATAACCCTCTCCAGTGGTGGCGAAAGTTTCGATGGCAAATACATCGCCTTCTTCCATGCGCTGATCAGTCCTAGCCTTGTAAAAAGGGACTTGCTTGGCTCCATGGATGTGGTAGCGTAGGATATCGTGGCCAGTGATGTTGCGGACTGCTTTGACTGGGATGATCTTTCCATTAAGCTCGACTTCGTAGCTCTCCATCACTTCTTGAATGGTCTCACTGATGTGGTCCATACGAGCGTCGATACCGGCTTCTTTTAAACCAGTGTTGGTAGCCGCCTTCGCAGCTGCAAGGAGGTTGTCGTAGACCGGGTTGGCAGCAATGGTGAACGCGCTATCGACAATCCTCCCGTTGACGTGAACCCCAAAGTCAACACTCAGGACATCATCGTACTTGAGAATCACCTCTTTGCCTCCGGGATTGGGAGTCCAGTGAGCAGCGACGTTGTTCAAGCAAAGGCCAGTCGGGAAACCCATACCGCCTCTGAGGGCATCACCAGTGTCAAGACCCTGGTGACCAACGAGTGCTCGAACACCTTCTTCAATCTCATCGGCCAGATGGTTCATTGAGACACCTGGCTTGGCAATTGTCTGCACATATTGACGGACCTGGCGATGGACCTCTGCGGCTTTGCGATAGTCGTTTAAATACTCATCGTCCATTATCTCCAAGGTAGCAAGATGGCGAGCCTCCTCGGCCGTGGTACGCTGGAGGTTGTCGTCCTTGATGGCATAATGGACAATTTGGCCTTCTGGAAATGGCTGATTGTGGAAGATGTTGGCGAGTGCAACTCTTGGAGGAGTGGTTTGTTTTGCAGTGGCAGTCTTCTTGTTCTTCTTCTTCTTCTTGCTGTTCTTTTTCTTCTTCTTCGTGCCTAACAGGATAAGTTCAAATCAGTCTGTCAGCATCAAGCTCGCTCACTATTGCTAGAGTTCAAGTCGAGTCGGGCATCATGATGGTCCCCATCGCCGTCTTCATCTTCCCCTTCGAGTACACGTTGAAGGAGGCCACTTGCTGCAGCTGGCTTTGGAGGATTGGCGATTGCGATTGAGGCACCAGTCGAAGACTCTGTTTGTGGTGTCAGCGTTGGCTCTTCGATGGTCGTATTGTATGCATCCAGATACCATCGGGGTCTTGACGATGACCGTGTGGTGTTTTGGATGCCATGGTTCCAACCCCATCAAGCTTTTGTTGTGTGGAGGTGACGTCGAGGGAGCAGCACCTGTCAGCATTGTCCCCCCCCCTCTGAGCTATATTTAGATGCACACGTTGTATCCACGCGTGATGCATGCGCAGTCAGACCCCTAGATCGACCTCGCATTCCAGTCCCGATGCCGCGCCCACTCCTAATTAAGCGCATTGGCGGCATTCGTTGAGGGGCTGAGGCCACTGATCGAGTGAGTTGAGGCCACTGATCGAGTGAGTTGAGGCCACTGATCGAGTGAGTTGAGGCCACTAGATCGAGTGACCTGAGGCCACTAGATCGAGTGAATTGAGGCCACAAGGCCAGGGTGTCGAGTGAATTGAGGCCACAAGGCCAGGGTGTCGAGCGAAGTGAGGCCACCAGGCCAGTGAGTCGACTGACTTGAGGCCACAGTCGGGTGGCTTGAGGCTGAGTTCTCGGGCCTCTCAGAGGGTCGCGTTGCCGGGAACGGTACCCGAGTCGCATTGCTGGGGGCGGTACCCGACGGACCCTTCTTGGACCATGACAAAGCCAGAATATCAGCCAGTGCGGCCAGTGCGGCCAGTGCCCTTTCAGCTGTCACCTCGTATCTGATGGATCCGAGCATCCCTGCAACCCTCCCGAAACCGAAGCCATCCATATCACCCACATCGTCCACCCCACCCCTACCACACCATCCACTTCGTCCACACCACCCCTACCACACCATCCTCATCGTCCACACCACCCCTACCACACCATCCTCATCGTCCACACCACCCCTACCAGACCACCCACCCCTACCACCCCATCCACCGTCACAACGCCCAGGACATCGAAGACGTAACCTTTGACCGCAGTTTGTGCAGGAAACCATGCGATTCGTATCTATTCACACGCACTGCGCCTGCAAATTCTGGCCCTCCCGCTCCCTGCTGCTCCAAAATCTCCTATGCAACCCGCAAAACCGAACGACTTGGCTTTTTAACGGAGGCTTGGCCGCGACCAAGTACCCGGTCATTTGATTAGATCTCCAGACTTTGCTGGAGGTGGTAAGGCTATAGCGTATTTGTCGAGAGGATGCGATTCTATACGAAATGAGTACGAGATGGAAGATACCATTGTCGTAGCAAGATTGCGAACCATCTGTTCTGTATAAGAGTTGTGAATTGCCTTCCAAGATTTCTTCCCTTTCTCCATCCAATCCATTCAGCCTTGCCACCAGCTCATCTACACAGCAAATTACTCTCAGACCTTCCAGCTCCATCCTTGTCTACCATCTTGTATCCGAACCCTCCGAACTTGTATTAATACTTGAAATCGACACTTCCTTTTCTTCCCTGGAATATAGAGCTGCAGTTCGCTCCATTGTCTTTTCCTCCATTCTCCCTACTATTCCTTAACAACCTCGAACATCCACAACATCTCCATCAAAATGCCGTACCTTCTCTCCCACAAGCAAAAGACAATAGCCCACATCACCCAACTCCTCCTCATCCATGTTGCAATCGGCTGCACCGTGCCCCGTATCTTCATGAAGAACCAACCTAGAACGCGAGCAAATACCATTGCAATGGGAATGGTACGTCTTCTGTATTTTCACTACCAAACCTTCCTCGCTGACATCACACCCAGGGCGCCAAAAGTATAATGTTCATCTTCTACCAGCTCATCACCGAGAATATACAAAAGTTCAAACGCTGGGGTAGCTTGAAAGCTTACATGATAATAAATATTCTCGAGGTAAGTCATATCATCACATCACAGTCCAAACCCTCACCTTTGCACATACCAACAACCCCTATTTCAACGACGGCTGGCTAACACATTCTCTAGGTCGTCTTTTGGGGCGCAGTAGTCTTCCTAGTCATTCAAGCAAACCTCTCCCGCTGCAAGGGCACATCCTGCTACCTTTCCTGGGCCGTCGTTGGTGTATCAATAGTAATTGTGTATGTGTTCCCCCTCCCCTACCTTATCCCCCTTCCTGTGCTAACAACCCTCCAGCATGATCCAGACTCCCCTCGCCTACTTCTACACCATGGAATTCCGCGAGAACAAGAAACAGAGATCCCTCGCCGCCTCATCAGGAACGGGATATGAAAGTGGACAGAGCATGACTGGAACTCACGGTGGACGAAGAGATGAGGAGATGGCCATGAAAGAGGCGACGGCTCACGGTCAGGGTGTCAGGGGATATTAAATGAGTCATCCTCGGACATGACTGGGGCGACTAACAGAGTGCGGGTGAATGGTATTTTATAATACTCGTTGAGGAACACGGGAGTGGTAGAAGAGAAGGTTGATACCTGGCGTTAAAGCAGGCTTCTGGTTCCTATTTTTGCATACATTTAGTGGACATGTGGGAGGGAGAGTGAAAGAGGATTATAACATAGACTGGCGAAACGGCACGAGCTAATCTCATTGCTACATGTCACCAATAACGAAACGAACTATTTGCTTTTTCTTGCTTTCCTGATAACAATTGCTACCTAATTTTATACTGAGATTTCTAGATGATTCACCCATCTTTGGTAGAAAGAAGATTTCCTTCTACCCAGTGAATATGAACAGAAAGAATTCGGGGAGACAGGAGTAAGTACTAAGGTCGAAAGCGAAAAAGTAAAAACCAGAGAGAATATCAACACGAAGAACATTAGAGTTCAGTATGACAGGTACCCATCTATCAGCCAAGCAAACACCCAGTCATCGAACAATCAAATAAACAGGGCACCAAATCATGCGCTCATCATCATCAGTTCATTATGCATGGGAAAATACCATGTTAATTTCCCATACTTTCTTCATATTGGAAGCGGGGGTGGAGAGGGAAGGGGCATCCAACTCGTGGAATATATCGCCTTCAGTGAAAAATACAAGAGAACAGGGAGATTGGAGGCGGATCATGGTCACGGGGATGGAACATCATCAAAGTCGGGGCCGGCACAGCAGATATTCTAAACCCAATTACAGACAGGACGAGGTTTTTCGTGTTGACATGACATCACCCATCTATTCTCAGATCGTTATTTAATCAAGGAATCTTTCGTAAGCATCGTCAAACATCCTCCGATTTCCCTGCCCATGAATTTGCGCGGCAAGCAATCATCGATACTCATCCATAAACTTACGATGGAACTCCCTAATTCTTCCTACCCAGTCCGTTCCAGGCGCCAAGAATGTGGTCCTGAAATGCAACGTCCCTTCTTTCTGTCCGAACCCAGATCCAGGGACGAGACAGACGCCTGTAGCTTCGAGGAGACGGAGACAGTAGAATTCATCGGGCGATTGATTGTTTTCTTTTGCGGCGGCGATGGCTTTGTCGCTGAGGGTTATGGTGGGGAAGAGGTACATGGAGCCCTATATCGAGTATTAGGAAAGTGGGGTGAGAAAGGGGTGAGGGGGAGGGGGAAACATACAGCAGGAGTTTGACACTCTACACCCTCCATCTCCTTGAAGGCTTCATACAAAGCCGTCGCCCTCTTCTTCAATCCCTCAAACGTAGAGTCGTACTCTTGCTTGTAAAGTTCGTAACTTTCCTCTCCCTCGACAGGAGGATGAACCATACATTCCACAATGCACTGTCCAATAACCGGCGGACAAAGCTGGATGGACACAAACTTGTAAATCTGCGCCACAACATCCTTATCGAAACCAACAAGTTCGTAGTAACCACCTCGGTGTCCACATTCCCCGACCATGCCCTTGGAAATGGAGTGAAGAGATGCGAGTTCGATTTCATCATATTTTCCCGGCTCGGCCTTTTGCAGATCACGAAGACCCTGTTTGAACGAGTAAAATTTGCCGATGAAGATGTTGGTTTGATATACTTCGTCTGCGAGGACGACTAATTTCTTCTCAGCGGCGAATTTGAGGACGCCTCGGACATCTTCAGGGCTAAGAGATGCGCCGGTTGGGTTACCGGGGTTGATCACGGCAATGGCGCGGGTGTCGATGCCTTCTTTCTCTGCCTTCTCCAGAGCAGACTTGATGCTGTCGAGACTTGTCCCCCAGCCTGAGGATTCGTCGAGGTAGTATGGGACGCACTTTGCGTTGAGGACCGACAGAGTGGCGGTGTAGAGAGGGTATTGTGGGATTGGAACGAGGACACCAGTCTTTGGTGTAGCACAAATGATGTGGAGGAGGGTGTTCACACCGCTGGAGGCGCCTGCGGAAAGGTAGATGAGATCTGGGTCGGCAGAGTAGCCGTCTCGTCCTGTGGACCTGTCAGTCCAATCAGCCCAGCGTGAAGCTGATACACATACTCTCAATGAAATCGGCAACGCTTTGCCTGATACCGGGAGCACCAGCACTGGCACTGTAAGCACCCACACTGTTAACCTCACTCAACAACCACTTCGCCCTCTTCACAACATCCTTCTTATACCCCAGCGGTCCCAAAAGCACATCCTCATGCTCCAACAACTGCGGGTTCTCCAAAAGACTGGCAACCTGTCTGAAGAAGGTAATCGGTTTCTGATCCAATTGCTGCGGGTTTCCGATATTGGCAGAGATGACAGTATCGAAGGGTAAATCCTTTCCTTCTCCTTTCTTGAGCTGTGCCCTGTACTCTTCGGATTTGATAGCGAGGAGCCCACGGACGGCGTACTTTGCTTCCTTGACGTGGGGATTGATGTTATCGAGGCTCAAGCTTTTGAGCTGTTGAGTCACCGACATGTTGCGTATCGAATTCGGTCGTGCCTGTGTGATCCTCGGACTCAGATAGGACTTCAAAGGCGCGGTATATGCGAGCGTGTGCAATATTGGACGGGACGATGCCTGGGTGGAAATGGCTACAAAGTGTATCAGATGATGGTCGTTTATATTCAGGCTAGTAGAAGCAGCCTCGAGAGCGATTAAAGCGCATCCATGTTTTCTTTTCTCCAAGATGCACTCCACTGGGCCGTCTGCACTTCGTCGACTTGCGTGAATAAACAGCTGGCCAGCGAATCGAGGCACAGGACCGTCTTTTCGAAATGCCCCAGGCCCCCATTCCTCGGTATGCGCCCATGGCGCTGGACGTGGGGAGACGGTAGGGAGAGTGGGAGACTCTGGAGGGAACGAGACGGCAATTGGAGCAAAGAAGGGAGAACTTGCCTCGCAACTGAATTGAGCTTCTGACCCGCCACACAGGAATATATCTTGGCGCTATAGAAGCCATCGTTGTCAAACTAGTGAGGAGTGAGTGTGGAGGGGAATCTCTCTACTCGTCATCGGGAGATGGCTCGATAACCATACTTGTTCCGAAGCAAATCCTCCTAATGGCTGCAGATAGTGAGGGAACTGAGGCCGCGGAGAATTGAGTTGAGAGATTCAAAGTCAGAAACGACTCGGCCCGGCGTCTTCTGAGCTTTGATACGAGTACTGTACGTGATGCGGTGAGCGAGAGACTGCATGTGTCGCCATTGGAGCCAGGGTTGCAGTGCTTGATATACACTTCACTTCCCAGCCGTGGGAATCATGGGGCAGCTTGGAGTATCAAAATGTAGAAGAAGAGCAACGACCACCACCAATTGTCGCTCATTGATCATTTCATGCTATGATTACATGTTGCCGCGCAGTGTCGTCAAAGCCGCTGTCATATCAAAAAGACTATCTATGTCGTCGATATTGTCCCTTCTAACCTGACCTGCCTGAATCCAACGCCAATGCATGCCGACGCGCTGTGACGGCCAATGGCTCCACTAACCACGCTCACTTCCCCTCAGTCTGACTGACTGTCCGTACTTCTGCAGCTTGGTGATAAGCTGATCGCCCTGCTTGACGACATCGTTGTACTGCTTGTTCTTATCGTCTGGTCGGTTCGTCTCGATGACTTCATTGACGCGGTCGATTGTGCATGGGACGCGATCCGTCGCGATGAAGTTGGAGAGGTCCCTAGGTGTGCTCGTTAGTGGATGCGCCATGTGTTGCTTACGAGTGCGATGAACTTACTTGTCCAAGAAGTCGACAGACACACCAAAGTCGTTGGCCATGCTCCTCAGACTGACCACACGATAGCTCTGGAGAAGTTGTTGATATCCTCGCAATCTCATCTCACGAACATACCACTGCCTGTGCTCGTAAAGATACCGATCCTGACATAAAAACGTCTCCTCCACAGCTCCCAGCGCGCCAAAGAATCCCTTGTAGTTGCCCTCGTACAAACTCCTTACCAGGTTGGCAAGCGACTTGAAGTCAACGGCAGCTCCCGCTTCTTGCGACTTTGCCTGTCCAATCATCGTCAGGTTGACTAACGCGGCAGGTGTTGCAGAAGAGCTTGTCGCATCCGTCATGTCCTCATCACCGGCAGTTGGTCCTGCCGATGTTGCGCCCGAGAGAGCCGATAACTTGTCCTCGCCTTCCCCAAGAATAGCTTTAATCTCAGGTGCATCCACAACCTTTGTCTTGAAGTCTACGCGCTTGAGAGATACGGATCCTGCAAGAACAGCATTCACGACGAGTGACGAGTAATTGCACAGTTCGTAGCTGGTAAACGTAGACAAGCTGTCGAGGAGGAGAGGAGCGGCTGCAGAGTATGATCGCACGGTGAGAAGATGCATACCAGAGTATGCCTTGAGACGATTGCGACGATCCCAGTCACCACCACTCTCTACCAGAGCACCTGCTCGCTCAACGGCTTTCTTTGTGTAGACACGGTCATTGAAAAACAGACCTATCCGGATGAGGGCAAGGACGATATCGATTTTGGTGGCTAGGATTCCGGTCTTCTCAAACACAGCTTCGAAAGCTGCAGTTGCCTTGTCCTGTTGTGAATGTCTTATTAGTTTGGCATCTAGACAGTTCAATGGTCTGATATACCTTGTCTCCAACTCGCGTCCAGAATTCCGCTCTCTTCCCTCTCGCAGTCTGAATCTCGGTCTCTCCAGCCTTCTCGGTCGCCTCATCCTCCTCTTTTTGGATGGCTTCCAGCTCCTTCTCGTTATCTCTCCTCAGTCCCTCATACAACGCCTCATCCCACGGTAGAGTAATGTCCACACTTGGTCTCCGTGTCGCCAGCAATGATGCCATATTGCTGCTCGAGCGCCTCACGCCCATTTTCGGTGATTCCGCTGAGCCTTCACCGATTGAGTTTAACACTCCTTCCGTGGGATGTGCGAGATGCTTATAGAGAGGAGCCATCTTGTGCTCCTTGATGGCGGCTTGGAGAGAAGTGAGGGCAGCATTTCGACTAGGTTCGGCGGTATGGGGATTGGTGAGCTCGAAGATGTTCTGGGAGAGGTCGAGGTTGGGATACTGGGCGAACTGGACATCACCCATAATGGCGGTTGATGGAAGTTAGACTTGTGAGAGAGAGAGACGGAGGTTGTCTAATTGTGTATTGGTGGCTATGAGAACTGCTCGTTGAATGTTGATGTTTGGTCCGCCGCATGGGGCATTCGTTAGAACTACTCGCTTCTAAGCGGCGCGCCAATCGCGTTTATTCCTCCCACTGGACACCTCCTGGGTCTCATCCATCATCCAATCACCAATGATCAGGGATGAGTGTCGCCTCCTTCGACACTGGAAATGCTCAAGCTTATCAATCCCTTCGAATCTCGCACACATCAGGCTCATCCGGACGTCGTAATTCCCTTGAGAAGCGTGCTGCATTCAGACAGGGGAGAGTTAGATGCAAACCATGGAGCTAATCAGCCTACAGGAGATGGGCGGGACGGGGACTTCGAGCCTCTCCTTCAAGCCAATGTTGATGGCGAATCTGATATTGAAAGGCTGGGATATGAGATGGAAAGAGACCTGTCCGCCTCAGGCGCTGATGGTTCTTATGATCGCAAAAGCAAAGTCATCAACAAGGCTATCCAGGATATTGGCATGGGACGATATCAATGGGAACTTTTCATGCTTTGTGGGATGGGATGGCTGGCTGATAAGTAGGTGACTTCGTTCCAAGCCAAATACATAACCATCCTGTTAACATCTTCATGTAGCCTCTGGATGCAAGTAAATCATGCCTTACAATCGACACATTTGTTCAGGTCTGACAAACTAACACACATAGGGTTTGGCACTGGTTCTACCACAGCTGTCATCAGAGTTCGGCGTGTCGAGCAGCAAGGTTAAGACGACTACATTGATCACCTTCATTGGACTATCGATAGGTTCAACGTTTTGGGGAGTGGCGTCTGATGTTATCGGTCGCCGGCCTGCTTTCAATGCTACGCTTCTCATATGTGGTGTCTTTGGCACCTTGGTCGCTACAGGTCCATCATGGATCATCACAGCATTAATTTTTGGTTGTATGGGGCTCGGCGTGTGAGTCCAACTGATTCTAACTCCCGGCACTTCTGACCATTTCATCAAGTGGTGGTAATCTTCCAGTAGACGGTGCTCTCTTCCTAGAGTTCATTCCTGCCACATCGCAGAACCTGTTGACACTTTTATCAGTCTGGTGGCCTGTTGGTCAACTAATTGCCAGCGTGATGGCATGGGCCTTGATTCCGCCATTCTCCTGCGATACAGCTCTGGCAGCCTGTAGTCTGACGAACGATGTTCAGCCCTGCTGTAAGAGTCGAGACAACCGCGGCTGGCGATACTTCATCGCAGCTCTTGGAGTTCTAACATTGTTCATGTTCGCATGTCGCTTCTTCCTTTTTCGTCTTTTCGAGTCACCCAAATTTTTACTTTCACGAGGCCGAGAGGAGGAAGCTGTCTCAGTAGTTCAGTCGATAGCCTATCACAACGGAGCGAAGACTTGGTTGACTGCGGATATCTTGGAAGAATTGGCAAGAGATGCGATAGATGACGGACGCCCGAAGTTGACTATGCTGGAAATCAACAAGCGCAATCTGAGCAAATTCTCGCTGCAGAAAGTGGAATCACTTTTCATTGACTGCAAGCTTGGTACAACCACTATATTACTCTGGTTCATTTGGGCTACAATCGGCATGGGCTACCCTCTCTTCAATGCTTTCTTGCCCCAATACTTGGAACATGTGGGATCAGGGCAAACACCTGTGTCCGCAGGAGTCGTACGGTACGTCTCTTATACTTTGATCGACAAGCTAACGCGACGAATAGGCATACTGGAACTTCTTGATCACATCAATAGTAGGCGTTCCTGGGAGCATCATCGCCTGCTACACCGTAGATTTGAAATGGATCGGCAGAAAAGGGACAATGGCCATCTCCACTCTCGTGTCTGGAATCTTCCTCTACCTGTTCACGCTTTCGAGTTCACCACCTTATCAAACTTTTTGCAGCTCAATAGAAGCCTTCTTTCAGGTGAGTCGACTACTTCAGCCTCCTTGCGAGACTGCTTGATCTCCCTCGCGGTTTAAACTAACACTCCACAGAATGTTATGTACGGCGTTCTGTATGCATACACCCCAGAGGTATTCCCAGCACCAAGCCGAGGCACTGGAACAGGCATCGCATCTTTGCTTAATCGAATCGCTGGGTTTTTCGCGCCTGTGGTGGCGGCTCAGTTTGGCGACCTGAATCCTTCAGCACCTATCCTTGCAGCTGGCGTTTGTTACATTGCTGCTTTTGTGGCGATGTGTCTCCTGCCTATTGAGACCAGAGGAAAGCAAAGTCTTTGATCGTGGAGTGGTAATTGTAAGAATAACGGGGATTCCTGGACTTTATCTATACTGCCCCAAATATTGCCTTTCCAAATCTTGTAGACCTTCATCGTCTATTCTCAATTGTACCCGACTGTGATCCGGAGACCTGAGCGAACATTTCGACGAGCCCACCGTCATCGGCGACAACGAACCTTGGCTCAAAGTCATCGACTTATCTGTACCCCAACCCCCCCTCTCCCCTAAAACCTCGCATCTTAAACAAACACCTGCCGCCTTCTCAGCAAACCCACCGCGACTCGGCCTCACCACGCACGGCCACGCCACTTCGTCCCCATCACCAACCACTCCCACGAACCCCCCACCTTGAACCCCGACAACAGCCCCCAGCCGATTCAAAACCAAAAACTCAATCTTCAACTTGACCGCATAGATGAACGGATGCAAACTCGCCTTCAACGTAAACATATCCTCGAAATCCAACACCACCATCACCAAATCCGCCACCAACCCAAAGGCCTGCGCAAACGCCAATGCGATGAATAGACCCCGTCGTTGTCGTGTATACCTCACATTCAAAAGTTTGGCCGACGCAACCGTGTAAAATGTCGATAGGAAAACATCTTGTAACGTGAAACCGAGGATTTGGATCCGTTCCATGTGAGACATGTAGGGTATCCATTTTTGGGCGGACGGTGTTGAGAGGGCGAAGGAAAAGACGGTGATTGGTGTGTGTAGCAGGATTGCATTGAGTATGATGATGAGGAGGGTCCATGTACGTAGACGTGGGGAGGGACTTATCAGACCCAGGCGGCTCCAGAGGACTAGTGAAAACCCGGTTGTGTTTAGGATCCAGCCTGTTTTTGCTAGGAGGGTTGTTGATATGGTCTTTCCCATGGAACTGCCATCATCACCACCACCAGCCATCCCTGGAACAAATAATTTCAAGATGAATGCTATGGCGTGGATTCCTATCCCTACCGTCGTTCCCAGGATCGAGTAGTAATAAGAACCAGAGTATTTTTTGAATTGGAGATGGATTTGGACGAGGAGGTCGAGGGTTAGGTAGATGGATATTGCGAAGAAGGAACTTAGGAGGGAGTAGACTAGGAAGTTCGGGGGGAGGGTTGTGAAGTGGGTCAGGGACCAGTTGTAGTTTGACAGTGGGATGAGGGGGAGGGTTGTGTTTGACATTTTGAGGTGCGGAGCTGTTTGCAATGGATGGTTGCAGTGGTGGGTGGATCGTTTTTCTGATTATATGGTGAAGGGTTCAGACGTCCTTGGGGAGATGTGAGGGTTCTTGGAGGCGCTGTTGAGAAAATGACCCAAGAAATGGAAATGAAGGACCAGAAAGCGATAAAAGTCAGAGTTTTCCCATCTATATGGTCCTCGGGTCATTCCAAACCTAGCCCAGACCTTCCCAGCAACCTCACCTCAAACCAAGACCCCATACGAAGACCGCGTCTAAGATCCCATGAAAAAGTTAACCGAGACGTTGCAGTGGATGCACCTCAGGACTTGGTATGCATCTCAGACCTGTCACAATCGCCACCTTACCTAAACTAGATGTTCTTCATGCAGCTTAATCATGTACCGTGGTTACTCATCAACATCGACCGGGGTAAAAGATTTCGGATGACAACTTTATTAGAAAGACGTGCAGGAGCTAAATACAATGAAAGCGGCGACCCAATGTTTGCGGGTCTTGATAGGAGAGTTCGAGGTTGATTGCTTGGTCCTGTCGCGGTGCGAATTGACGCGAGCTCGTTTTTCGTGGAACTGCTCGCGACATCGGTGAGCTGAAGGTCATTCAAGTCTTCCATTCGCCTAGGTGCGATGGTACCAAGATCCACTCAGTTACCAGCTCTCCGGCCCAAATTTTTGACCCTTCGGAAGCTTGACTTGAACATTATTGACAACCTGCTTATCCTGTTCATGATCAGCATCGAAGGAACATAATAGGAACTCTTGAAGAGCATACCAAAGTTGTCGTCACGACGTTATTTCCCCACCAGTTGGGAGGTTTGACTTGCGGAAGAAGTAAAGCGAAGAAGATCAGGATCGTGCAAAGAGCAAGACCGGCATCTAAAGCAGCGGAGGTGACATAGTTGTATGTTTGCCACCAACCTTGATGTCTGTTACGGATGAGCTTCTGGAAAATGAAACCGATCTAGAAACGCTGTTAGTATTCGAGAGACAACTGATCTTTGATACTCACAAAGCCCCAGCTTAAGTAGATCAGTGGTGTCGCTGGTGGTATATACGCGGTACCACCAAGGATAATTGGAGCGTGTAGGAATTTGAAAGGCCCGTTCTTCCATCTTTTGGCTGCAAAATAGAAGACCACTGGAAGAAACGCTCCAATTATCCAGAAGTACTGAAGTTTTCCGTAGATGCCGATGTTTGAGAACAGCCGCTGAGGACCAATGACGCCCCAAACTATAGATGCTGTGAAAAATACGCGCCCTAGGATACCTCTGTCAGTCTCTACAGCGGCTCTAGTGAAGGTTAGCACAAACCACTCGGGCACGTAAATCGAGCTGCCTGATTTTCTTCGCAAATTCCATCGATGTTGCCAAATGCCCAATATAGAACAGCCACTTGAACTACACAAGCATAAAGACTTGGGATTGCCTGTCCGAAAAACACTGTTCGTGGCGGCACTTTCATATAATGGGCCATTTTCATATCCTGGACATAGGTCACTCCTTGTACTGTGGAGATCTCAGTCAATCATTGCAAATGGATCGGCCTAGAAATCTTGCTTACACATGGAAATGTAGCCATAAGTTTTGAACGACATCTGAAGTCATTTAGCATCAGGTCAATTGTTTGCGATAAGTTTAGCAGCCTTACCATCGCGAGTGGACGTCCTGGCAGCATGTAGGAAACGATAAACTCGGTGATGACGTTGAGTGGAATTTGAATGTTGGTAATCGCCTGTATCATGCCAATAGGAATCTGATTTGTTTTTGATTAGTGCCACTTCAATGCTTGGGGGCAAGTACAACCTACGATAAATACAATGCTGATCATGAATGCTAGAATCAAAGCCCACCAGGTTAGATGAGTAGGCCAATAAAGATTGGTCACAAAAGAGAGAGCGACCATTGGTACCAGAACAACCATGAACCTACCAACGACGTTAACCGTTTGACCTGAATCGACGACGTAGATGACCTTACCACCAGTCAGGGACCTCCGGGTACTTCTTCATCAGCTTCATGTGAATGTCTGCTTCTTGATTTCTCGAGGCTTTGAAGCGGTACCAAATTTCTTTGCGATGGTTCAAAAAAGTGTGAGTGACTACAGATATGATGGCTGCAAAACTAAGGCCATACTGGAAGGCGAAAGTCGTGGAAAGGAATATCGGTGAATAGGCTTTGTACTTCGCTATGTCCAATGTGTATTCGGGAGTGATGATCCGACTGACGTTGTAGCGAGCTCCAGTATTATCGTAGCTGCCACCTAGAGTACATTATTAGAAGTCCGCGTGTATTATCATCATCTGGGCAAATTTCTGCCCTGAAGACTTACTTGTGCTCATCGGGAGGTACTTGGAATACCAGGCTCCACTGTAATGAATGCCAATTGAACATATCCATGTAAAAAGAAAGACGCCAATAAGAGTGTTCGCAATGGCATGCCAGGGCGGAATAAGAGGGCTGAGAATATACGATGAAATGTATGTCCAGTCAAAGGTGATTGGAATCAGTGAAAGTCCGCTATAGCCTCCAAAGAGCTGGTTGATGACCACATCTTTCGGCTTGATCCAGGTAACAAAAGCAAAGACGGAGAGCCCTTGCCAGATGAAGCCAGGAAAGAAGTACCAGAAGAAGCTACCAGCCCCGACAGATAGAAACCACCTGTATCGAGAAATCCTCCATCCTCCGGTCTGTTCAGGGTCTGCCGAACGGTGATCGTGTAGAGAGTAGAACAGGGCACAATTTGGGAGGACGATCGGCCAAACCATGGAAGCTGGGTAAATGAGAAATCTGCGTGCAACACCAGCAAGACCGAGGCCAACCATTTGGGTGGTGATGGTGAAAAGTAGAGCAAAGCCCCAGCCATAGTCCTTTTTGTAGAACCCTATGAGAGCTTCCAAGCCATAAGTACTGTATGCTGCGCCACTACCGAAGGCCACATCAGCCATGATGGTGATCAAGGCATGTTCTTTCATGTTGAAAGGACCGGGATTGAAAGACCATTTGTATCCAAAAATGCTGAACTGATGCTTTGGTAGGCTCCAGGCTAGAAAGAGACCGCAAGGGTAGGACAGCAGCTGAGCAACAATGGAGGATATCTGAATAGCAGGATCCTGAGAGGATGTGAGCATGCGGAATCTCCTTGAACACTGAGTGGGAAGAGCCAACTCGCAAAGAGAAGAGCATGTTAGCGCCACTACCTAAGGTGACAAAGACCATGCCCAAGAACCAAGCACGAAAAGTATTGGCAGGAACATCCTCGTCAGTATTCCAGACAGCTGCTTGTACTTCGGGATAGGGGGAACCTTCTTCCAACTCCCGAGAAATGCTGAGCTCAGCTTCAATGTCATGAGGAGCCACAGATTCGGTTGTGTGCTGCTTTATCTCTGATTGACCGTAAGCGTGCAACACCTCTAGAGGTAGATGAGTGACATACCAGGAAGGTTCGGATCAAAAGTTCGCGCCTCGACGTCTGGCACCTCGAGAGTTTCGGCCGATGTCTTGTCATTGTTACCTCCTTTGGAGTTGTCGCTGCCAGAAGAGTGCAAAGCTCTGTCAGTTGCTATAGGTTCCTTCTGTCCAACCAGATTTCGAAGACGATTCATATTGTAAATACAGTAGTTTCGAGAAGAGAGTGTAGCTGAAAAGTCAGCAGCGAGTCAATGCCTTTGTAGACGAGCACTGGAAGCCTGATTGTACTGCACCCCATGACAGATGGCCATGATAAGGCTCCAGGTATTCGGAATGATAATCTAATTCATGTGCCCGGCCGTGTGTCCTTGTCCCGAGTTGCTCCCAGGATTAAAAGAAGCCTTTGCAGGAGCTTGCCCAAGTCTAGTAGTAGAAGGCAGAACAAGACAAGATATTCAAGAGGATCACAACGCTGGCTCAACCGCGGAGTCTGCCCCCGAGCTCAGTGAACTGGGCGTCGTTCTGGTGTATGCTGACTGCTTGGAGGAGTAGAATGCTTCGAGGAGTAGAATGCTTGGAGGAGTGGAATGCTTGAAGGAGTAGAAGAAAAGAACTGCAGCATGTCTGTAGATGGAAATGTTTGATTGACTTCCATCTAAACCACTCGGGAGAAGTCCAGCTATCGCACCTCCGCATGAAGGAACGGGCTCAGCTCACGGGCTTCCAACCGCCGAACTGACTTGGAACGGAGTGTGGTCGTCCTTGATGAATAGAGCGGATCTTCGAAAGGGATGGATGCACTGGTAGATGAATGGGGAAGAGCCTAGCTCCTCAGGCACCCGGTAGCCTGGGTAGGTAGCCCGCTCGGTAGCCCGCTCGGTAGCCTGGGTAGGTAGCCCCAATCAACACAACCGGCACCTATAGTATTGTAATGTAACAATCTGAAGTATACTAAATGAGCAATAGAATGAATATCATTGAATTCAATAGCTAACAATGGCCACACTACTTCCCTGTCATGTGACTGAACAGTCATGTGACTGAGCAGTCATGTGACTGAACAGTCATGTGACTGAGCAGTCATGTGACTGAACAGTCATGTGATCCAATATACCGGAATCACAACACCACCTAGTCACCATCACCATTTCAGCCCCTTCCTCCCGTTATTCTTTGTTCTGGTATCTTCTTGCTTACAACCGAGTGGTAGGTACCAGAGACGCACAGCCAATGGCCTCAGGTTTCAACAACTCAACGGTCGCTCCCTTGCTTTAAGATCAGATAACCTACCATCCTTCAGCTTGGCATTGGTTCTCATGCCTTTCGCCTGAGTCGAGACCGACGCCTTTCAATTAAATATAGATCCAGTTTTGAGCTGACCGTTACACCGTGACGCCAAAGCCTCTTCTCACCTTCGCCAAGAGTCATCAATGCCTGTTCTGTGAGACCATGGTCATTTCGGCTTTCGCAACTTGGGATAGATGGTCTTCCTGTCATCCTCAATATTGACAAAGAAAAATGGGAAGATCGCGTATTCAACATCAGCGGCCTACACCCGTGCGTTCGAGATGGTAACCATGGTTGAGCGCAACAAGGGGCCAGTTAAGTCAACGTTGTAACCACAACAAAGGTAAGTCGCAGGCTAGAATCGGACAGCATAGCTACGTATATGCTGAAGCTCCGGGCCCCGCCGGGTCATATAATCCTATACTTCATCATAGCCACCTTTCTTCTTGCAATCAATCTTGCCATCACCAAACTTAATCATTACCACTCATGTAGTGTTTAGAATGCTTATGACTGCCAGCCTGGCCTCGTATGGCATCAATCATGGCCCACACGTGGGTTATGGTCATGGGAAGTTCCACCACAGAGCTTTGCTGCCTATGGTTGTCATCTTCATTTTCCTCTCCTATATCTCTATCATTCTAAGACTAGGAACTCGGAAGTATTACCTCAAGAGACTGGGCTGGGATGATTATATCATCACAGTTGCTGCGGTGAGTGCCTTGAAAGTGCTATCGAGCTGTCAATCTAACAAAGCACCAGGTCTTCTTCAGTATTTATTGCAGTACCGTCTTGGCAATGTTTGGCCTGGCAAACGGTGCTAGAGGCTTTGAAGATGTTCGTCCCAATCATGTGGGTGAAGTTGCGAGTGTCAGTATGACCCGTCTTCGAGAAATATAGAATGCTGCTGACTGAAAATTTCCTAGCTAATTTTGGTTACAGAGTGCTTCTACGTACTCTCGATGATCACGCTCAAGCTGTCGTTGGCCATCTTCTTTCTTCGCATCCTCAGAATATTATGGCAGCGATGGATAATTCTCACTACAATTACCCTCACCACCGTATTTGGCATTGTGGACCTCTTCTTCGCCATTTTTCAATGCGGTTATTTCTCGGAAATCACCATATTTGTCGATCGCCTGGTTCACAACAAATGTGCCAGTAAGGGTCTCGGCTGGGGCATAAACTACACGTATGCTGCTCTCGCAACTACATCTGACTGGACTTGTGTCTTGGTTCCCATCTTCGTCCTTCAAGCGTCCACGATGCCTACGAAAAGAAAGGTCGTTGTAGGAGGGTTGATGATCTTCGCCTGCTTGTACGTATTGGAAGTCATGGCGAGTCCTGGTCCTGTAGTTAACAACATCTGCAGAGGCTCGATCGCATCAATTGTGAGAATGCTCTATTTGCACACAATCAGCGTCCCGAATGAGCAATACTTTGTCAACGTCTCCAATCTCTCCATCTGGTCTACAATTGAGCCTGGTGTCGGCATCACTGTTGCTTCGCTCGCCACGCTCCGGCCCCTCTTCTCAAGTCTCGTCGAAAAGACACGTCGTTCCTCGGTCACCTTTACTGCCTCACCACATCAGACTTCAAGCGGCGATGACACACGTACAGGTGCTGCTAGCATGCAGACATATACAGGCGATGGCTCACTTGGCACGAGTAGCGATACAACCGTTGTCGCTCTTTCACCGATCACTCCGAACAGTGGGTCGTTCTCCAAGCACGAAAAACGAAGCAGCGAGCATGAAAAGCTCGAGGACATTGAAACAGAGATGCGAGCTTACGGCATGCCGGGCCTTGGCAAAACTACTACATCAGATGAGGCGGATTTCAATCGATATACACCCGAGGTTTGCCGGGTAAGGGAAGCAGAAAGAAGAATGCGATGGTTTCAGTCTCAGAGGGCTGTGCGGCATACACATGAACGAGATTCGAATGAGTACATTTCCAGAACGACGACGCCTTCTCGACAGGTTTCGCAGAACCTGAGTATGAGGAGGCAGCGAGTTGATGAGAGGGTGGAGGAGTGGGAGAATGACTTTACGTTGGATGGACAGAGGTTGGTTGACCGCAAGAGTCAAGTATAAATACTCGAACATGGCCTCTGAACTTCATCAGGTTCTGATTGGTTCACAAGGTAGAACTACCGAGGTAACTAAGCTCTTCCCCCAGGAACGAGAATTCGTTCCATCAACAACAACTCTTATAACCTCAAAGCTCTGACTTTGGCATGCTTTTCCCTTTCGTTGTGTGCTCCAATTTGAAGTATCCTGGTTGCAAATTTTGGAAAACACCGTCTGGATCGACCAAGCGGCGGACATACCTCAATCTCGAAAGCTTCTCATCTCCGGATCCGGCAAATACATTTTGTTCCTCAAAAGCGTGGTTCTGGAAGATGTATGGATGAAGCATATCCATCTCTTTCGCACTCTGACTGAATCGCCGTATCAAATTTCTCATGAACTGCCTCATGCGGGCCTCGCTGCTCTCGTCGCTCCAGCGACAATTAATGTTTACCACTGCAAGATGTCAGAGATGTATATACAATAAAGGAACTCGCAAATACCTGTAAGTGGACCATCCTCCTCCTTCACGCCCAACGCGTTTCCCCCATTCTGCTTCATCTGACTCAGTGCATTACGAGTGAGTGGATTATACACGATGTTGATCCCCAAGTCAGGTTCTGCTTTGATCACATCTACCTCTTCCCGAAAGATGTTTGCAAAGGCCAGAAACACTTTGGCGTTGCTTTTGACCGTCACAGATCCGAAGAAATTGAACAAGCCTTTTGGGTTCATGGCCTGCATTTTCTGCGCCATTTCCACCATGGTACTTCGATAGGAATTCGTTCGCATGGTTGGGGCGTCTCTTGATTGCACACCTTCGTCTTCAGGATGGACTTTCTCGGGTAGATGTGGTGACTCGGACGCCAATATTTGCTGGGAAACCACATATTGCTGTTTTGGTACATGCCATTCCAGAGTCGTGCTGATATACCATACGCCCAAAGGCATCACCGAAGAGTATTTTTCCATGCGTTCAAATACCATAGCCGTACTATCATCCTCGTTGGAGTGCTCGAAAGTGTGCCACATGGGTGGACGCTCGAAAGCCTCCAGAACGAGACTCGTGACAATCCCAAAATTGTTGCCACCGCCTTTGAGGGACCAGAAGAGATCGGGCTGGCTATTTAGACTCGCCTGGACTATTGTACTATTGGCCAGAACGACCTCGAAACTTATCACGCTATCGCAGGCCCAACCATGGTATTCTGAGAAATAGGAGATGCCGCCTGCCTGATCATCAGAACAGGTCACCGTCTCCACTGACTAGAAGTCTCGCTCACAACATACCTCCTAGAATCGAGCCTACAACTCCCGTCAAGCTGCTCCTGGTACCTGTCGCCGACATGTTGAATGGCTCCAGGGCACGGTAGACCTCTCCCCAAACATTTCCCGCTTCGACCCGTATGGCAGTCTCGGCGACAAACGCTATGTTTTTCATTCTTCGCATGTCAATTGTAATCCCTTGATCCGCGTTCGACGCGCCACGATATGGTGAGACTCCACCACCTAGAATCGCAAAATGACACTCGTGCCCACGAGCAATTGCCAAAACGCGTGCGACGTCAGAAGAGTTATGGGGTTCAATCCTGCACAAGGGCTGCACCTTGGTCTGTAATGCGGACCATAAAGATACGGAGGCCGCGGATCCGGCAAAAAACTGATCAGGCAAAGCCCGAGATAAATCTTTGCACTATGCTTGGGTCAGCGGTCCTTCTGTTCAAACTGGAGTCGCCATGTTTTGCTTGGGGATTGGGGCTTACTGCTGATTCGCAAGAATAATGTGCATTCACGTATAGCAAGTATAAAGGGGCAAGTATCAAGCACTTCAAAGATATCATGATGATTTCCACGGTACTACTATGGTGTGTAATTGCTGCAGCGGTTGAGAAGTGATTCTGAAGCCTGTACCCATTATTACATCAGAATTGAGAATTGCAGCAGCTTAGCATCCTTGCACCACAGACGCAGTAGGTCCGCTCAACTGCGTTCTCGTTGGTAGAACTATGCCGAACATCCATGATGGCCAAGATTACTACATAGACAATACTTCTTGGTGGAGGTGGGCATCGAAGTAACCCCATACCCCCACATACTGCTAGAACACCGAAATAACCAGGCTCTGTTCTAACATGGTCAGAGTTGAATACTTCTCAACTTTGCAACACTTGTCTAGAATCGACGAGCACGAAATATACATCAACTTTATATTGGAGGTTTGCGAATATCACAACCGCTAGCCGGGCCTCATACCAAGAACATCAAGGGAATACCTGAAGGGAACGAGAATTGGCAGGAACAAAAGAATGTCGAAAGTTCCCGGCTAACAAGATTCAAGCCCAACATGGAATTGATAAACATTTACAGCATCCCAAGAAAGCTCTCCAGCTTGCCCACACTTCATGTTTCTTGACAGTGAATCTAGCAACCCTTCGGGTAATCTCCCTCCTTGATGCCTCTCTTAATCATCTCTTCTCTTTTGCAGGGAACCGCATTCTCCTCTGGCTGACGGGCGATGATGGCATTGCGAGCCGCGAGATCACTTGGGTTACCTAGAAAAATATTTGGTAAGTACTGGTCACCCCAGGTACAAATGCTGACATACTGGCGACGGGAGTGGCAAGGATTCCAGCGGAGAAGCTGAGGGCGAGGATGATCTTGGAGAAAAACATGTTTGCCGTTTGGGAAGAAGTTGAGGGAAGAGTTTGTTGTTGAGGATTGAGTTGTTGGTTTGGATGGTTTGGATGTGTCGGTTGGATTGGTATAAATATGGTCGTAAAACCGCTCAAGCCACTGGAAGACCGCCCGGCGCCCGCGGCTCCGATGAATATCTACGTCTATTTTTAAATATTATACCTTGGCCATTCGGTGTTGTAAGCCGTGGGAGATGCGGATTTCAACAGATAGTGACCCAGACCAATGCAATAGCTGACGGGCAAGGCTACACAAACGCTAATGTAAGATACCTTGAATGCGGTATCGGCTGCTGACTTGGCGAAGACCAATACCGCGCCCATTGGCGTAACAGACAACCTGGCAACTCGACCGCTGGTCTCGGCGTGTATCATGAGCCCATGCCTGGTAAAACTACAAGTCCATGCTGAGATTCGCGAGGTTTCGCCGGCTCATCTACGATAACAGGAACGACACGACATCCTATTTGAATCCATCATTACTTACGCAACAGGACGGCAGGAAAGGTGCCCCCAATGACGGCGCGCTGGTAAGTAGTGTTTTGCCAGCATTTCAGTGAGGCTAGCAATACTATTAGCTGGGTCACTGCTTCGAAGTCGTACGGTAGGTGATATTATCCTACGCAGACACATCACACTATACACAGCGGTGGCCCACACACATCCCGGTTCTTGCTGCATATTTATCTCGAATGAAGATACCTGCGTCAATTGGGACGCTCTAAATATCTAGGCTGGAAAGAGGGGGGCGTTAGAGGAGAGGACGAGGTCGATGAATCACCCTTGTCGTGGTAGGACTTTCTTCCGCTGGAGTGATGATTGCTTGTTCGCTTGTTTGCTGATAATCCATAGAACTACAGCGCTGGCTTTTCTCGAGAGCTAAAACATTCAGCTTGGAGAGGTGGAAGGCAATAGTAAGACCATCTATCCATGGAATGCTTCCCCTGGATGCTTTCTACCCTTGATTGAAGCCGTGGGTATACGCCGTATTGATGCCCGGTCTTCTTGATTTCTCCATGGATTTGTCTCCGATGGTGGAGGTGGCCGTGTGGACGTAGCTTGGCAGAGGTATATGGACATGGACCCTGTGTGACGCCCGGAATTTTGGGTCCTTGAGACGAGATTTTCATCTTGTCTTGTGTGGGTATGATAAGTTGAGATGAGAGAAGCATACACTGCCTTCTCCTGAAAGCTACGATACCCGAGGTAAAGACGCAAGTTCAGCATCAGACCTCGAAACCACAAGAATCATGACAACAGCAACACCACCGAGAGCCATCGATTGTTATCTCGACTCCCTAACCTCATCTGAGCTTGGTTGCAAAGAACGCAGTATAAGCGTACACTCTTCTCCCCTCTCAGCCTAGATAACCCTTCAAGACGAAGTTACGCTGCGTGCTTTGAACGAGCTTCTCAGGATTGTGGTCTTTGGAATGCCCGGGTTTCGGTGCGAATCCATCTTCCAGAGCGAGAAGTCTAGCAACATCGCGGCAAGCAAGAATACGCAAGAATGGTTTCAGATACGTGAGTGTCGTTGATCAATAAGGAATCGACATGAATAGCCAAATGACGATACAAATCGGGCAAAAGAATTGTTCGCCTCAAATTTTCCCGCCGACACACTTGCCACAGACCTCGTTACCGATTACTTCCTGTTGGCCGTAGACGCGAAGAATATGCCCTAACATTCTCCACGCCGCGTCTAGGCGCCGAATCTCGATTGCTTGTTCGTGTGACCGGCAACGGTGGGTGCGTACTTCTGAGAAAGAGAGCGATGTTAGACATAAAAACCTATCGTGCCAACCAGTGTCTGTTCTCGCGACAAGATTCATGAATGAAGTACCCAAGATATAGAGATCTCCCAACTAACTCCCGCTCTCAAGTTGGTAGAGTATATGGAAAACATGGGGAGTAACGAAGAGCCTTTTTTGTACCTCTTGTGGACGTTCGGCTACGTCTCAACAAAACGCATGTGTAAGGACGGAAGAATGGCAAACGGTTAGACGAGCATCTAGTCCGCGTCTGTGTATCAAAAAAAAATCGAATTTGAGAGAAAAAGGGTATCAAGAAATCTAGGAGAAGCATTTGAAGAAGTTGAAGGGGAAGTAGCGATGAAGGAATTGAAAAGTAGGAGGAATGAAAATCCTCATTAATATCTCCATCAACGTTTCAATCATCCCAAGTCCGGGTGATTTCCGCCCTCTAGAGAGACAGCAGCCTATCACCATCATCAGCCACCATTACCAACTACCAAAGCAGCAATGAGCGCATGAATATGACCCCTCTCAAATCGCGACCAAGACCGAGGAGATGGAGGAATACGTAGCCCCAGCAGACCACCACATCGCTCACCCTCCCACGGTCGTTGCTCTTAAAGATCAAAAGGATTTCAAGAGCGCTGTGTTGTATTTGATCATCTGAGTGCGTCGCTGCACAAAGAGTTCGAAGATCCTGAACATAAGACAGGAACAAACTCAAACCCACAGCGTTACAAACATGACGTGCGAATTTGATTTTGGGGGTATCATCTCTTTCAGATCCAACCACCACACCAACAACGATAGATGACATCTCAATCAGTAAGTTCTCCACACGGACTCCTTACATACCACGGAAGGTATTATTCGAAGCACTCCGCCGGTCTTTGAAACTTTTGCGACTTCCACTCCTCCCATTATCCGCAGCCTCATCCCCACTATGTTTTTCCTCCTGCCGAAACTGCACTTTCTTCTTCTTCTCCGGCACGAAGGAAATCTCCTTCTCACCAACCGAACTCCTACCACCCCTATCAACCGCCTTCTTCTCTTTGAGTCCCTCCACTCTCTTACCAAAACTGCTATCCTTACTCTTACTCGGCCGTTTATTCGAAGAATTCGAGACAAGCATCATAGGCTGCGCAGGTTTTTGGACAGGTTTATCCTTCCTCTTCTCCTTCTGCAGATGATTCCTCGTCCGTTCGCCCAATCTTCTAGCATCATATCCGTCATCGTCCTCATCAGAGTTTTCACTCTCCTCAGAGGTAGAATGTACATCATCCAACGCCTCCAATTGAGCCGCTGTCAAACCTCTTGGAATCGCTTTCCTCTCTTCCTTCATTTCTTCAACCTTTGTTGAAGGGTTGATCATCTTAAACTCCTTGCTCTGTTCATCGATTGCGAAATCTTCGTCTTCGAACAAGCCAGCGAAACGGGAATCAGTGAGAAGTGTTTTCCTCTCCTTCTTCGGTGCCTCGTCTTCCGCCTCTGCCATCTCGACGTCAGCGTCTTTGTCGAGTTGATCGTCGTCGCCGCCCTTGGCGAGAACACGTTTGGCCTTCCTCCTTTCATTCTTCTCCTCGCGTTCGAGCATCTTCGCCGCCAGTTTCTGATTGACCTTGACTTGGACCTTTTTGTTGCCTCTGATGCGCGATTCTCTCTCCTTGTCAATCTTCTGTTTGATGCTCTTTGCACGCTGTTCCTGCCACAACTCGGGTTGGTTGATCAAGAGGGCCTCCTCATACAACTTCTGGTTAACAAAGTAACCATGCATATACGGCTTCATCATGGCACTTTTGCCCACCAAATGATCGATATTAAGTTGTCGCAACTGCTGTGGCGTGAGGAATTTGAGATTGTCATAAGTCTGTCCAGCCTTCCTACTTGTGCCGTTCCAAGCCGCAGGATCATTTTCATCGTCTGCCATTTCTTCGACCAGTCGATCGAGGAAGGCGCACCACTTCGGCGCTGGACCTAGTTGGGGGACGAAGAAGGCGTGTTGTTGCTTTCCTTCGTTTGCGGTAACAATCATGCCTGAATCCTTTACCCATTCGACGTGGTTCAGATCGACTGCGGGTTCAACAGATGTCCAAGGAGTGCCATCCGTCGGATCCCATATTTTTATGATTCGCTTATCTGCGGAAAGGATTTTGGGCTCGATGGATTGGTTCTTAGATTGCGTTGATGATTCGAGGAAAATTAAATTCTTGATCGCGTAGCCGTAACCTTGGTCTTTCTTCAACATTGGTGTAGGAGAACGCAGATCGTAGAGATGTATTATTCCATCACTTGACCCAGAAGCGAATGTAAGACCAGAACGGTGAAATTGCAACGCAGTAACCTCGGAGCGGGTGTTGGAGTCGAAGGTTGCTTGCTGTGGGAGTGCAAGTACGCCGGCGCGGGCTCTTGATCGTGGGTCCCAAAATTCGACGGTGCCTATTGATGTGCCGAATGCAAGAAGGTTGTGTGATTCTTCTGCAATCGCTGCAGCATTTACGCTTCCCGTGTAAATCCCACCTTGTAATCCTCGGCCGGTTAGAGAGGCGCTGTCGTCGCCTCCAACGTCGATTTCATATCCCTTCATGAATCTTCCCAGCTCGAGATTGAGCCTGAAGACTTCCCCATTTTGGTCTTCATTAACGCCTACGGCTGGTATCAAGGCTTCCGCCGAGCTTCTGTTGTATATAAGATCGCGGCCATAGCGCGGTATTCTTGTTTTAAAGTAGCAGCCACCTTTGCCCTCGCTGGCAGTATGCAGTTCAAGGAACCGGTCGGTTTGAAGATGGAGCGATTTCTTGTAGTCGCTTGAGAGGAGAATGAACTTTTCGTTTAGGCAGTCTGTGTTTGTTGCGTGGTGGAGGGAGAGGTGGGGGAGGAAATGCGTATGGATTTGAGTCTTGTATGTGCCTGCGCGTGTGCTATTAGATAGTGTAGATTGTCAGGGAGAAACGATATGGCGTACCAGTACTCATTAACCAGTCACCATCTTCACTGACTCTCACACACGAGCTGGCTTCCTCGAACTCGAAATCCTGCAATAGTTCTATTCGGTTTGCAAATTCTGCGTCCTGCTTCAGACTTCGCTTCCGCTTGCGTATCAACCAGTCTGGTAGCGGTCGAGCTGTAGAGGAACCAGCGATGGTGTAGACTGGCACAGCCGAATTCGTGGAGAGCTTCATGGTGGTGGTGTTTTATGTTCTCTTACCGCTTGGAGTCCTCACTGCGCCGTCTTGCCTCTGCTCTAGAGTCGACGAGATGAACTTTTAAGTGGAGAGGGCCCTGGACCACCCCGGCCACTGCGAGTATAGTTCTATCCATGTCCTTCCCCAGCCGAAACTACGGAAGAGTACTCGAGATCGTTATCGATAGATTCCTGGCGTAGAATCGACACAGTAAGAGAAGGTAACATACAAAAACAACCAGGAATCCATCTATATCAAACCTGTCGAACCGTTCTGAAATATTCGCCCGGGGACAAAGAATCGAAGGCGCGACGTGCTGCCAGCTACGTAGGGCTGGACCCAGACAGGGGTGGAGTTGGGACGAAACACCAAAACAGCAAACATCACCAGCAAACATCCACCATAGAGGGAGGGACTATCGAGGACTCTCGAACCATCTGCTGCCCTGTCTGATCCAATACCGCTTCCAGCCTTCCCTTCAATCCTCCACTACAACCGTTGATGGGACCACATACACCAGCCCCGAGCGTGCGAAGAATAACACGAAGACACCACAGATATGTCCCTTAACAATCCAGCAATGAATGCTACAGACCTTCTCAAGTCATGTACCACTGGTGTGCAAATACTCGGCAATGTCGACATCATCATGTTCCAAACCCTCACCATTGAAATGAAGGAGGATGCGGACGAGGACGGACAGGGAGAAGCTATACTGGCTGCCATTGCAACATTAAGAGCTTGGAATTTCTTTGCCTATCTGGATTCTTCCAAGCGTGTGCTATGGATCTTCCATGGGGGGTCCTTGACAAATGGTTTTGCAACGCGACCCGATATAACGAAGATTGCTCAGGATTGGCCTTTTCAGTTGAAGAGTATGTTCTGTCCCCTCTTGAGCTTTGCATATTTTCTAACACTTCCCATAGACTTCTATAAAGGCTCTTTCAAGGCTTCTGAAGTCTCCTCGTCTCGACCGCCGCCATCTGCCCCGAATGCGCCTCCCGAACCATGTATACCTATATCCAAAGTCACGCCGGCTGTACGGCATGCGCAAATGATGCTGCAAAAGAGCTTGAAAGCACTCGCGGCACCCGCTGGAACTGCTGTGGACCCCGGCATTACGCCAGCCCATGTACAAGCTGTTTACAGCAAGTTCATATCTGCTGTGCATTTGACCATATCCCACAAACTGGCACGAGACGATCGATGGATTGAGATCAATTCCTCGACTTATGTGCATCTCCCCGAGGACTGGCATGTACGAAAAGAAACACGATTACAATGCTTTTCGTTGGACATATACTTGGCTGGTGGTGGCCAACTGGTCATCTCGACAAACACAATGGAGGACAGCACGTTTTGGCCATATCGTGAGTTGGAATTCTACTCTAGCACTTTGGAACCGGTGATCCTTGCTCCAGGCGGGATGCTAGCTATTGTAGACGACGACTCAATTTCCCCTGAGAACAAGGCAAGTCACGTTTGGAAACAGACTGTTTCCAGTCTTCTCGCATCTAAAGGCATCCAACTGGACCTATTGGATCCTGCTTTACAATGGGTCCTTGTGCGCGCATGGCCGTCTACGACAGCTGCTGAATTTGATACCACTTTCGGCACTGTGTTTTATTGGCCGCAAGCGTTGTGTTTTCGCACCACTCCTCCAGCGAGCGACGGCAGTCAGAGTACTGTGGAGTTTGAAAATAAATTGGAAGACTCCACCAAGCTGTCGACTTCGTCCTGGTTCTACTCTGCCAAGCAGGGTGGCTTTCTAGATTCTCTTCAGTTCGCGGAAGACTGGTTCAATGGGAAGGCCGAACGAGACAAAGTCGTTCAAGAACGGCAGAAGAAGAGAAAAGAGATGGAGGCAGCAGCACAGAAGCAAGCTGAACCCGCTGCTCTGGCTGTCGCTTCGCCATTCTATAGCCGTGGCGATCTTCAAGCCGCAGGCGGAATGTATCCAACACCACCCGATGGAGTTATATCACAACCTGGCACTGTTTCAGCTTCAGCGGATACCATCCCAGCCATCGCTGCTCACGATACACCGATCCCCCGTGCCAGTGTGGGTGGCGACGGCATGGACATCGATGAGATGTTTGGTGAGACCTCAAAACGACGAGCGACCATGGAGAGCAGAAATTCGATACAAATGGATGTGGATATGAATCGTGATGATCTTTTTGATGCTATTGAAGAAGATGAGTTTACAGGCCATGATATCATAGACGCTGACTTCGACTTCTTTGACGAACCCGATGATGATATGCTTGGAGCGACGAAGAATGTTCCTGATGTGCCGACCAAGACACCTCAGGCTCAGGAGCCACAAGTAACGCCGGTCTTGGCAAAACAGCAAACACATCCACCACCAGAGCCTGATCTCTTTTCGGCCCTTGAACAGGCCATGGGGGGCTCCAATGAAACTGCTGTACAAGAGCCGGTGGCAGCCAGACAATCTCCAGAGCAGAGCCCAGCTACAGCCAAGGCCGATGCTATCATAATGAAGCCACCTCTCAGTCCAACCTCTGTGCGCAAGAAACTCTTCGATGAGACTTCTCACGATCGCACCATTTCCGGTCGCCGTGAGAGTCAATACCATCCCATACCTTTCAAACCAAGTCTCATCAGCGAAGACACCAAATACACCTCCGGTGGAACCTTTGGATTCTTTGAAAAGAAAACGGCGGACTTGGCTAAGCGTTCTATCTCTAGAGCTGAGAATGACATCGCGCTGCCTCCTCCGAAACGGCCTCGTAACCGACGAAGACTGCCGAAAGATAGTGACGAGAGTAGCGTCACCAGCGACGCATCAGATGACGACTCTCTTTCTGATGGGATCGAGTCACTTGCGCTTGCGTCTTCTCCTCTTAAGAGCATGTTTTGTGATAAGCGAATAGCCGCGTTGCAGGACGGTGATACGACTTCTGCTGCTACCTCGCCTGGTAGTTATATGGCTATGGAAGAGAATCAGGCCTCGGGAATGAGTCAGAGGCTTCAGGTGAGATATTAACCTAGTTCGAACGCTGAAATTGAGCACCATTGACACCAAAATAGGACCGCATCGAGCTGCTTGACGCGATCTTGAAGCCCCAGTCATCGAGTATCCCGCCATCAGCATTGGTCAGACAGCCAAATGAGTCCGATGGCATGTTTATGCTGAATCCCACTATGACACCAAGGGACGACTCGTCAGTCACTCTGGCCTCAACCGCTGCTCTCGATGGACCTTTGTCTCCAACAAATAAGGAATTTATTTTAGTTGCCCAGATCATCGCGGAGCAAATCATCTTCAGTTCTCTCGGTAAGTTTGGTGCCGGGCTTAGAACAGCCGTGTACTGATTCGCAATACAGGTCATTCGCTACAACCTACCACTGAGGACGAGGTTGTTACGGATGCCGTTGCTACCAAGTTAAACCCGATCACGTCTACTCGTGCTGTTCAAACGGCCTTGAAGTCGTTCCATTCGGGTCTCACGGAGTGCGATCTCCTCAAGTTCCTCTGTATTTCCGATCACGATAGACTACAAGGCGCGAAGGGTCAACCGCAACCACAAGCCAAGAAAGTCATTCCTCAGGCTGCCGAATTTTCGATCGCAACTAGTATGTTCTCGTCATCTCTCCAGTTCACGCTCCACTAACGCATCGCAGTGAACGCCTTGACTACCCTCCCACCGCCTCACGTCCGTGTTCGCAGGAATGAAGGACTATGGGATATCCTCCCTCCTGCTATTCCATTCTGGGAACATCTCGGTCTCGCCCCAGCCAGTGGCAGAAAGAATCTCATGGCCTTTTGCATCTACCCCGGCGGCGAAGATGTCAAATCACAAGTCTGTCTCTTCATGGAAAATCTAGGCGCCTCCTACGAGAGTTGCAAACTTGGCGCCCACGTTCAATCGGATGTCAAGAAAAGTACACCCATCCAAGTTGAGCAAGGACTCGTCCCAGTCACTCTGACAGATCAAGATGAATCCCTTGAGACTGCTATTCGCAGAATGAGAGAGGCTTGTGTTGATCTTGGAAAACATCTGAGTACACTCGACTTGCAGCGGAAGAAATTGGCGTCGACATCTGCTAATGAAGAACCGCCACCAATCGATAACTTCATCATTTATATGGTCAATCCTTTCACTGATGGGAAAGGGATAGCAGAACTATGCGCTGCATTCTGGATGCTATATAAAGCTTACTCTCCTCCTCGCTCTCCGCAATTGGACCCAAGACCCGATCTTGTGTTGCAAATCATTCCGATCGCGGATGTCGCAAATCCATCGACACCTGTCATTCACTCGTCTCTGTACTTTCAGCAGCTGGCAAGGAGGGTGTATGATCGCTGTCCTCCCTCTCAAAACTTCCACGAGCCCGATCCAACACCATTGCGCATTACCTCCGCAAGCAGCATCCTCCTCGAATCACCCATGCCCAAGAAAATTGGCTTTCTACTCAGTACTGACCCGCCTGGTGACTTACTCAATGATCAGCCACACCTTCATGTTGCGTATGCGATATCAGCAAATGGAGAGTGGGTTACGGCAGCGCTCACCTGTTTGACCGGCCGCTATCAAACGACTGTTTCTTATTGTCTTACCGGTGGTAGGCCCTTCTGGGATGTTGCGAGGGAGATTTGGAGTGTGGCTCTAGGTGTTATGAGAGAGCGGCGAGGTGCTTGGAGGTTGTGTATACTGAGGGTCGGACGAATGGCGTGTGGAGAGTTGGATGGTATGTTGGGCTGTTTCTTTTCTCCCTTGCTTCAGTCTTATCGGGTGTGGGCTGTGTGATGACGATGAGGTTGACGGGCGAAAGCCATCGGTAAAGTTCGTGTATCTGATGCAGCTAACGCATGTACAGCATGGTCCTCCCTTCATTCTTCTCCAGCGCCCTTCAACATCATCGTCTGCATCATGTCTATCGACCCATCGCCGCCCATCACCGTCTTCCCGCCTGTGAGTTCCCCTGCGACGTTGCCACTCATCGACAAATCGACACCTGTTTCAACGCCGCAACCTGGCATCTCACCCGATCCCCACGCCCTCACTCCTGCTTCTACGCCTAGCGCCAATGTCGACTCCGCTGCCGCTGATCCAGCGAATGATCGAGATGCCCATCTTGTTGATCGCGGGGATGAGGTTTTTGGACTAATCAGTGGGTGTCGGGTCAATATCTTGGGTGGGAGGGGGGAGTATCGATTGAGCTTGAGTACTGGGTACATGTTCCGATCTCCCGCTGCTTGTAAACGTCGTCCCGGAGTGACAGAAAACTTCGAAGGGAATGGTAGTGGAGACGTGGAGTCTGTGGGACGAGCAAAGGACGACAGGGTTGGCCTTGTGGGTGTTCATCTGATTTGGGTGGGTCAACCGCCTAGGGGCATGCAAGCACAGCAACAGCAACAACAAAACCAGCAAGGCGGAGGACAACAAAATCAAGGTGGTCAATCAACAGGACAACAAGCCTTCTCACCTATCGATCCTTCCTTGCCGCAAACACCTGGCGCGGGTACTACATCCAATGAAGCTGGACAACGCGGGAGTATGGCCTCGACAAATCAACCGCAGATTCATCGGAGTATGGCGGACAGTATTTTGAAGGACTATCTTGTGCTTTTTAGGAATTTGGCGGAGTTGGCGAGGGTGAGGGGCGTGGGTGGAGGTAAGGGTATCGAGGGTGAGGGTGTTCTGCCTTGGCATTGTCTTGTTGCTCTTAGGGGGGTTGAGGGGCTGCAGAGGACGTTTGGGAATCTCAACGATGGCTGAAGTTGAGAAAGTGTAGAAGAGACGGGTGTAGCACGTTGAGGAGATGAGATGCTTTTGGAAAATATCGATTGAACGTTTGTTCTCGTTCTTGGTGTGAATGTCTGATAGGGCTCTGTCCTGCTTGTACGGCGATCGAAAGGGGTTGGGTTGAGTGATTGTTGGAAGGGCTGGATTTGCGGGATGGAGTTGAAATGGACTCGCTCCGGCTCAATCACGTGTGAATATGCTGCGGATTTGAGATGAAGAAGAATTTGCCCTTCAAGGTGCTATCTTTTGAAGACTTTGTTGGACTACCACAGCATAGCATTATTGTCCAAGTGGATCCTGCAGGATTGATAGCAGCGATATCAGACACCTGGCATCCAGCCTGAGGTCGAACCTCAGTGCAATTGAAGGATTGTGCGGTGATTGGATAAGGCTTGAAGAGTAGAACGCAAGATGCAGAGAAGGGTGAAACGCCAACATGCACGACGTGGGTCAGGTAACAAGACGTGGTCAGAGTTGGCCTGTGTAAGGACGGGGGCGGTATCCGGCTGTAAGCTTAATGTGCATAGGATGAGCGGAGGGAAGGGTTTCGACTGATTGAAAGTCCTCAATTATATCGTCACGAAGCAGCCGCCTGAAATATGTGCAGAGTCTTTGATTCCCTGTCATGATCTTGTCCTAGTCGAAGATTATCTTGTATTCCATTCTTTCCCTTCGAGCTCGGAGTAGATGACTCCAGCTTTTTGCTCGAAGTGGATTTTAACCAATCCACCGTTCCGTCAGTTGAATCACTGAAACCTGGTCTTGTCTGTGTCGCTGTATCTGACGAATCTTGAATCAGAAAAACTCATGTTCCAGAGCTGATTATTGTGGGCTCAGCGACGCGGCCATGCTGCTAGTATCCATTCGCAGAGATGATGGTCGAGATTACTCGCCAGCGATAGGGAGATTAGTTCATCAAGCTTACTACCGAAGGAAGTTGCTGGGTGGACTTGAACGGATGCCAATTATACTAAAAAAGGAAATGGATACCAGCATGTACTTGCTTTCATATCTTCGTTTCCTGAGTAAGGAGACTGTAGTACCATGTCTTTGCGATCAAGCTTCTATCTTTTCTCCAGCTCCTCGATTTGGACTCCGGATCTTAGTTGGTACATCGTATTATTATAATTAACCTTTGATCTTCTCCCTTATAATAACTTATTTTCGAAGACTGTAAACTACCTATATTAGTTTTCTAATCCACTATCGGTGAACGGTATTGCTTATTTGAGTACTATTATTCTAGAATACCCGCGAGCTATATATATACGAGGTCCATAGTCGAAGAGACGTCCCGAAATATAGTCTTATATAGCGAAAAGAAATTAGTAATCGAGGTCTCGCTTTAGTATCGCCCGTTCTTGTGTATTGTGCATGATGTAGACCGATTATTTGCTAGAAATTACTACATTTGTCCCAAATACAAGGTTATATCTTGCATGCATAGTATATGCAAGGTAGAAGAGACCGTAACAAGCATAGCATGAGGAGTTAGAAGCTATAAATCGACAACGGATGCACAGCCAACGATAGAAAACATAAGATATTGGCGATTATTGATGGAGATATTGACGATTGTTGATGGAGACATTGATGGTTGTTGATGGAGAAAGGTTGAACAAAGTTGAGGTTTTGATGATGTGAGACCGAGAATCCACTAGGCCCGATTAAGAATACACGTGAAGGCATATATTAAAAGACGAAACAGAGTGAAGTGGAGATGCTCATCGATAGCCCAGCTCAGAGTACAGTCTACGAAACCTGAGCAGGCAACAAGATTGTAAAAAGTTCTGCTGGCTTTTTGAAACTGGTGTGATTTTAACATTAGTAAAAAAACATTATTTAGCGACTTTTTTCATCCTCAAGATGTTGGCCAGATAGGGTAAGGCCATGTCTGTCCGCCGTCGATCAACTTCGCATCCAGTCCCTCAACGCCAGCGCTGACATGGTAAACCTTCGTATTTGCAACATCACTCCAGAACCTGTACGATGTCCCTCCAGGAATGAATATAACATCTCCCGTCAAAAGCCCGATCGTCTCGCCCTCTAGTTCAAGCTTCAATTGTCCCTCCAGCACCTCGAACGCTGCGTGTTCTTGAAAGCTCTGTTCTTCAGCAGTCCCATTCGATGGCGTGGGTTGAATACTGATCTGAGAGATGGTGAAGTTGCCTCCAGTCTGTGTCCCTGTCAGCACTGGTTGGATGACGGCGTATCCACCCGGGCCCGTGTATAGGTATTTTGGACCATAGTCTTTGGCGACGAAATACGGGGTGGTAGCATCCGAGGCCAGGCTGTTGGGCCCAGTGTGCCATGTTGTATTGGAAGGTGCAGTGCCGTTGACAGTGTCGGTTCGTGGGGAATAATCGAGTTGTGCGTAGACGTCGAAGGATTGGAGCTGGGAGATGACAGAAGCGGAAGGCGAGCCGGTCAAGTTGGAGGTTGGATCGTATGGAGAGAAGGTGGAGGATGAGTAATTCCCGGTGGAGAGGGCGTAAAACAGTGCCCTTCACGATAGGTCAGTATGCCGTCAAGATATATGGATGGGTCAGCGGAGAAGGTACTCAAAGCCTCCCGGCTGTATCACACCCATCATCTCGGTGTCCGGGTCCAAGACCTGGAAGGTGTGTGTCGCTTCCTGCGGAACAGCACCGAAATCTCCAGGCAGCAAGACTCTTGTGTTCTCCACGCCATCTTTCTTCGTCCACAGCTGGAAGCGTCCCCGAACGTTGAAGAAGGTTTCGTAGTGTAACTCGTGGATATGGGGAAGCACTCCTAGCTCCGTTGAACCCGGCGCGTTCGTCTGGATGAGTGAGAAGGCATTGTCCGAGGATGGTCCAGTGACCGGGAAGCGATAAATTTGTTGGCCAACAACGCATCCGCCGGCGAGCAGGTGAGGGATTGCATAGGGTCGGACGTAAGTAGGAACCTCGGTGACCCAGATGGAAGACTTGGGCGAGGGTGGATTTCCGGAGGGTGCTGCGTTCGCGAAGCCAACCATGGCAGCACTGGCTACAAGGAGATTATACAACATTATGGACAGATGATATCGCGAAAAAGAAGGTAAGTGGACGTTGAGCTGATCCGGAACCTGGAGCCGTTATAACATGCCAACGCTTCGTTTCTCTTCCACATCACTGCATCCGCCTTCATGTCCCGCAGTGCCGAAACACCTCCAGCTGGTAAGGTATGGTACGTACCCGCGTTCAAGCTTCCGAGATGGCAACGCGGCCACCCAGAAGAAACAGGACAAGTCCATGTGGCTGATGATGAGATTCGAGAGAATCATACCGTCTGTCCCCGTCTTTGTCTCCTCAATTCAGGTTCCGGCCAGCCAGGAATACTAAGGCTAGTGCCCCATTGTAGCCGCCTACTGAAAACAATGCATGAAGAATCAGACTCGGGAATTCCGACCACTGGTTTGTGAGTGGCCACTGCCAATCGAATTCCAGACTATAGCTATTGCACCTTTCCATCTTCTCTCCCATCCTTTCCCCTTCTCTCATCTCACCTTCAACTTACTTCTTCCCCTGTTCCCCCTGCCCTCTCTTCTCATCCCTTCCCCCATCAACCGCTCAGACACACTGCGAATAATAAGCATTCATCACAGTACAAGTAGCCCCATCAACACAAGCCGTAGGCCCAGTCCACCCAGTTCCACCGCACTGCGCATATTTCTTCGCCGCACTGCCACCAACAGAAGAACTAGCAGGGAAAGCGGAAGCAGCGGATGAGGTAGAAGCCTTGGAGCTGACAGTAGCCTTGGTAGAAACAGCTGGAGCAGCGGATGAAGTAGAAGCCTTGGAGCTAACAGGAGCAGCCGCCGAAGAGACAGCGTCACTCACACCGCCCACAACATTCGGCAGTCTAGCATCATCCGTCCTCTTAGATCCACTTTTGGCGAGAATCGCCGCAGGGCAAGCAACCTGCTCAAAATCTACCGTCGGGTTATCCGAACCGGCAAACCAGTCAAAGCGCCAGTCACAGCCGGGTTTGAGTTTATCAGGGAAAGAAGAGCACTCCGATTCCGAGGAGATACCGCCGTATTGGGCACCCCAGCCGCTGGAGGGGGCGCCCCATTCTGTTGTGCAGCCATTGTAGATCCCGACGCCGCCGCCTGCGTTGAGGTGTTAGTATTTCGTTCGATTTCTTTGCAAATAGGCGGGGGACAAACCAGGGATGGCCAAATCAAACTGGTTGGAACCGAGATCACCGCCAGTGTTTGTAGCTTGCACGATCAATGTCTTTCCCACAACGGCGCCAGATGTGAATTTAAGAGCGTAGCAGGCAGAGCACCATGACGATTCCGAACCACCAGCGATATTGACAGCTGCGAAACCATAGGCGAGGGTGCTGTTGACAGCCCATGGGGACTGATCAGAGCACATGTATGCCGAGCCACCGCTGCATCCAGACGCGGCCGAGTAGTCTGTGAGAGGAGAGTCCTTGATGTCGCAGGTAGTCACTGGATTGGAGACATCGGCTTTTCCAGACCAGGCGCAGGATGGCTATCATTGTGTGTTAACACGAACGTCCTTCGAAGGATAGGAAGAGTACACACCTTGCAGCAATCCCAGTAGCGGGTTGTGGTGCCAGATCCCGAGGCACCAGCATTGGCTCGGACAGAGAAGATCGTAGAAAGAAGACCAGCTCTTCGGACGAAACTAGAAGAAACCATTTTTGTGTGTTTATATTTGTTTTCGAAGAGAGTCAATCAATGAACTCTGGATATAGTAAAGAGGGTATAGGAAAAAAAGGCTTGGTGTAAAATCTCAATGTAAAACAGTGATTCGAGAGAACTTGCTGTCTCTTGGCTCTAGAAGGGGTACACTCATACTTAAGAGAGTGATTGAAAAAACACCATCTCCACTGGATAACCAAAGGGAGAGTTCCAAAACAGCATCATCTCCGTCGACGCTCTTACTTGGAGAATTGTACAGACGGTGCGACGTTCCCCTAACGCCTATCGCGAAGTCCTGCCATTGCCATCTCACAAAATTCTAAGATCGAGGCTTGCAAGGTTTGCGGGTGAGATCCTCATCTCCGACGTTGTAGGTGGAGGCTATTTCCAAATCTCACCAACGGCGTGGCTGATCCACAACCTTGTCGATAAGAAGGATGCAAGAAAAGGCGAAGAATGTGGATTCGAAGGGAGGGAGAAGCGAATGTTTGTCCCTGTGCTGGACTTTCAGCCGCGTGTGCGGCACGGGACAAGGCTGGCAGCAAATGTTTGTCCTTATGCTGGACTTTCAGCCGAGTGTGCGGCACGGGACAAGGCTGGCACGGCTGGTTGATCATCTCGCTTACGCAACGTGACAGGTGACAGGGCGGGTCGATTCCAGCATCACGAACGCCACTGTTTCAAACCTTACTTGATGATGCTTGGTTGCGGTGGAAAAACGTTCACGTATCGTACGAAGAACGCCACTGTGAAACGTACACACCCATCTCTTCCGGATCGAACCGCACCTGTTCAAAGTCGTCAACATACGCAGGAATTTTTGTTCGGAAAAGCGCATCTTTTGAAACAAGTCCGGTCTCACCATCGTCATTCGTCATAAGAATGGAGTTGGTTCGCGAGAGGTCAGTTCCTAGCTATCAGCAACATCAGGCATCAGCAACACCAGGCAAATGTCACACAGCATTACTGGGCAATGCGCCTTTGTGCTGTTTGCTGCAGGTCTCGACTCATATATCGCGTCCCAGAAAGGAGGGGTTAGACCGGAATTTCGAACGGGGACAGTGTAGTTTGTTATCGAGAAGATCACCATCTGGGTGCGGGGAACATCATCCAGAATTGCTGTTGTGCTAATTTCCACAGCCGGATTGCAGCCCAAACAACCGTCTTCACTGCAAGAAATCGCTGAAATCTAAATCTTGATCCTCCGGTCGTGCAATTGGATTTCCTCTCGCGCGGCCAGATCGCCTTGAGATAGACTGCGTCGCGACCTCGTTCAGGAACTTGACCAAACCCGAATTCCAGGTGATCACAGGAGGGTTCTTGAGACCTATGACACGATTAGCACTGGCGGGCACAATGAAAATGGATGAGAACATACCAGTGATTCCAACCCCATAATCAGCTGTCTTCAAATTATGAATTTGATTGAACGGTCCAAGCAGCCAAACAACACTCCGCCCAATCAACTCCTTCATGTGATGATCCTGCAATAGCTCCGCAATGTCCATGCCAAGAGCTTCCTCCATATCCGTATACAGCTTCTCCTCAAAGTGCACGTTGACTGTTACGTCAATGACCGTCAAGCCTTTCAACGCAGCAAGGGCATGCGCGAGCTCGCACACCACGAGCTTCATCTGTGTAAATTTCTGATTTGTCCTCAACCTTCGTCCAGGAGCGTTCGAAACGATGTCTTGAAGCGTAAGAGAGACTGCAAGCTTGACAGTAGTAAAGTGTGCCAGTTGGGTCTGAAAATATTTCGCAGCCCAATACTGTCCTTCAAAGTGCTGCGTGCAGTATTTCTTCGAACACATAGTGACCTCGTTTGGATTGATGCGGATTTCCACACTCTTGTCTTTGTGCATCTGGCTCTTGCCCTCGTTGTAGATCTGGCGATTGGCCAGAAGGATCTTGGGCCAGCATTTCGCTTCGTCACGGCGAAGAGGAAGCTTAAGGGTGAATGATCTGCAATGTTCGTGATTGTGTTCAGTTTTGATTGTGTGTGGGAGAGTAGTGTGGTTGCATTCTGGGGTGTGGTGTATGTCGGGTAGGAGGAGCTCCAGGATTTGAAGGCGAAGTTCGACGGGGATACCGAGAAGGGAGGCTTGTTGTGGGAGGTCGGAGGCTTGTTGTGGGAGGTCGGAGGCTTGCTCTGGGAGGTCGGAGGCTTGTTCTGGGAGGTCGGAGGTGTCTGCTCGGAGAAGCGTGGCTTTCTGTCGTTTGACGCCAGTGTTTGCGAGAGCAGCAATCTTGCGCTTCATGATGCTGGACAACCTTATGGTTGAGGTACACAATGGTGGGGAGTAGTACAGGGGGAGGAAGCAAACGTCTTCTTTGTTGACGGTTGACGGTTGTAGTTCTAAAGAATAGTAAGGCCGAAAAGCCAGGCTGACGAGCACAAGCTACAAACCCATCGTTTATCCCTATAGCCGTTATTAAGCTTGATAATAATAAATATGCTTCAAGTATAGTACTATCAAAGAATATGAGATGCTCTGAGACTATACCCTTAAAGACTATACTCTTAGATCTAGACTATATCTTTAGGTCTAGACTCTCTAATCACACCAACACTTGAAGCTCAAAACCCCAATACTACGATATGGCCCACTAAACGGCCACTTCCTCTTCGGATCCTGCACCAAATCCCCCATACTCTTCCGAATCTCAAACGTATACCCATCAGCTTTCGAAAACGTCTCACAAGCAACCGATCCATAAAGAGTGCATCTCGTGCCCTCACCGAGCGCAATCGAGGCAACTTTGTATCCGTTTTCCTCCTTGAGGTAGCTGTAGGTTGTGTAGCATTTGTTTGCTTCTGGGTGCAGATTTATATGGCAGTCGACATACATTTTTGAGGAGCAGATGTCCAGCTTTACCGCGGCAGGGTCGGTCATTAGGTTAAAAGGAACGCCATGTTCGTCGATTAGAGGTAGGGCATTGGCAAGGATGGTGACCAGGAAGAGGAGGAGTGTGTTTTGGACCTGGAAGAGCATTGTGGTGTGACGACGAGGATGCTTGGCTGGAAAGTGCTGTGCTGATGTTTGACTCGAGATTCTTCGAGTTACATGAGGGAGTTCATATAGTGTTGTCCTGACAAGACGAAACTTGAGGAGATGAAAGGAGGTAAGCAGCATGTTGGTTTTGCCATCGATTGGGCTCAAACGAGGAATGGACTCGACAATAAGTGGAATGGCGATTGAACTTATGGTCCTTGCGAACAGTAGAGTACCATCTAGCTTCACCACAACCTGCCTCGTCAACAGGCGGTACCACCTGAATGGCTACCAAGAAGAATAGCATGGAAGAAACAAACGTACGGATCATCTACAAATTCACCAAGTTCGTAGCGAGGACTGAAGACTAAGAGCAGACCGCACGAACTGATCTCCGTATGATAATGCAAACAATGCAAGGGCAGCATCATAGTTATGTATGATCCCTCAAGGAATCAAGTAACCTAAATTGTAAAGCTGGCGGTGTACTGTTAATTTAGAAAGAAAGACGCGGAACACGACTATGCTTTCGTCGTCCTCGGCCGGAGATTCGGCTATTTACCGCTAGGTACAGCCTTGCTTCTCGTTACAGCCTCGTTACATTCTATTCCGTCAAGGAGCTGAAGAACGAGAAACCAATCAAAGGTAAATTGATCAAATATCAATGCAGGAATGAACAACCGAATCCCTAACTATTTCATCAGGCAACTCGAGGTCGGTCCAAACGAAGCACTACATGACTGGGTATAAGATCGTTGACCATGGACAAGGAACAGCCATATATTGCAATGATCAGGACAAACAGGTCGAAAAGCAGGTTGTCAAGTCCCCACCCTTCGTTCCTCGGACTGCTCCAGGAGCTCAAGGACAAGATCTACGACATCACTACCATCGACCTCACACTGGAGCTCTTCGCCAAGCAGAACCTCAACTATAAGCTCACCTGCCCATGGAGCCAGTTCTGTCTAGTCTCCAGCGCTATTCGCCTCGCCAACAAACAATTGAGGTTCAAATACTCCGCCCGAATCGCATATCGTTGTCGGTTCGAGCTCGTGTTTGGGCTTCTCAGGAAGAAGGGCCTTCGTGCTTCTACGCCAATAGCCGAAAAAACATGCGTTCTCAATGGATATTGAAGTCGAACATGTGGAATCACTCATGCGTGACGTTTTTCCCGGTCCCGGAAAGCCACCTGAATCTAGTCGAGCACGTCTCCATGTTGAACGACGATTGGGCTCACATGGAGAAGAACGAAGGCTGGGGAGCGTTTGTGGAGGCCCAGAAAGCTTTGCATATGCCCAGACGTGCTTATACGAACGAAATTAATTCGGAAAGAATCCGTGGGAAGTTACAAAATGACGCAGAGTCTTTGCTGTAGCTTGGTAGAAAATGGACATAACGAGTAAGACTGAGCTTTGGCATCGGTGTAGGCACTATGGTTGAATTGGTGGACCACAAGCAATGCCAGGGAAGTCAGCAAAGACTGTACACTTACCAATTATCGATCAATTCCAGTTAAAGCCTCACAACCGACGCCTGCTGATCAAATTCGTCCATCATTCTCTCTCTCCTTAATCTTTCCATAGCACGCCATCGAGTTTTGGTAACTTTCAGAACCTTGTCGTAAGCGATCATGTCCGAGCATGCACAGGCTTCCCAAGCATCTCGAAGAAGATCCCGTCCTGACTCGGGACTGGCCGATCCAAACACGCCTCGTTGCATAGAAAATAGGTTTTTGTGTCCTTCAAGGTATCGCCGGAACAAGTCAACTTCAACTTTTTTCGGTTCCATTCTGGTACGACTTTGCATAGTGTTGGGCAGTTTTCTCAAAAATCTGGAAAAGCGGGAAGAGAATTGGTAGGCCCATTCTTCTCTATTCGCTCCGTCCAATCCGGTCTCCCTACATCCTATGTTTTGTCGTTAATGGGATACTCTACGCCTTTTGTGAATGATCAGACCTTTGATATGTATAGCCACAGACTCTAGATTCCGAAGTAGTTCGAAACATTTGAGAAGTCTGGTCAAGTCCTTCTCATATATTTCACCGACCCATGCAGTATCATACTCCGAGTCGCAAGGATACACCTCCAGAACAATCGACAGTCGTCGGAGACTTTGACGTTCGGAGAGAGCATTGGCAAGACTCGCACTTAACATTATGGTGTTGTCAATTTCGTGTTGGTGTAGCCCAATTTCATGTGTGATCACCAGCTCCATGGACTCAATTCGTCCAACATGCAAGGATAATTCGCAAAGGCTCCTGTCGTCGTTGTGGTACGAGAATGGGTGACTGCATAGGATCATAGCCTCCTTAAAGATGTGAGCTGCAAATGTCTTTCGCTTATACACCAGAGGAAGGGACTCTCGATATAACTGGTGATTCACTCGCATGATACTGGGCGAGCAGCTCTCGAGATTGATGCGTAAAGGTCTGTAGCCTCGCAGGACCCCATCTCGTAAAGTATCTGACCATCTGAATCCTTGGTTCACAGATGCCTGATAACTTTTAAATTCTTTCAGGCTGGTGTCCTCATCCTCGTCCTCGTCGCTATCGGAAGTGTATCTGTAACCGTTGAGGATCGAAGTTGGATGAACGCGGTGCCTGAAGATCTCTTTCCGGAATGGTACTATAGCCACGTCGGGAAGGAGATATTGGAGGATCTGGAGTCGAAGCTCTACAGGAAGGCCGAGTAGTGAATTTTGTGGGTAGAGAATAGATTGAGGGCTGTGGACCTGACGATCGGACATGTATCAGCTACAAAGTGGACCAAGTAGGTACACTCGCATACCTGAGTCTGCAAAGCATTCTTCTGCTTCTTATGGCCTCGTTGCGCTTTTTGGGGGCCTTTCCTCTTCATCCTTCTCGTTTGTGGAGTCTGTTCGTGATTGGAAAATGCTAGAGGAAGGAAATGTGCTCCGTCTCAGTAGTTTTCTCCGAAGGATAGCACGAGCACCAGAGCGACAATGTCTATGAGATAGCAGGCACGCGTCGATATAGATACAAGAAATCGTGATAGGAATGAAGTAAGTTCCGACGCGAAGAAACGCGACCCTCAGGCCGGGCTTCCCTGCGGAGGTGGAGAATTTACCCCTGAAGCGGCTTGCCCAGAGGAGTGTAGATAGTTGCCCTTTGATTCTTGTTCAATCTTGTTTCTTCTAATATCAAGTAACGACTGGATTCATCTCTTGTAGTCAACTTGTACCTTTGCAGGAAGGTGACGAAAGGTGTGTTGCGATCCTTCACAGGCAAAGGCACAGCCTGATTGACAATTTCGCCCGCAAGGCTGAGACAGGCAAGTAGAAGTGTTGAAACGGCGGCCTCTAGATGTCGTATGCTTCATCACAAACAACGTGAAGTGTGTTGATACTCTGCTCCTTTCAGCACTGAGACTGAATTCTAATATACGGTTTCCGAATCAGACATCATGGACATGTTCCAATGGGCATCGAGCGGACACGAAAGGACCATTCAATGACTTGCGCGCGAAATGGGCAACTCGCGGCAGGAACATCAAAACCGCGCAGGACCTGCAGGACCTCATTCTAGGTATGCTACTACGATTCTTTTCGGGTCGTCTGTGTGCCAGACGCAACTGTTATCTCAGAACAACTCCACATTTTGTACTGCGTCTTGCCTCTTCACGTCTCCGACACAGACGTATTGATGTCGGAATGAACCTCGATGTGGAAAGCGAGTTTCTCTCAAGTCTGCCATAGACTTAACTTCAGATTGACGGAGAAGCTTCTTGGAATTGACAAAGTCGATCAGATAGATGAGCTTCGAATCTGGTTTTCTTAGGGCCGATTGGTTTTACGAGGAGGCGCTCAGGGCATGCATTCCATAGTGAGATGAGACAGTATTATAATCACCACTTCCTGGATACTTGTGCTCACGGGCGGATAACTAGAATTTCAAGATCAAAGATTGATCGATTGATACATATCTGGAAGTCCCCATTTCAACAAAGTTCGCCAGCATTCTCCTTGCTCAATCATCCCCCTAAGACGTTCGGCCGCGGCATCCGCAATCGTGGCCGTCTTCTCAGAACCACTGGATTATAATCGACAGATTTTCATCTCGTCCGATTCATACTTCCAATCGATATCCTGGTTAAAGTCCTTCCGGCTCCCGCACTCTATAACCATAATCTCTCTAATAATCTCTCTGCGTTTAAAACTTCCCGGTCCTCCACAATTACAACCTCAACTTTCTCGCAGTCTTCTTCTTCCCGAGCATGCGTATTTGGGGGTTTAATGCCATGAGGTCAATCATTACCCAGTGTTGTGATCTCGACTTGTTCAATGCCTCAGTGCTTACGCCCTCAACTTCCTCTGCGCCTTCTTCTTTCCGAGCGCAGCTAAAGCAGCTGCAGCACCCTTTGCCTTCTTAGCCTTCTTTGCCTTCTTGGCTGTCTGACCAGTAGCTGTTACATTGGAAGCGTTGGCCAATGTACCACCAGTGACACCACCAGTAGCCGGAGTGTTCGTGCCTGCATTGGCAGTATTCTTTTGATAAGCTGCAAGCGAACTCGCACCGTCTTGAGAGGGATTGATGGCCATGACCTGGGCAGTTATATTAGCATACGAAGCATGTCGATATGTTGGTAACATACCATTCCTTGCTGGCAATGTTGAGCCTGTGCGCAGTACATCATGATGGGGTTGGTGTCCTGGATATTGACAGTGAAAGTCGGTGGATTGGCTGGTGGTGCAGCGGCGGTATTATTTCCAGCAGCAGCCTTTTTAGCCTTCTTTCCATTGTTCGCTTTATTCGCTGCGGGTGCTGCCGCAGCACTCACTGGCACGAAGTCGGAGTTCATTCTTCCATCGGGCTGGCATCCTGCCGCTGGATCGCCTGAGGTGACGGTATGATTCTGTCGATGTAAGTATTAGGTCAGGCAAATGGGAGGGACGACCGAACCCGTGAAAGAAAGACGAATTGGACCTGATCACCTGGCTGTGCTTGTACTGAGCTGGGTGTGAAGGTCAGGCCATTGTTTTGTCCAACGAGAACTTTCATCATGGCGGCAGAGGCGCATGTTGACTGGAGAATGGCCAAGGCAGTTGCTGCTGAGAAATGCATTGCGGTAGAATGTAGGATATCGTATTAAAGATGCGTAGTAGTAGTTTGGACTTGCTGAACCTGTCGTAGTCGTTTATTAAGATTATTATAGTAAGAAGCCGCGCAGCAGCGAGAATTGAATGAATGGAAGATTGAATTGTGGTAGCGATATCAAATAGCCAAGAGGAGTCGAACCTGGGCGTTGGTGGAATATATACAGATTAGTCCTTGATCGGGTCTAGAGACCCATATCTTCCGCGGCGTGTATCGTTCGCGGGATCCATGTACGGACGAAGCCTTCGAGGGCATAGCCAGTTACTTCTCTCAATTCAGCGAACAGACATCGTGAGAAGTGTTTTGGTTGGACAAGATGGAGGCCAGTTTCAATTCGTGTTGCGGCAAAGGAGAGCAAGAGTACTGCTCGCCCCCGAGTCCCATGTGCATTATGTGCGCGTGAAAGTCATGTCAATGCCCCGGATGTATCTGGCTATACTTGGTCTAGAGACGACAAGAAATGCCGGCCTTAGTAGACCAATCATGTGAAGCATAAACAAGGAATCCTATTGAACAGTCGCGGGGCGCCCTGCATTGTGCTGAGCATTTTTGGTGGGAGAACAAAGCTCATGTCGGAATGGGGATCGCTGTAGGATCAGGGTCGGGGCCCGTTAGATCTAAGCATATGGATAAGATAGATCAATCAATCACCAGTCATCTTGATTGGAGGTTTTGAGGCGCTCTGGGCGCGGTACGGGGGGTTTCGGACTTGTTCAGAACAGGAACGGTTCGTGTTTAGGAGGCGTGTGGGATTCCGTAGCATATGGCACTGGAGGCTGCAACAGTCAGCCTGCACGGCGTGTATGAGAGTTTAGACGGTGGCTGAGGTCGTTTCTTTGGTGGCGCCGCATGATCTTAGAAGTTGTTGTTGTTGTTGTTGTGGAGAGAATTGAAGTCTTGAGAAGGGAGGCAGAGAGGCGGACTACGATAACAGCCTCCCCTTCAGCCTCGTATCTGCCTCCCACCACAACGCCCACGAAATCTCACCCCCCCACTTCTACCTCCATCAACAACATCATATAATGATTACCATTACCACCAGTTTACTGCTGATGCTTACTGGGACATATGTTCCAGGATCCACAACTGAGCGGCGAGACTGTTGACCCAACGCTATGCCGGACACGGTGGTCTCGAGATGTGTCTCGGTGTTCGACCATCAATAAACCCACTGGACCATCAATAATGAGCCCTGGAAATGTTTGCACCGGATAAGGCGAGTATTATACTCCGATTCAACCGATAACGCGGTCATTTTAGAATTAGGACGCTTCTATGATCAGCATAATCCTACCGTACGATTTCCGCTCCGGTCCTACTCCCTCTTCTCCCTGTGGCTCGCTCATGGTTTTGGCTTCCATCTTCACAAGGCTCTCTTTCAGTGAATGAATACTCTCGATCCGTTCCGATTTCCAGCTTGAGCACTACTCTTACCTTGGCCGATAGGGAAACGCGACTTGTCCTGGCTCGCAAAACTGCCTGCCCGGTCTTAACAACGCTCCAGCCCATGACGGCCGTGGCATGCCCAATCTTGAGTTTTCGACTAAGGCGACCCAAACTTCAGCTTCAGCAAGTCGCAAATTTTATTCAGCTCGACTTTGGAACCCAATTTCGAAATTTCACAATGCTACCTCAGTATCTTTCGCACCCAATCTACCAGGAATCATCCCTACATTGTGTGCGCTGATACTCCCATGGGTAGTCAGGTTCTCCAAGAACGAACACCTCTCTTGTTCTATATTGTGGTCCTGGCATCGACGCGTTCACACAAGCATTTGCTGGTGTTGGAAGGTCTGACATACGCGAAGAGCCGTTGGTGGTATAATCGCTTGTGTTGAATCCCCGAAATCATCACGTATGTGTTTCAGATATTTCATGTTCAGGAGGTGACTAATTGATACTTGCAGCCCTCCCCAATAATACCATGGGAGTTAGTCAACTTGTTGTTCTGTCATGATCTTTGGTCGAAGGTATAGTAACACACCGCGTATCATGGCAGTGGTGTAAGACTGCCGCGTGATCTGTCTGTCAACGAAACAGACTATGACAAGGTTCTGCTCTCATGTGGATTGCCGGCCGCAAATGCTCCTTTTTTCGTCTCCTGGTCTAAGAACGGCGACGACATCTGACAGCCTATTCTTGGCCGTCTCCGCAAGCTCGAGCTCATTAACAGCCCTTGAATTGTTGGGTCCAATGATGCCGGCTCCATGTACGGTGGTTTTTGAAGGAATTGTATGGCTGTACGGAGCAATCAATAGCCTACGCAGCAGAGCAGATCCTTTGATCGCGTCATGATCTCGAGTGCTGGGAGAATTACGTCCACATCGCGCCATCTGTTCGATCGTCTAGTCCTACAGTAAGCTGGTACTGTCTTTTTGAGAAGAGCTACGGTAAAGAACTTATTACAAACATAGTAGGCCGGATAAAACGAGAACTTTCTCGAACTTTGGTCGGGGAGAATATTCCCAGGACAGATTCGCGGTCAAGGCTACTGTGAGTATTGCTCTCATAGGCCCGTGCGACGTACATTCTCGATTGCTGCTGATTCTTGGCCGAACTTTCCAGCACGCACCGGTAGTTTGGATCTCCCAATCAGAGCACACGCACGTGATCAGCCGAGGATGGACTCCAGGGGGGACTGACCGCATTGATGTCATATGATGGCGTGCTGCCAGTGCATTGGGATCGCGACAAGTCGTACTATGGTAGGGTTCATCGAGCGTCCAAAACCCTCGCCCGTCATTTGTTATCGCCCGTGGCGCTTCCTTCAAGTCATAGAATGTTCTAGAAATCTCTTCAGTCAATGATCGAGTGGCATTCAGTCGCTCAAACTCGCTCAAACTACGCTTCGAGAAGGCTCGAGGAGTCTCTTGTCTGATTTACCACAGCACACAGTATGTGTTTGGAGAATGGTACCGCCTTGTTCACGCAATCCTGAACCCATTGGTGCTTGAGCCCCAGAACTATGCCTACACGCAGGGATTTGATATTGATGTCGAAGCATTCCAAGGCCACAGAGTAGAGACAGTGAGCTCAAATTGAAGGCTTTTGCACCCTCGTGGCTGTGCAGATATTTCTGGAAGAATCCCAAGATGCATGTAGGTGATGCCAGAAACATCTACAGCCGCATGAGCTGTCGTCGAGAAAATTCTCTTCGATTTTCCTGCCGTAACAGAAATCGAGAGATTGGTGAAGCAGAATTTCACACTCCTTTTTGATACATTTTTCGATACATGGAAATCTTCTCGAACCACCGCGAAGGCCACTGCCTGCTGGGATCGTATCATTGGAATCGCACATGACGACAGTGTCTCGTACTTTCGACGACTTTCTCGAAATCTGTATAAAGTCTATATAATCAGCAGGTCTACACGACTTGACTTCAGTATCATCACATAACGATCTCATGCAAGCACTCACAAAACAAACAACAAGACTTCTACCTCGAGTCACTAAAAACATTACACGTACACCACCGGCAGCGCGACTCATCCACGCAACAACACCAGCAATGTCTCTCTTCCCACGCGCATTCCAGGAGTTCTCCCCACTCCTCACACTCATAAACGACTACGACAAGGCCGCCCGAAGCGCCTTCGCCGATGTACCAGACGCGACCTTCTTCCGTCCAAAATTTGACGTCAAAGAGAGTAAAGATAGTTACGAACTTCACGGCGAACTCCCAGGTCTGGAGCAGAAAGACGTCAGCATCGAGTGGTCTGACAGCAATACCTTAACCATCAGCGGCCACACCGAATCCTATCGCGAAGAAGGTACCAAACCAAAACAAGTCAAGGCGTCTGTTGAAGAGGTTCCCGAACATGAAGGCAAGCACTCTACAGCTGTTACGACGCAGGATAAATCGGGCGATGTGGTTAAAGCAGATGAGGGACCCAAGTATTGGCTCTCTGAACGTAGTGTTGGACAGTTTAGGAGGAACTTTTCATTTCCGGCTAGGGTTGAGCAGGATGCTGTCAAGGCCAGTTTGAAGAATGGCATTTTGAGTATTGTGGTTCCGAAGGCGAGGGGTGGGGCTAAGAAGAAGGTTGAGATTGAGTAAATTGTTTACGTGTTTGAAATGGGAAGGTGACGATGGATGAATGAGATGGGTGGGCGTGGTTGGAATGTTGGGACAAGACTAACTTGGAGAAGGAAGAGATAATGGTTGGTTGAGAATGGATATTCAAAAATTAATTTTAAGTTCTGGCATGTATACCTTAGTTATGAAGCGTAATATTCTTGTTCACACCGAGTACAAAGTTCAACTCGTTCCCAATCCATTTCATTTTCGTCTTGGTCTTGGTCTTGGTTTTGAATCTGATAGGTGCACTGTAGACGAAGTGACCGCCATCCTCTCCTTCTCTTTCCAAGAATCCATGTCTGGAAAAGGGGCAGGCTCAACCCACCGATAGCCGAACCCGTGGCACTGCGGCTACAATTTTACATCTATACGAAACACATCCATCTACTCTTGATGATTGGGAAAAGAAGGGTAAGCTATTGACTACTGAGGAAGAGGGCAGATGGGAAAGCTGGGGAAACAAGGGGGTTGAGATTTTGACGGGAGAGGAATATCGCGCGTTTCTTGCTCGGGTGTGAGAGTCTGGGTTTGGATAGGGTGAGCAGGTGAAGTTATTGAGGCGTTTTGAGGAGACGGAGAGGGCTGTTAGGGAGAAGTCTGTGGCTATTGGGGTTAATAGGGCTGATTGAGGTAAACAAGTGAAGGTAGATGAGAGTGCAGATTGATATAACATCCCGACAGGGAATTGACCGTAAATGTATAGGCCGGGTGTGGGTGTGCTCCGCATACAGAAATTACCGTCTGTAGCGCGAAATGAACAACGCGTTTCCTACGAGACGGATGTTTGTAAAAGTATACGCGAAGGTCGGCACCGTGATTCGAGCTAGGCAAGGCGTAGACCGTGATTCGAGCTAGACAAGGCGTCGACCGTGATTCGAGCTAGACAAGGCGTCGCGTAGAAGCGGGTTATTCAGGATGGAATTGTGATTCGATGCGCAGATTGAGTGGTCTTACAGTGCATTCTCGCCCCTCGATGCTTCTCTTGCTCCGGTGCTCCGGTGCTCCGTATGAGTCGGCGATGTTCATTCTCGCCCCTCGATCCTTCTCTTGCTTCGGTGCTCCGTATGAGTCGGTGATGTTGGTGTCAGTCTCATGATAGAACTATGGCGAGCTTGTCCAGTGAGAAGCGAAGCTGAGGGCAACATCATCTGGCAGAGAATGGAAGAGACGGTGAGAGAGATGCCATGAAATGCCTTAGGCTGTAAGGCCATCAATCCAATCAATCCTTGCTGGAAGAAGGAAAAAGGAACAAAAGGAAGGGGAGGGAGGAATCTTGCCTTGTCCTTTTTACACCAGCCCCGCTTTTCCCGTTTCGGATCGCTTGCCAGTCAGCCAGTGGGAAACTCAACTGCACAACTACACAACCACCTTCATACAACCCACAGTCACCACCACCACCACAACCACCACAACCACCACCAACCTCATTTCCATCCTGATGATCAACCGAGTTTCCTTTCAAGGATGCTGCCATCTCCAATAATGCACTCCTCTGCCCAAGTTCCCCCTCTCCCTGCCTGCTGATCCCCATGTAGGTTCCCCCTGCGTTACGCGACGCGCCCTCGAGATAATCCTCCCTGTTCTAGCTCCTCAGCTTCAGAGACAGCCCCTCACACAGAGCCATTCCGACATTGTCATTCTGCGCATTCTACAATTTAGGTCGCACCTAATCCTCCTGTCGCTAGCCGTTTGTTTCATGTGGCGCTTGAATTAGGAGAATACCTCCCTTGATCTGGGAGAGCTAAAAAGGTACGTTGCGCGCCCCCCAATTTCCAGACATCCTCTTTCAGTCTTTTTGTGAAGAAGCACTGTCTTTCTCTTTCTTCCCCTTTGGGAGTTGTTGGCTGGTCCGAATGTTCTAAGGACATCACAATCTTTTTTTTTGGATTTGTTCAAGTCGCCTGGTGTGACGTTCTTTCCTTTATATTCCACTCCTTACACCCACTCTCTCTTCGAATATCAATTCTGTCCACACATGACTGAGCTTCTTGATTACTGACTCCATCATGAAGTTCTCACTCCTCCTCTCGATACTGGGTCTGGCTATGTGCTCTGTTGCACAAGGCGCCCCGAAACATGTCTTTGCCCATGTCATTGTAAGTTGCGACAGTTCATCTTCCTCAGTTCATCTGCGACGCTTTGGCCATGTCTTTGGAGACCTAGGAAGATTCTCTACATATCTGGTTCAGCTGCGCCGATACCATCATACTACTTGTCCAAACCAAATGCTAACTAACCACTAGGTCGGCAACTGGCAAGACTTCACGCCCGATCTCTGGGCCCAACACATGACTCTGGCCCGTGACGCTGGAATCGACGGCTTCGTCCTCAACACGGCTCCGAACACGGAATCAGGCTCAGCATGCTTCTCCGGCAAAATTGAACAACAGATTGGCTACGCTTTTAACGCAGCTCAAAACCTCGGCGGCAAGTCTCCCTCTAGTGCCGACAACTCCACTTTCAAGCTCTTCATGGCATTCGATTACCTCGGCGGCGGGAAAGTCTGGGATGCGAGCAGCGTGAAACAGGTCTTGACGACTTACGCGAACCACCCAGCTTACTTCCGTTACAACAACAAAGCCTACGTCTCCACCTTTGAAGGAACGACGAATATCAATGACTGGCCTGGAATTAAATCCGCCATTCCAGGTGGAGTCTTCTTCGTCCCAGATTGGACATCACTTGGCCCCACCGGTGTTGCGGAGCATTTCGATGTTGTCGACGGTGCCTTCTCATGGGACATGTGGCCGACCGGCGCCGAGGACATCACTTCCGAGCCCGACTTGGCCTGGCAAACTGCCCTCAAGGCCGAAAATAAGCACTTCATGATGGGTATTTCCCCATGGTTCTACACCAAGTTACCTGCTTACAACAAAGCGTGGGTGTGGAGAGGTGATGATATGTGGCACGAGCGCTGGGAACAAATTGAAGATGTTCAACCTGATGTTGTTCAAATCGTTACATGGAACGATTATGGAGAGAGTCATTACATTGGCCCACTCTTTGAGCCAGCAATTCCTCAAGGGCCTGGTACGGATGCGAAAGCGTATGTTGACGATATGCCTCACGACTCCTGGCGCGATCTACTGCCATACTACATCGCGCGCTACAAGGAAGGATCCGCACCAGCTGTCTCGACAGAGAAGTTGCAGTACTGGTATCGCCTCACTCCTGCAGCAGTGGGCAACACCGACGGTGTCACTGGCAACAATGGACAGTATCAACCAGTCGTGGACCCAGACACTGTCGTCCAAGACAAGATCTTTGTCACTGCGCTCGTCACCGCGCCAGCCAATGTGACGGTGCAAATTGGCAGCAACACACCTACAACGCTCAATGCGCCAAAAGCTGGTGTAAATCATTTCTCGGTGCCGTTCAATGGGCATACCGGTGAGGTCGCAATCAAGATTGTTTCCGATGGGCAGACGGTGGTCGAAGGAACAGGTAAGCCCATCACCAACACGGCCGGGGGAGATGGAGCCACGAACTACAATGCCTGGGTCGGTGGTGCGACTGCTTGAATGGTTCTTGCGCTGCTTCCGTGGTAACGGGTGTCGCCTCGGTTTCCGACGGCCGACCTATCTTCTTTGAGCTGCCTCGATTCGACATCGATGGCACTCTCTTTTTCTTGTACTGATACCCTTATGAATTATGATCAATACCATTATTATTATCGTGCCTTAGAACGTCTCCTTCGTGAATCTCGTAACTATTAGGGGCTGGCGCCCTTGGATGGAATTGGGTTCAAGCCTTAGATATTATATAACGAGTGAACGGATCCGGGTAGACTATACTATAGGTAAGATAAACGTGGATAATATAGCTTTAGATTGTTATTAACTTCCGCCGCTTAGCTATTGTATAGAGGTTTTGAGGCGCGTCGGGTTAGGGTTAAGACTCGCTCGTTGTCCGTGCGTAGGGATATAGAGAAAATCAAAACTCTCGTACCTCCCTAATAGAAGAATATTATTAGTATCGCTAATAAGCGATATCTTTAACGTTAGGACTATAATATTAGAAGTATCTTACCTAGGATTAATCTTATCCTTAGTATAATACGCGTATCTAGCTTACCCGTAGTATTAGGAAAAACTATCTCCCTACGTATATATCCTTAGAGCTCTAAAATCTATTACGAAAGTTATACCCGTCCTAAAGTATAACTCCTATATATTACTATACTCTATTTATTACTACGTATTCTATTACTAATTTATATAGTATCTAATAAGTATTATTAAAATAAGCGTATCTAGTATCACGGGAGATCCTAGTATATACTAAAAGGTAAGGTAGTAGATAGAACTAAGTTAACTAATAAGCTAGAGAGGGGGAGAAGCTCTCTCCTTATACTCTAATAAGGAGACCGTACTCTAACGTACGGTCTCTAGTTCTACCCCTTTTATAGTTCCTTCTTCCTTCCTTTTAGCTTCTAGGGTACTAGCTTTTAATATTAGCTCTATCCTTTCTCTTTAGCGACCGGCGAAAAAGCCTAGTTCCTATAGGCTTACTATAAGGGGTTCTAAAGTAGTAGACTTCTCTTCTCTCTCCGGTTCCTTCTAGGCGGTCCTACTTATATTACTCGTATATAACCCCTATTTAGGTAATAGGACTCTTATTTAGATAATAATAGCTCCGCCCTAGGTCTAGGCCCTTATAAGTTACTATTACGGCCTATACGCCCGGGTATACCTAGGGTCCCTAACGGGGCGGGTTAGGGCGGGTTTTAGGGTAGGGAACCCGCCCTATTAGCGGGTTGAGTTCTAACGGGTTAGGGTAGGATCCTAGAGCGGGTTATAGATTAGAGGAGAACCCGCCCTATTTATACTAGCGCGGGTCTACGTAATACTTTCTTAGCGCTTATATAACTACTAAGATATAATCTAATAGTAAGTAATAATAGCCCTAACTATATAGAGTATAGAGGTATAGTTAGATTTAGTAGTATATATTTAGTAGATTTTGAAATATTATTTATATATTTCTAGTAGTCTCCTAGTAGTTAAAGTAAGTAGATAAATAGAAATTATATTTAATAATACTATAATAGCTAAAACTAGGGTTTTTCTTATTTAGAGAGATCTTCTATATAAATATTATTAATAATCTAGTTATCCTTCTTCTTCTCTTCTTCTTCTTCTTTATCTTCCTCTCTATTATACTTAATATCTAATTAAAAAGTATATTTATCTTTATCCTTAGACCTATTAACTTTATTAGCTAATTTTTTAGTAGTAGCTTAGAGCTCTTATATCTTCTTATCTATACTAAGAGTATAACCTAAACTATTAGTCGCCTATAATACTAATAGTTTTATAATAAGATTAACCTTATCTATATTTCTTATTCTACTAAATCTTTCTCTTACTTCTACCTTTTTACTAAATATTAACTCCTATACCTCTATTATAAGCTCTCTATTAGGTAGATTCTCCTTTAACTTAATCTTATCTATAGGGTATATAGCCTACTAACGAGTAGGACTAGGAAGCCTTTTATCGAAATTATAGTAATAAGCTAGGAGATTTCGTATTAAAGTAACCTACTCTATAGAAAAGAATTAAAGGGGAGAGATTAAAGGTAGTTAATCGGCTAGGTAGTATAAGGGGGATAAAGGTATATAACCGGAATAGGAAGTAGAATAGGAATATAGGGGAAAAGATAATAATAATATAATAAGGATAATAATATTACCGAATATATAAATAAGAATAATACTAGTATACTAATATACTATATATTAGTACGATAACGGGACAATACTACTATTAATAATATAGGAACTAGATTACCGTATCGCTATATAATAATAAGAACTTAGGAGTACGATAAGAATAATATAGAACTACTATAATACTATAATTTACTAGAGTAGAGAATATATAATAATAGCTACTAAACTAAATAGGAGAGGATTAATAATAATACTAAATATAGGAACTAAATTACTAGCGTAGTACGTATATAGGAATAGAATAGTAACTAAGACGATATAATAATACGATTTAATTCTTATTACTTACTTTAACTCTAGACTCTCTCTCTTTTACCTTAACTACCTTATCTATCTCTTTATAAACTATCTTATCTATCTCTTTACGAAATACTTAAAGATCCTATTACCTTACCTTTATATAGTAGCTAAGCGGTAGAAGTTAATAGTAATCTAATACTATATTATCTACGCTTATCTTACCTATATTTTAGAGGTCGTACTAGGGTTTCTCTCTATAGCTAAGACGATTCCTAGTAGCTATTATAGTATTATAATCGAACTTATACTTAGGATACTCTCTTTTTATTCTAGACTAGATTACCGAACTTTCGAATATTAGACTTTAAGTATTAGACTTTAAATATTAGACTTTAGGACTCTCTTTCTTTTACTATTAACTTAACTATAGGAATATTAGATTATCGAAAATAGAACTTCGTATATTAATCTTCGACTACTAGGCCTTTAAACTTTCCTTTAAATACTAGACTATCTATAACTCTCGACTTTAAACTCTTAACTTTAAAATCTCGACTTTAAACTCTCGACTTTAAACTCTCGACTTTAAACTCTCGACTTTAGACTCTCGACTTTAGATTCTCGACTTTAGACTTTTAACTATCCTCTCCTAGAATATCTTTAAATCTTTTTATATAAATACTAACTAGTATTACTTTATACCTTCGAACTAACTTTCTCTCTTTATACAACTAAATAATACTCGACTAACCGACTATTACTAAACTTAGAAATAGGAAAAATCTCTATAAAGGTCTAAGTCTAAGTTATATTAATAGAAAATTAGAATTTAAAAATAATTACTAGTAATATCCTAGTTCTTTTAACTCCTTAGACTAAGTCTAGGATATCCCGCTAATAGAAATTATACTTTATACGAAAATACCTAGAATTATTTATACTATCTATATATTACCTCTCTATAGCCTATATACCCTTATCTAATAAGTTAGAAAAGAGAGGCCTAACTATACTATATACGAAATAGTACTATTCTCGCTATCTAAGCTACGAACTCTATATATTAGTATATAGATCTAACTCCTTTTAGCTACTTATCTTTAAAATTATCTAGAAACTCTTAGTATTAATACTCTTATCTCTAAGAAACGTACGCGAACGAATATAATATAAAACGAATAAAATAACTTAAGACTAACGAAAAATCGAAATACCTATATACTTACGCCTAGACTAAAGAATCCCTTCTACTAGAACTCCTTTATATTCTTCTAGCTCTCCCTTTAACGATCTATCTATAGCTAATCTTAGCCCTATAATTAAAGGGCTAGCTACTCGTTCTAATATAATTAACCTTATTAATACCCTTAAGGATTTTACTATTACTAGAAGATAGGAAAGAAAGGCTTAAGCCTTTAATTTTAAGAACTATATACTCTCTCCTAAAGAATACTTTAATAGTAGAAATATTACGAACTTCCTTATTCGCCTTAAAGATACCTTTAATACCTATAATATTACTAATAATACCTATAAGATCTAGGCTCTTACTTATAATATTAAGTCTAGCTATTTATACGATATTAATCTTTTAAGTAGCTATAAGGAATATAGCTATAGAACTCTCTATAAATCTCTTCGTAAGGAATATATCGCTACTAATAACCGTTAGCGAAAGGAAACTACTACTTATCTCTATAAACTTACCTTTTAAAGCGCCTCTTAGAAACTAGATACTCGTAGCTTTATTAAGGAATTTAAGAACTATTATCTACTTATTATTAATACTAATAAACTAACTAGGTCTACTATAAGTAGGATCTTTCTTAGTAGATTACTAGAATTAGTTTATTAATAGGTTAACTTAATACTTAATATTAACCCTCGTATTCGCTCTACCTTTAATAATATTAAACGGATTATCCTTAAAGCTAAACGGATTATTATTAGTAATAAGAATATACTACTCTTTATATTAGATAGTTAGAAAGGAAGTACCCTTAATAGGGTTATTAAACGAATAGTCCTTTAGAGGAACGAGACTATAGCTAAAGAAAAACTAAAAACTACTAAATCTTAACTTAGGGCTAATATTATTAAAGCTCTTAAGGGTCTTTAGGGAATAAATACTTCTAGAGATATCCTACTCTTCGCTATTACTAAAAGTACGGATCCTACTATAGTAGTAGCTAGGAAAGACGTAAAATAGTTTACTATACTTAATAATTAGATCTATAATAACTTTCGCTCTTCTACCTAGTCTAATACTATACTATTAGGAAGTTCCTTCGTTTATACTAACCTACGTAGAAATTACTATAGGGGGCTAGCTAATACTAACTAGTCTTCCTAGTATATCTAGAATACTACTAACTAATATAGTTAGTCTACTAATATTTAGTCTACTAGTATCCCTAGTAACCTCTAGCCTTAGCCCCTAGCTTAGCTAAGAAACCTAAACCTAACTACTCTACCTACTAACTACCCTTTAATCCCTTCTTCGTTACCGCCCCCTATATAGACTACCTAGAACGGAATACTAGAAAAGAGAAGTTATAGGAGCTATAGAAGTATAGAATATTATAAAGGATATACCCTAATATTATAGAACTAGTTACTTAAGGAATTTACTATTAGAATATAAACGTAATACCTAGATAGTAGTACTAGGGAACTTTAGCCGCTCTAGGTAGAAAAATCGGAGGAATTATTAATAGCTAGAGCTATAGTAACTAGATCCGGACTTAATTAGCTTAGTCTTAATAGAGCTCTAGTAGCGTTTCGTTATTTAGGATAGTTAAGTTATTTATTAGAATTATAGAATTAAGCGACTCGAAATAGAAAAACTTTAGTATATAAGTTTAGGTATCGAATATTAGTAAGGTAGGAGGAGACGGATTTATATCTTTTATTATTCTTACGGCTACTACTTAACTACGTTTATCTATACGAAAATCCCTATTAGAAAAGGTAAAAGGAAAATAGCCTATTAGTATTACTAAGTCTAGTAGATCTAAGGCCCCGATAGTTACGTATATAGTATATAGTTATATCTCTAAGACTATAGAATAATAGAATAGTAAAGAAGACTCGGATATAGATTTAGATTTAGAAGACGATAAACTAGACGTAATCTTTAGAAACTTATTACTAGAACTACTAAAGAAAACTTATAAGCCTAGAAACCCGACTCTTAAGTAGTATATTATAAAGAAGGATAAGGCTACTAATAGAATATATATAGTAGGGAATATCCTCTAGTAATCGGTCTAGCTTAGTCTTTAGGATACTATTATTTATATTCTAGTATTTAGAGATCTCTTATATAAATTCCTACTAGAATAGTTAGCTAATAATATCCGTCCTAAAATAGAAGAAATAGAACGAAGGAAATAGGAAAAGACTATTAAAAGGAAATAGAAAATAGAAGAACGATAGAAAGTAGATAGAATAAAATAAGGAGTAGGAATTATAGTACTATACTTAGAAGAGTAGAAACTAACTTTAGAAATAGTTCTTTATATTAATAAGGATAATAACCGTTCTTACGTCTCTATAAGGAGCCCTACCTTAATAGCTCGGATTAGAAAACTAGAAATTAAGGCTTTATATAATACTAGAGCCGAAGTAAATATTATATCTAAAGAAGTTATAAGGAGTTATAGATTAGTAGTTAATACTATTAAGTAGGATATCTAGGGACTAGTCTTAGATAAGCTTAAAGTTACTAATAGGAGGAGAATTCCTCTAGTTAGCTAGACTAGCGCGCGTATATAGATTACTAGAGTAGACTTTAATTACGAAAATATAGTCTTTATAGTACTTAAGAACTACTCTTAGGGAATAATACTTAGCTAGCCTTTCTTAGTACGGAGCTATCTCGTTATATAGGCTAAGGCGGATAGTAGTATCTTATATAAGGTTTTCTCTATAAACGGCGAATAGAGCGTTATATAGTAAGTAGTCGTCTTAGAATTCCTATATAATAGGTATAAGTCTAGTCTTCGAATCCCTTACGCTTATTTAGACTAGAAAGATAATTCTAATTCGGACGATTCGGAAAATAATAAGGTAGAGTCCTAGGTTTTAAAAAGATATCTACTATATATATAAGAAACCTAAGACTTTTAGTAATAAACTCGGGCTAGAAAATATACGAATAGCTTTTTAATAATTTAATCTATAACGAGTTTCTCTTACTTCCGGACTTTAGGAGACTTCTATATAATAAGATTTATACTATAACTAGACTTAATATAGCTACTATAGTAAATGAGATAAAGCTTTAGAAAGAAAGGGATAAGCTTCTATAGGAATAAAGAATAAGGTATAGAATATTTACTTACTATCGCCTTATACCCGTAAAGTCTTAGACCGGATTACTAACCTTTAAATACTTAAATAAATAGGGCTTACTTTCTCTAAGGATTTCCTTATTTTCGACTAGCTCCCCGACAAAATATAGAACGAAATACTTAAATAGTATATATAAAAAGAAAGTAGATAAGATCTAACCTTAGAACGTTTAACTTACTAATAGATCTACGCCTAGCGGTTATATAGATTAGAGAGATATAATACTAAAGAAATAGTTTAGTATAGAACCTTACTATTACCTTAATAGATTCCTCGAGAAACGCTACGCCTACTTCCTATATTAGACTTAGCTTACGGAACTCTAGTTTAAGAATATATATATTAATTAGTCTCTAAGCCTAAACGAACGATTACTAGTTAAGGAAATACTTATATAATAAGAACCTACCCTCGTATAGAGCTTCGGAGAATATAGTAAAATTAGGAAAGAAGTAGTACTAGTATAAGTTATCTAAGTAGTAGATTATAAACCTTAGTAAGTAAAACCCTTTAACGTCTCTAAGGCTCTATTAAGCGAAATTCGTTAGATATTTTATAAAAGAATTAAGATAGAAAGACTTAAGCCTAGTTATACTTTATACTATAACCTATAGTTTTTAGTCTTAAAGAAAAATAGGAAGTATTAACTAATTAATAGCGCTATAAATATTAATATAGTTACTATAAGGGATACGAATATACTACTAACGGCTGATAAATTTTCTAACTTATTTACTAAATATATATAGATATCGCTCGCTAACCTCTTCTCTAGATATAACTAGTTAGAACTTACTAAAGAAAGTCGTAACCTTACTTCTTTTATATTCCTATTTAGTCTTTTACGAATAACTACTTTACCTTAAGGAGTAATAAACTTAATAGCCTAATTTTACTATATATCTATAATAATTATTTCTTACTAGTTTAAGTATAGCGATATTTACGTAGACGATATAATTACTAGAATACTAAAAAAGTATAATAACGATTAGGAATCTAAACTTAAAGGAGTATATTAAGGAGTCTTAGAATACGTAGTTAGGCTAGACGTAGTACTTACGGATATTAAACGCGTCGGAGTAATAATATTAGGAGAAAAGTTTAATATTTATAAAGAAGGCGTAAATATAATCGGATACTATTATAATTAAGAAGGAAGATATCTAAATACTTCTAAAATAGCTACTATTTTAAACTAGTTAACTCCTAGATCTATTTAGTCTATAAGAGCTTTTATTGGAGTCTATATCTATTATTAAATCTAGATATAGGATTTTACTATTATTTCGAAACCTATCTTCGTATTTATTTAAGAAAGAGTTAGAATTCTATTAGGGAAAGGAATAAGATAAGGTAATAAAATCTCTTTAGAAAGTACTTACGACTATACCCGTACTATAACTAGTTATATACGAACTAGATTTAGGCGAAATTATTCTTATAGTAGATACTTTAGGAGAAGGATAGGGAGCGGTTCTATAATAAGTAGATAAACTAGGTAAGAGATATCCGTATTAATATAAAAGCGGAATCTAGTTACTTTTAGAAAGGAAATATAATATAGTTAAACTAGAATACCGTACCTTTTTATACGTACTTAAGAAATTCTATCTTTATCTTTAGGGAACGTATTTCGTAGTTAAAATAGACGCCTAGACTTTAATCTATTAACTTAATAGAGTATCTTCGGATATAATAGAATCTCTAGTTATACGATAGCTCGTATAGATTTAGATATAGAATTTTAATATTCGATATATTCCCGGAAAAAAGAATATAGTAGCTAATAGACTCTCCTACTAATTTAGTAATATATCTAAAAAGAATATCCCTACTATTCCTAACTTTAATATCGAGGATTTTATTAATCGACTACTTAGAGCCCTTTACTATTCTAGTATTTACGTGTATAAGCGTAACCTACGATATACGATCTAGCTCTACCTAATAACTATACCTAGTCTAGAAAATAATAATAATACTAGTAGCGAAAGTTCTATAAATTAGAATAAGGAATACGGAGAATTTAGTTTATCGGAACCTTAGAAAGGATTAAATAGTAAATATACTACGGAATATCGAGCGATTACTAACTAGCTTATAATATTAAAAATTACGGACTACCTTAAAGTTAAATAGATTACGGCTATAAAAAGAAAAGTAATAGGCTACCTTATAGCTAGACGATAACTATTTAAGCGAGGTAAATAAGAATAAGCCTACTATTACGTAATTAATAACTAGGACTAGCGAAAGGAAATTATCGTCGCTCTTTATAATAAATACGGCTATAAAGGACGCGAGACTACTATAGTACTTATCTAGAATCGATATTACTAGGATAGATACTATAACGACGTCTATAAATAGATTAAGAAATATCTTTAATATTAAATAAGTAATCAAGCGTATATAGTAGAACCCCTAAATATAACTATTATACGGAGTAAGATTCTTAGTATAAGATAGTCTATTAATTATACGATAATTACTCTATAAGGTAGTTATAGCTATCTTATCTAGGTAAGAGAAGAACTAAATAGCTAGTATAAGGTAAAAGTACTCCGTTTAGTACCTACGTCTAAGAATATCGTAGATTTTATCTTTAAGGAATTAATCTATTACTAGGGTATTATATCTAAGATTAGAGTTAATAGAGGTCCTAAGAACAAGCTATATACTAATACGCTTCTAAAATTATACGATATTAGAAAGATTAAGATTTCGCTATATAATAGTTAAGGTTAAAGAGGAATTAAACGGTCTTACTTAATAATATAGGAAGCCTACTAAGGAGTAATAAACGGGAACTAGAAGCCTTAGAAAAATTTATTACTAGTAATACTCTAGGCTAAACGAATAACGATTAATAGAATAACTAGTATAACTCTAGTTAGAATAATACTTAGTAAGGAATACGTCCTTCTAATCGAACTAAAAATAGTTATATAGTAAAACCTCCTATAGTCTACGGTTAGGATAATAGAATACCTTCTCTTTCTATAAGTAAAGTAACTAGATTAGAGAGGAGAAGACCTCTAGGAAGCTATTATAAGATAAGAACGTATAAGATAGAAAGTAAAGGAGTACTAGAAAACGTAATATTAGACTAGAGTACGTACTAAAAACTTAGACGTAGGATAGCTTATCCTCTTATAAAATATAAAAATTATTAAGGATTTTAGATCTAAGTTAGATTTTATATAGGTCGGTCTATACCGTATTACGGAAGTATATAAGGATAAGAGAACTAGATTACCTATTAGTAGCTACGTACTCGAGGAACTAAATAGAGTTTTAGTATATAAAACAATCTAAGGAAATAGGATTAGAATCTTCTACTAGTAGAATAGGCCTATAGGTAATAACCTCCTTAATACTAGTTAGGAGTATATAATAGAATAAGAATATAAATAGGAATAAGATAATACTTACTTAGATAAGGATATAGAATAGGAGTAGGAAAAGTAACTTAGCGATAAGGACCTAGATATATTAGTTTATCGATCTAGACTATAAGTAATTATTCCTAGACTAGAAGGATTTAACCCTAGTTAATATAAGGATTACTAGGAACTACGGAGAAGTATTCGATTCGCGAATAACTTATAAATACTTATAATATAGAAAAGGAAATAATTAGAAAATAAATATAATATATTAAGCTAATAAGCTAATATACTATACCTTAATCGAACCCCTTATTTATATATTAGTATAAAGGAACTCTATATATAATTCTAAGGGTCCTATATCCCTTTTTAATCCTCTTATCCTCTATTTTATACGCTTTCGACTATCCTTACTCTAGATTTAATCGATCTCCTTCTAATTTATATACTTTTAATTCTTCTCCGTACTATACGCTTTATTCGTATATTTATAACTTTTCTCTACTCTAAAATAACTTAAATATCCTTCTCTACTTCGTATCTTCTAACTCTCCTCCGTATATTAGGAATTACTATAACCTAATATCCCCTATAGCTACTAAATATATTTATCTCTACTAAGTAGATACCTATCTAATAAGTAGCTTATAATCTAGTAAACCTTAAGTATATATATATCTATTAAAGTCTATATTCTTAGTTAAGTCTACTATTAGTTTAGTTCTACTAGTTCTCTAGGAAGTATTTATACCCCTTAAGGTCCTCCCGTATAGTCTATCTTAGGTTCCTCGATAGTCTTCGGTTTAAGCTTTAATAAGATTATATTAACTTATTAATCCTACTTAGTCCTTAAGCTTATATCTACGAAACCTAGGATTTATACTTATAGGAACGCGATTATTAATCCTTTTATTTAGAACCTTTTACTTATTAATCCTACTCGGTCCTTAAGCTTATATCTACGAAAACTAGGATTTATACTTAAGAGAATACTTTTACTATTTCTTCTATTCTAGCCTCTTTAATAGCTTCTTACTCTTCGATAGCCCTCCTAGTAGTACTAATAGTTTATATCCTATTCTCTATCTAAGCCTCCCTACTCTTATATTTTAAGATTAGAATAGATCTATATAGTCCTTAGGAGGATAATCCTATAGGTTAAAGTAGTCGTATTCTCCTAATTCGCTACTTAGACTTTTACTACTTAGTCTTTTACTACTTAGTCTACGCCTCCTTACTATCCTTAGTTAAATTAATAGTATCCTCTACTATTATACTAAGCTAGCTTTACGCTTAAATAGACTTAGTCGGGTATTACTTTTATAAAACTTAACTTTAGCTATTTTAGGGACTACGCTAATTTATACCTTCCTCCTTAGATTCTAAGAGATCTAATATTCGGGTACTTAACTCGATAAGATATCTTTATCCCTAGATACCTTTATATAAGGTAGACTATACCCAAGTATATATATTATAATAGTTCGATTCCTAGATAGCTAGCTTTATAGTAGAGGTTTATTACTTTTCTTTTTTTATCGGCTTTTTTATATATATATAGATTCGAAAAGATTAGGAGAGTTACTTTTTTTATATAGGAAGTTAGGAAGTTTACCTTATTTTATTTACGCTACTATACCTTATTCTATATTATTTTATATAGAAATCGTTTATATATTAGTCTTTATTTACGTTAAAACGGGTAGTAAAGAGTATAGAAAGTAGAAAAGCGAACGTTAAGGGACGACGTAGAATTTTTTAGTAGAGAAGGGAGAAGTCTTTTAAATTAGAAATCTATATTAAAGTCGAGCTATATTAAGGACAATAAATAAATAACCTAGAATTCAATAATATAAATAAATATTACGTATAATACTACTATAAACGGAAACTATAAGGAAAATTTTAACTAATTACCTTAAAAAGTCCTCCTATCTAACCGACTTTTACTCGAATATAATTATAATAGATTAGATTATTAGAATAATAACCTAATAATTACTATTATAATCTAGTATACCTCCTAAGGAGCCGCTTCCTATACTAAGCGTTAAAACGCGCGACGTATAGGGTAACTCTAGAAATATATAGGATCTTTTAATATATTTAAATATTTTAGGAGTATTTTGAATTCTTTTTTAGTTTATAAACTCTTTTAAGTTCTTTCTTTAGTTTTTAGAAATATTTAGGATTTTATAGTATATTTAGATAATTTAGTATACGTATTAATATTTTATAATTCTTTCGAGTCCTTTCTTACTTTTAAGTTCTTTCTTAGTATCTTAGGATACGAGAGGTTTTATAACTCTATTAAGACTCTTCTTAGTATTTAGATTTATTTACTAGTTCTATATAGTTTTAGTATATATCTTAGAATACGTTAAGGGTCGACGTATTATCTATCTAGGGAGGGGATATAAGGGGGATAAAAGTATATAACCGTTATAGGAAGTAGAATAGGGATATAGGGGAAAAGATAATAATAATATAATAAGGATAATAATATAACTAAATACGTAAATAAGAATAATACTAGTATACTAATATACTATATATTAGTACGATAACGGGATAATACTACTATCGATAATATAGGAACTAGATTACTATATTACTATATAATAATAAGAACTTAGGAGTACGATAAGAATAATATAGAATTATTATAATACTATAATTTACTAGAGTAGAGAATATATAATAATAGCTACTAAACTAAATAGGAGAGGATTAATAATAATACTAAATATAGGAACTAAATTACTAGCGCGGCGCGTATATAAAGATAGAATAGTAACTAAGATAATATAATAATATAATTTAATTCTTATTACTTACTTTAACTCTAGACTTTCTCTCTCTTACCCTAACTACCTTATCTATCTCTTTATAAACTACCTTATCTATCTCTTTACGAAATACTTAAAGATCCTATTACCTTACCTTTATATAGTAGCTAAGCGGTAGAAGTTAATAGTAATTTAATACTATATTATCTACGCTTATCTTACCTATAGTAGACTAGTAGTTACTCTTCTCTATCTTTATTATAGAATAAGCTTACTAGACTCTAAAAGGATATTAGAAACTACTAGGAGACTACTAGAAATTAAAAGACTTACCTCTAAATCTTCTTCTAAAAGAAGTTTATAGATATTATATATACCCTTAACTAAATTTAAACTAATATTTATTAAATTTACTAATCTCTTTCTAATTACTTACTAGGACCGTCTTACTTACGTATAGACGACTAGATAAAACTCTATATAGCGTTAATCGTAGGACTCGTCGAATAGTATAGTAATATTACTACCCTAAGCCTAGGGTATTATATTAATATCTATCTCCTTCTCTTTACTCGATTCTTAACTAGAGCTTTCTTCTACTCTATTATTTATATCTTTATCTTAATCTTTATTACCGAAATCGAAAAGTATAAGTAGGTTTAGTTTAAGGAAGCTAGGATAGGTACTATTCGATATTCTAGGGCTAGATTAGTATATATTACTACTAGGATACTACTAGGTTCTTACTACTTATTATTAATAGCTTACTTAGCTTACGTAATTTAGGACCGCTACTTAGTATCTAAGAGAAGATTCTAACTATTAGACTTTTTTAGTTTTTAACGAGTCTTTAACTTTACTTAATTTAATACGCGCTAACTCCTTATAATCTAGAGATTAAAGCCTCTCTTTTTACTACGCCGCGTACGTTCTTTAACTATATAAATATTAGTAGAGAGGAGTTTAGTTAGTTTTAGTAGTACTATTATTTATAGATTTATAGATTTACGCTAGGCTAAGCCTAGTAGTTTACTAGTAGTTTAAGGCTTATAAAATAAGCGAGATTAAAATAGAGTAAAGCTTAGATTTAATTAGTATAATTAGTAGAAGTATTTTATATATTTACGCTATATAGTACGAAAAGTATAGTCGTCCGATCTTAGTACGCTAGTTTACTAGCGCTATAGAGTTTTTACGTTTATACGTACGCTAATCATCTATATAGCTTTATCCTTACTTTTTAACCTATATTACTACTAGATTACTACTAGTAACTACTAAATTAAAAGTAAATTAACTAATAATTATTACTAATTATTTAATAGTACGTAGTAAGAGTACCTACTAGCGTAGCCTTACTTCTATAGTAGATCTTCGAGTAGCTAACGAATTAAAAAAGGCTACTCTACCTCTACTAGATTCTCCTCTAATTAAACTAGTAGAGCTTAGTAGTTATCCTAGTAGTCTTCTAGATCCTAATTCCTAGCTTATCGGTACCTAAATTTAAAAAGAGCTATATAAAAGTCCTAGTATTTCCTTAAGTAGTTCCTTATCCTTAGTACTATTAGATATTTAGCTACTAGATAATAATAGAAAAGTTCTTAGTAAGTATAGTAAGACTAAGAAGAAGGATCCGACTACTAGGGAATAAACCCTATTTAGAAAAGTAAAATCTAAAGAGTTAGATAAAAAAGAAGATAAGAATCCGAATACTCTAGAAGACTAAGAAGCTACTCTAGAAGACTAAGAAGCTACTCTATAAGACTATAAAACTACTCTAGAAAAGCTAATTAATAATACTTAAGAGTTAGATACTATTAGAGAAGAGTTAGATACTACTATAAAAAAGCTAGATACTACTTAACTATAGGATTTTAACTAGGAAATACTTAATACTTAAATACTAGAAGATCCTAGTAAACCCTTAAATTCTATTCCTATATTAGTAGTAGTAGTAGAAGTAGTAGTAGTAGTACTACTACTACTACTACTAGGAAGAAAGAAACTAGTAGTAAAAAAGATACTAGTAAGAAAGATACTAGTAAAAAAAATACTAGTAAAGAGACTAATAGCTAGTAAGGTAGTTACTAGTACTAGTAAAAGTACTATTATAGCTACTAAAAGAAGATCTACGCTTAAGGCTCGAAATACTACTACTACTAGTAGTAAGGCCCTAGTAAAGACTTTAGGGCTATTAGCTACTCGAAAACAACTTACTAGGAAAAGTTAAAATAATATAGGTAGTATAAAAAAGCCCTACCGTTATAAGCTAGGAAGTAAGTTAGAATTATATATTACGTAGAATTCCTAGTAGTATCCTAGTAGTCTCTAATACTTTCTAGCCGTTACTCTACGTAAGATCCGCCGCTACTAGAAGAGTACTAACCTCCTTATATAGAAAATACCCTTTAGTAGGGTTATTCGAGAGGTTATATAGGATTTTAAGGAGAACCTTTAATTTTAAGTAATAGTAATATAATTACTCTAAGAGGCTATAGAATACTATCTTATTAGTCTTTTTAAAGGTAAGTTATATTTTAACCTATTATACTAGTACTAGTACTAATATATTATTCCTAGATACTAACCTCTATACTATTTATATAAAGCGTATTATAATTTAGTCTAAGGATATAGAATTGGCGAGAGGGCTTCGTAGTAATAAGAAGAAGAGTTAATTTAATAAATTTAGAGCTAGGAGGATATATTTTATTTAGTATACTAGTAAATAATATATTCTATACTAATATCTCCCTCTTTAACTACTAGAAGACTACTAAGTATATACTTAAATTATAAATTACTTACTCTTTATATATAAGAAGAATATTTCTATAATAGTTAATAAATAAGTATCTCTCCTTAATAATATATTAAAGAATTACTTTATTAAATAATTACTTTATAAAAGAATTACTTTATTAAAGAATAAACGGCTAGCTATATATTTTTAAATAAAAATTAAATATATTTATTTAATTTTTATTCAAAAACATATTCTAAGCTTAGTATATAATAATATTATCTAGAAGTAAGTAGATTTATAGAAGATATATATATAAACCCGTAAATACTATTAATTTATTTATATCTCTACGTAGTAAAGTTATATCTTTATATTTATACTTTATTAAATAGTTTCTTAGCCTTATAGAACCTAAAGTAGCTTAGCTATATTCTTAGTACTCCCTATAAATATAATAGTAGCTTTAAATAAGAGATACTACTTATATACTATTCCTTCTTAACTAATACTACTTCTTTATTATATCTTTATTATCTTTAGTAACCTACGTCCCTCCTCCTATAGGTAACCTACTATTAGTAGGTAAAAACGACGCCTATTTTAAATAGATACTAAATAACTCTAAGTAGTTCTATAACTAGTAGATTATAATACGATAGTACTAGGAAAATATATTAGTCTCTACCTCTAACCTTCTAGTATAGGGAACTAATAGGAGAGCTACGGGCTAGTAGTATTTTATTAAAGGTACTCTTTATATTTCTAGTAAGCCTCGTACTATCTATACGCGATACGATCTAGTCGTAAAATATCTATATAATAATAGAACTAGTTAAATTAGTTCCTACGTAAAGACGAGGGTATATCTATCGACCTCTTTAGCGCGAGGAATAGTATAGCTAACTATAGAAGAGGGCTTAAGGGTAGCTATAAGACTACTAGGAGACTACTAGGTTTTCTAATTTTAGTTCTATTAATATTCTACTCTAGAATCGACGAGTTAGAACTAAGATAGCGAATACTAAGAGCCTTATACTATCCCTAGCTAATTTCGATAAATAACTCCTTCGTATAATTATTATATATAAGTAGTTATTAATAACTATTAATAACTTAGAATTCCTACGCCTAGTTATATACCTCGAACCTAAGCGATAGTTCCCTTCGTTATTAACTATTACTAATAAAATCCTTACTCTACGAAAGAAGTTAGAGGAGTCTATCTATAAACGCCTCCTACTAGTACCTTAGAAAGTTTTAATCGTCCTCGACGGATAGTCTACGCCGCGCCGGAATAGCTTTCTCGTAATTAAAGTATACTAGGTTTATAATTAGACCCTAATAGAAGCTTTAATCGGTTTCGAGCCTTACTATAGCGCTTATAGGGTCCCTAACGGGGCGGGTTAGGGCGGGTTTTAGGGTAGAGAACCCGCCCCGTTAGTAGGTCGGGTTCTAACGGGTTAGGGCGGGGTCCCGGGGCGGGTTATAGATTAGAGGAGAACCCGCCCCGTTTATACTAGCGCGGGTCTATATAATACTTTCTTAGCGCTAATATAACTACTAAGATATAACCTAATAGTAAGTAATAATAGCCCTAACTATATAGAGTATAGAGGTATAGTTAGATTTAGTAGTAAATAGATATTTCTAGTAGTCTCCTAGTAGTTAAAGTAAGTAGATAAATAGAAATTCTAGTAGTCTCCTAGTAGTTAAAGTAAGTAGATAAATAGAAATTCTAGTAGTCTCCTAGTAGTTAAAGTAAGTAGATAAATAGAAATTACGTTTAATAATACTATAATAGCTAAAACTAGTATTTTTCTTATTTAGAGAGATCTTCTATATATATATTATTAATAATCTAGTTATTCTCCTCCTCTTCTTCTTCTTCTTCTTCTTTATCTTCCTCTCTATTACTCTTAATATCTAATTAAAAAGTACGTTTATCCTTATCCTTAGACCTATTAACTTTATTAGCTAATTTTTTACTAGTAGCTTAAAGCTCTTATATCTTCTTATCTATATTAAAAGTATAACCTAAACTATTAGTTACCTATAATACTAATAGTTTTATAATAAGATTAACCTTATCTATATCTCTTATTCTACTAAATCTCTCTCTTACTTCTACCTTTTTACTAAATATTAACTCCTATACCTCTATTATAAGCTCTCTATTAGGTAGATTCTCCTTTAGCTTAATCTTATCTATAGGGTATATAGCCTACTAACGAGTAGGACTAGGAAGCCTTTTATCGAAATTATAGTAATAAGCTAGGAGATTTCGTATTAAAGTAACCTACTCTATAGAAAAGAATTAAAGGGGAGAGATTAAGGGTAGTTAATTAGCTAGGTAGACTAGTAGTTACTATTCTCTATCTTTATTATAGAATAAGCTTACTAGACTCTAAAAGGATATTAGAAACTACTAGGAGACTACTAGAAATTAAAAGACTTACCTCTAAATCTTCTTTTAAAAGAAGTTTATAGATATTATACGTACCCTTAACTAAATTTAAACTACTATTTATTAAATTTACTAACCCCTTCCTAATTACTTACTAGGACCGTCTTACTTACGTATAAACGACTAGATAAAACTCTATATAGCGTTAATTATAGGACTCGTCGAATAGTATAGTAATATTACTACCCTAAGTCTAGGATATTATATTAATATCTATCTCCTCCTCTTTACTTAATTCTTAACTAGAGCTTTCTTCTACTCTATTATTTATATCTTTATCTTAATCTTTATTACCGAAATTAAAAAGTATAGGTAGGTCTAGTTTAAGGAGGCTAGGATAGGTACTATTCGATATTCTAAGGCTAGATTAGTATATATTACTACTAGAATACTACTAGGTTCTTACCGCTTATTATTAATAGCTTACTTAGCTTACGTAATTTAGGACCGCTACTTAGTATCTAAAAGAAGATTCTAACTATTAGACTTTTTTAGTTTTTAATAAGCCTCTTACTTTACTTAATTTAATACGCGCTAACTCCTTATAACCTAGAAATTAAAGCCTCTCTTTTTACTACGCTACGTACGTTCTTTAACTATATAAATATTAGTAGAGAGGAGTTTAGTTAGTTTAAGTAGCGCTATTATTTATAGATCTATAGATTTACGCTAGGTTAAGCCTAGTAGTTTACTAGTAGTTTAAGGCTTATAAAATAAGCGAGATTAAAGTAGAGTAAAGCGTAAATTTAATTAGTATAATTAGTAGAAGTATTTTATATATTTACGCTATATAGTACGAAAAGTATAGTCGTCCGATCTCGGTACGCTAGTTTACTAGTACTATAGAGTTTTTATATCTATACGTACGCTAATAATCTATATAGCTTTATCCTTACTTTTTAACCTATATTACTACTAGATTACTACTAGTAACTACTAAATTAAAAGTAAATTAACTAATAATTATTACTAATTATTTAATAGTACGTAGTAAGGGTACCCGCTAGCGTAGCTTTACTTCTATAGTAGATCTTTAAGTAGCTAACGAATTAAAAAAGGCTCTACTAGATTCTCCTCTAATTAATCTAGTAGAACCTAGTAGTTATCCTAGTAGTCTAGGCGATCTAGATCTTAATTCCTAGCTAGCTAGTATCTAAATTAAAGAAGAGCTACTTAGAAGTAGAAGTACTAGCTATTCCTAAACTAGTTCCTTATCTTCGTAAGTATTAGATATTAAGTTAGTAGATAATAATAGAAATATTCTTAGTAAGTATAGAAAGACTAAGAAGAAGGATCCGACTACTAGAGAAAAGACTCTATTTAAAATACTAAAATCTAAAGAGCTAGAGAAAGAAGATAATAAGTTTAAGGATACTCTAGAAGACCTAGAAGTACTCTATAAGCCCTAATTACTACTACTTAAGAGCTAGATACTACTATAAAAGAGTTAGATACTACTATAATAAATCTAGATACTACTTAACTATAGGTTTCTAACTAGGAAATACTTAATACTTAAATACTAGAAGAGACTAGTAAATCCTTAGTAGTAGTAGTAGTACTAGTACTAGTAGTAGTAGTAGTAGTAGTAGTAGTAGTAGTAGTAGTAGTAGTAGTAGTAGTAGTAGTAGTAGTAGTAGTAGTAGTAGTAGTACTACTCCTAGTAATAGTAGTACTACTACTACTACTACTAGTAAGAAAGAGACTAGTAGTAAAAAAGATACTAGTAAGAAAGATACTAGTAAAAAAAATACTAGTAAAGAGACTAATAGCTAGTAAGATAGTTACTTATACTAGTAAAAGTACTATTATAGCTACTAAAAGAAGATCTACGCTTAAGGCTCGAAATACTATTACTACTAGTAGTAAGGCTCTAGTAAAGACTTTAAGGATATTAGCTACTCGAAAATAAGTTACTAGGAAAGGTAAAAATAATATAGGTAGTATAAGAAAGCCCTACCGTTATAAGCTAGGAAGTAAGTTAGAATTATATATTACGTAGAATTCCTAGTAGTATCCTAGTAGTCTTTAACGCTTTCTAGCTATTACTCTATATAAGATCTACCGCTACTAGAAGAGTACTAACCTCCTTATATAGAAAATACTATTTAGTAGGCTTATTCGAGAGGTTATATAGGATTTTAAGGACGAGCTTCGATTTTAAGTAACTATAATTTAAGTACTCTAAGAGGCTATAGAATACTATCTTATTAGTCTTTTTAAAGGTAAGTTATATTTTAACCTATTATACTAGTACTAGTACTAATATATTATTCCTAGATACTAACCTCTATACTATTTATATAAATCGTATTATAATTTAGTCTAAGGATATAGAATTAGCGAGGACGCTTCGTAGTAATAAGAAGAAGAGTTAATTTAATAAATTTAGAGCTAGGAGGATATATTTTATTTAGTATACTAGTAAATAATATATTATATACTAATATCTCCCTCTTTAACTACTAGAAGACTACTAGGTATATACTTAAATTATAAATTACTTACTCTTTATATATAAGAAGAATATTTCTATAATAGTTAATAAATAAGTATCTCTCCTTAATAATATATTAAAGAATTACTTTATTAAAGAATTACTTTATTAAAGAATAAACGGCTAGCTATATATTTTTAAATGAAAATTAAATATATTTATTTAATTTTTATTCAAAAATATATTCTAAGCTTAGTATATAATAATATTATCTAGAAGTAAGTATATTTATAGAAGATATATATATAAACCCGTAAATACTATTAATTTATTTATATCTCTACGTAGTAAAGTTATATCTTTATATTTATACTTTATTAAATAGTTTCTTAGCCTTATAGAACCTAAAGTAGCTTAGCTATATTCTTAGTACTTCCTATAAATATAATAGTAGCTTTAAATAAGAGATACTACTTATATACTATTCCTTCTTAACTAATACTACTTCTCTATTATAGGTTTATTATCTTTAGTAACCTACGTCCCTCCTCCTATAGGTAACCTAATATTAGTAGGTAAAAACGACGCCTATTTAGAATAGATACTAAATAACTCTAAGTAGTTCTATAACTAGTAGATTATAATACGATAGTACTAGGAAAATATATTAGTCTCTACCTCTAACCTTCTAGTATAGGGAACTAATAGGAGAGCTACGGGCTAGTAGTATTTTATTAAAGGTACTCTTTATATTTCTAGTAAGCCTCGTACTATCTATATACGATACGATCTAGTCGTAAAATATCTATATAAAAATAGAACTAGTTAAATTAGTTCCTATATAAAGACGAGGGTATATCTATCGACCTCCTTAGCGCGAGGAATAGTATAGCTAACTATAGAAGAGGGCTTAAAGGTAGCCGTAAGACTACTAGGAGACTACTAGGTTTTCTAATTTTAGTTCTACTAATATTCTACTCTAGAATCGACGAGTTAGGACTAAGATAGTAAACGCTAGAAGCCTTATACTATCCCTAGCTAATTTCAACGAATAACTCCTTCGTATAATTATTATATATAAGTAGTTATTAATAACTATTAATAACTTAGAATTCCTACGCCTTATTATATACCTCGAACCTAAGCGACGGCTCCCTTCGTTATTAACTATTACTAATAAAATCCTTACCCTACGGAAGAAGTTAGAGGAGTCTATCTATAAACGCCTCCTACTAGTACCTTAGAAAGTTTTAATCGTCCTCGACGGATAGTCTATAACGTACTAGAATGGCTTCCTCGTAATTAAAGTATACTAGGTTTATAATTAGACCCTAATAGAAGCTTTAATTAGTTTCGAGCCCTACTATAGCGCTTATACTAGTAGGGATCTTACTAGAGTTATAATAGCGCGCCTTAAGTATTTTAATCTCGGTACTAGGGTTATTACTTTTACTATAGATAACGCGTTAAATAATAAAATAATAGTATAGTCGGTAAATAAATATATTAAGGTACTTAGTAGGGATATTCCTAATATAGTAAACGAGATCGCGCTATATCCCTATATCTCTTATATTATATAACTATATTATAATAGTCTCCTCGTAGATATTAAGTATCGGCCGAAAAAGGAGGAGTTTATTAGGAACTAAGAGGCGGAGGAAGAGGAGAGGGTTCTAGTAATTACTAGGGAGGAGTCTACTAACTCTAAGCGTAGTATAAGTTATTTTCCTTCTTATAGTCTCCTAGTAGTCTCCTAGTAGTCTCCTAGTATTCTTTTAGTAGTCTCCTAGTAGTCTTCTAGTAGTCTCCTAGTAGTCTTCTAGTAGTCTCCTAGTAGTTTTATAATACTAATTCTTCTATAAAGCTACTATATACGGTTATAAAGGCCCGTTAAATTACGATCTTTATTAACTTAAGTAAAGGCTAATAGCTTATATTCTCGGAGATTTAAATAATCTAGTATCGTACTTACTACCCTATTCCAGCTAAGATTCGACTTCTTCGATATACCTAAAATATTAAGACGAGATAGGACTCGACGTACTATATACTTATATAACTTCTAAAATTAAGAGACCCGATTAATTAATTTATAGATAAGGAATATCGATACCTTAGCCTAAGCGAAGATAAATAGGGCTAAGTATCGTACTTTATTACTATCCTCCGTCCCTTCGTAGTATATATATATCTTATTAGCTCTATACGTAACCTAATAATCTACTCGGTCTTCGATATCTATAATCGACTATTTATATACCTCGAGAATATAGAGGAACGGCTTAGAGATAAGAACTATCGGTAGAAGTAAGAGATTAGTCGGGTATATAGTAAGGCGGTAGATAAGCTAAGGGTCTACTATAGTATAACGTCTAATATATAGGCTAGAAAGTACTATAGTATAGTAATCCTACTCTATCCTCGTTATAAGCTTAATACTTAAAACTAGCCTAAATAGTAGCCTATACTAGAAGATCTACTCGATTAGTAGGTATATTATTAGACGGAACTATACGTTCTATATAATACTTAATATACGTAGCGAAACTTAGTAATACGCCGCGTTAAAGTCCTATTATTACTCTAATAAGGGTATATTAACCTCGATTCGGTTATAGATCTCTATACGGTAGTAGAGCCTTCTACTAAGTATAATACGCGCCTAATTACGACGCGTATAGTAATAGATATATAGTAAGAGTTTAATAAGTATCGCTTATAGAGTAAGCGAAAACTCTAGTCCCTAGTAGTCTTCTAGTAGTCGCTAATAATCCCTAGATAAAGTACGGCTAGATCTTAAGGAACTATTCTAGTAATAGAGATCTATTAAGTACCGGTTTCTACGGATAGTAATAATAGTAAAGGATCTCTTTACTATCTAAGCGGCCGGTATTAGTATTAAACGAGAGTTTAGTATTACTAGTAACTTTAATACGGATAATAAGATATATAGCGTATAGGTTCTTAGTATATTAATAGTAAGTAACTATAAGTAGATAGTAGATTCTAAGTAGTATATACCTAACTACTATTTAATAGGGAGAAGGGATATTTATATAACTAAAGATAAATTAGCTACTAAGCGAGCTAAATAGACTAAGGAACTTATTTATATAGTTAACGAGATATAGAGGTTAGATAAAATTAGTAATAGGGAGGATACTACGGACCCTAATAATATACTACTACTAGCTAAAGGAGCTTCTCCCCCTATACGAAGGTTAGCGAATAGATTATAATAGAATAATAAGGGTCTATTAGGTAAGTAGCTTAAAATAGTTAAGGGTATAGGAGATTGTATTAGTAGTTATATTTATAATATATTAGCGAACCTAAGCTACTACTTAAAGTATAGGAAGGCGTAGGAGGGGTCGCGTTATAAGACTACTAGTAGTATTACCTAGAGGTAGTATAGATCTTTAGGCGATAGTTAATAGCTAATATAGTTATAAAGGTAATAATAAGGGCCCTATAACTAGAAGTAGAGCTCGTCGTACTTAGTTTTAAGCTCTTAACTTTCGAGCTATAGATTTAGTTATAATATAACTTATTATAAGCTCTATAACTACTAGAAGACTACTAGAAGTATTTCGACTAACTTTATAACTACTAAAAGACTCTTTTTAACTACTAGAAGACTACTAGAAATACCGCGTATATTCTAAATATACTAATAGTATTATATACGGGTTATAACGGGTTAGTTTACGAGACCCCGCCCCTATCTAATAGGGCGGGTTAAGAGCTTAGCGGGGCGGGTTAGGTTAGAGTTTTATACTTATAATCCGCCCCGAAAACTTACCCTACCCTACCCCTAACCTACGCCCCCCCGTTTAGCCCCGCCCCGTTAGGGACCCTATAAATAATACGAAGATAGGTTTCGAAACGATAGTAAAATCCTATATCTAGATTTAATAATAGATATAGACTCCGATAAAAGCTTTTATAGACTTAATAGACCTAGGAGTTAACTAGTTTAAAATAGTAGCTATCTTAGAAGTATTTAGGTATCTTCCTTTTCGATTATAATAGTATCCGACTATATTTACGCCTTCTTTATAAATATTAAACTTTTCTTCTAATATTATTACTCCTACGCGTTTAATATCCGTAAGTACTACGTCTAGCCTAACTACGTATTCTAAGACTCCTTAATATACTCCTTTAAGTTTAGATTCCTTATCGTTATCGTACTTTTTTAGTATTCTAGTAATTATATCGTCTACGTAAATATCGCTATACTTAAACTAGTAAGAAATAATTATCTTAGATATATAGTAAAATTAGGCTACTATATTCGTTACTCCTTAAGGTAAAGTAGTTATTCGTAAAAGACTAAATAGGTATATAAAAGAAGTAAGATCGTAACTTTCTTTAGCGAGTTCTAACTAGTTATATTTAGAGAAGAGGTTAGTAAGCGATATTTATACGTATTTAGTAAACGAGTTAGAAAATTTATTAGCTATTAGTAGTATATTCGCGTCCCTAATAGTAACTATATTAACTTTCGTAGCGCTATTAATTAGTTAATACTTCCCGTTTTCCTTTAAGACTAAAAACTATAGGTTATAGTATAAGGTATAACTAGGCTCGAGTCTTTCTATCTTAATTCTTTTATAAAATATCTAACGAATTTCGCTTAATAGAGCCTTAGGGACGTTAAAGGGTTTTACTTACTAAAGTTTATAGTCTACTACTTAGATAACTTATACTAGTACTACTTCTTTCCTAATTTTACCGTATTCTTTAAAGCTCTATACGAGGGTAGGTTCTTATTATATAAGTATTTCCTTAACTAGTAATTATTAGTTTAGGCTTAGAGACTAATTAATATATATATCCTTAAACTAGAGTTCCGTAAGCCGAGTCTAATAAGGGAAACGGGCGTAGCGTTTCTCGAGGAATCTATTAAGGTAATAGTAAGATTCCGTACTAAATTATTCCTTTAGTATTATATCTCTCTAATCTATACGACCGCTAGGCGTAGATCTATTAGTAAGTTAAATATTCTAAGGTTAAATCTTATCCGCTTTCTTTTTATATATACTATTTAAGTATTTTATTCTATATTTTATTAAGGAGCTAGTCGAAAATAAGGAAATCCTTAGGGAAAGTAAGCCCTATTTATCTAAGTATTTAAAGGTTAGTAATCCGGTCCGAGACTTTACGGGTATAAGGTAATAGTAAGTAAATATTCTATACCTTATTCTTTATTCCTATAAAAGCTTATTCCTTTCTTTCTAAAGCTTTATCTCGTTTACTATAGTAGCTATATTAAGTCTAGTTATAGTATAAGTCTTATTATATAGAAGTCTTCTAAAGTCTAGTAGTAAAAGAAACTTATCGTAGATTAAGTTATTAAAAAGCTATTCGTATATTTTCTAGCCTAAGTTTAGTACTAAAAGTCTTAGGTTTCTTATATATATAGTAGATATCCTTTTAAGACCTAGGACTCCGTCTTATTATTTTCCGAATTATCTAAATTAGAATTATTTTCCTAGTCTAAATAAGCGTAAGGGATTTAAAGACTAGACTTATACCTAATATATAGGAATTCTAAGACGACTACTTACTATATAATACTCTATTCGCTATTTATAGAGAATACCTTATACGAGATACTACTATCCGCCTTAGCCTATATAATAAGACGGCTCCGTACCGAGAAATACTAACTAAGTAGTATTCCCTAAGAGTAGTCCCTAAGTACTATAAAGACTATATTTTCGTAATTAAAGTCTACTCTAGTAATCCGTATATACGTACTAGTCTAGCTAACTAGAGGAATTCTCCTCCCGTTACTAACTTTAAGCTTATCTAAGACTAGTCCCTAGATATCCTACTTAATACTATAAACTACTAATCTATAACTCCTTATAACTTCTTTAGATATAATATTTACTTCGGCTCTAGTATTATATAAAGCCTTAATTTCTAGTTTTCTAATCCGAGCTATTAAGGTAGGGCTCCTTATAAAGACGTAAGAACGGTTATTATCCTTATTAATATAAAGAACTATTTCCGAAGCTAGTTCCTACTCTTCTTAGTATAATACTATAATTTCTACTCCTTATTTTATTCTATCTACTTTCTATTATTCTTCTATTTTCTATTTTCTTTTAGTAGCCTTTTCCTATTTCCTTCGTTCTATTTCTTCTATTTTAGGATAGATATTATTAGCTAACTATTCTTATAGGGATTTATATAAGAGATCTCTAAATACTAGAATATAAATAATAGTATTCTAAAGACTAAGCTAGACTAATTACTAGAGGATATTCCCTACTATATATATTCTATTAGTAGCCTTATCTTTCTTCGTAACGTACTACTTAAGAGTCGGGTTTTTAGGCTTACGAGTTTTCTTTAGTAGTTTTAGTAGTAAGTTTCTAAGAGTTACGTTTAGTTTATTATCTTCTAAATCTAAATCTATATCCGAGTCTCCTTTACTATTCTATTATTCCGCGGTCTTAGAGATATAACTATATACTATATACGTAACTATCGGGGCCTTAGATCTACTAGACTTAGTAATACTAATAGGCTATTTTCCTTTTACCTTTTCTAATAGGGATTTTCGTATAGATAAACGTAGTTAAGTAGTAGCCGTAAGAATAATAGAGGGTATAAATCCGTCTCCTCCTACCTTACTAATATTCGATACCTAAACTTATATACTAAAGTTTTCCTATTTCGAGTCGCTTAATTCTATAATTCTAATAAATAACTTAACTATCCTAAATAACGAAACGTTACTAAAGCTCTATTAAGACTAAGCTAATTAAGTCCGGATCTAGTTACTATAGTTCTAGCTATTAATAATTCCTCTAATTTTTCTACTTAGAGCGGCTAAAGTTCCCTAGTACTACTATCTAGGTATTACGTTTATATTCTAATAGTAAATTCCTTAAGTAACTAGTTCTATAATATTAGGGTATATCCGTTCGTAATATTCTATACTTCTATAGCTCCTATAACCTCTCTTTTCTAGTATTCCGTTCTAGGTAGTCTATATAGGGGGCGGTAACGAAGAAGGGATTAAAGGGTAGTTAGTAGGTAGAGTAGTTAGGTTTAGGTTTCTTAGCTAAGCTAGGGGCTAAGGCTAGGGGTTACTAGGAATACTAGTAGACTAAATATTAGCGGACTAACTATATTAGTTAGTAGTATTCTAGATATACTAGGAAGACTAGTTAGTATTAGCTAGCCCCCTATAGTAATTTCTACGTAGGTTAGTATAAACGAAGGAACTTCCTAATAGTATAGTATTAGACTAGGTAGAAGAGCGAAAGTTATTATAAATCTAATTATTAAGTATAGTAAACTATTTTACGTCTTTCCTAACTACTACTATAGTAGGATCCGTACTTTTAGTAATAGCGAAGAGTAGGATATTCCTAGAAGTATTTATTCCCTAAAGACCCTTAAGAGCTTTAATAATATTAGCCCTAAGTTAAAATTTAGTAGTTTTTAGTTTTTCTTTAACTATAGCCTTATTCCTTCGAAGGACTATTCGTTTAATAACCCTATTAAGGGTACTTCCTTTATAACTATCTAATATAAAAAGTAATATATTCTTGTTACTAATAATAATCCGTTTAGCTTTAAGGATAATCCGTTTAATATCGTTAAAGATAGAGCGAATATAAGGGTCGATATTAAGTATTAAGTTAACGTATTAATAAACTTATTCTAGTAATCTACTAAGGAAGATTATAATATTCCTACTATCGAAGTATTCTTTAGGAGAGAGTATATAGTTCTTAAGATTAAAAGCTTAAGCCTTTCTTTCCTATCTTCTAGTAATAGTAAAATCCTTAAGGGTATTAATAAGGTTAATTATATTAGAACGAGTAGCTAGTCCTTTAAGTATAGGGCTAAGATTAGCCGTAGATAGATCGCTAGAGGAAGGGCCGGAAGAATCCGAAAGGGTTCTAGTAGAAAGGATTCTTTAGTCTAGGCGTAAGTATATAGGTATTTCGATTTTTCGTTAGTCTTAAGTTATTTTATTCGTTTTATATTATATTCGTTCGCGTACGTTTCTTAGAGATAAGAGTACTAATACTAAGAGTTTCTAAATAATTTCGAAGATAAGTAGCTAAAAGGAGTTAGATCTATACGCTAATATACGGAGTTCGTAACTTAGATAGTAGGAATAGTACCGTTTCGTATATAGTATAGTTAGACCTCTCTTTTCTAACTTATTAGATAAGGGTATATAGGCTATAGAGGGGTAATATATCGATAGTATAAATTATCCTAGGTATTTTCGTATAAAGTATAATTTCTATTAGCGGGATATCCTAGACTTAGTCTAAGGAGTTAAAAGAACTAGGATATTACTAGTAATTATTTTAAATTCTAATTTTCTATAAAGGCGATAGTAATAAGTATAGTAAGAGATAGGATTATAGGTAAACTAATAGCTAAGGAGGGCCTACTCCTATTATAATATCTAAGTATTTATAGGCGTAGCGCGTACGCTAAGGAGGCGTACGTAATAATATTATAATATAAGGCGTATACCTTTAGTATATCCGGTCCTTATAAATATCCCCCCTCTCTAATAGATCTAGTCCCTAGATCCTAATAATAAATTTTAAGTAAAGAATAAATCTTAGAACCTAGCTACGTATATATCGTAGCTATTAGTACTATACGGCGGCTATACGCGTTAAGTAGGAGGCCGTTTATTACGGCTCTAGGTTTTAAAAATTCCTAACTTAATACTAAAACTTTTTATTTTAGTTAACTACTAACGTACTAACCCGCGTTAAGTAGTCCGTACGTAGGGGAATCTATAATAATAAGAATATAAACCTTAACCCTTTTAGTTTTTTCTTTCTTCCTTAACTTACTAATATATATACCTACTCCTAGTACCTAACTTACTTATTTTTTATATAACCCTCGTACTCTCCTCTTAACCCTTACTATAAATTAATAAGTAGCTAAGGAAATCCTTATATATAATAAGTATCTTAGGGTCCCTACCTACGTCCGCTATACGCGCGACCCGTACCGCGTAGGCTCCTATAATACCCTACTACTATAGAAGTATAACTATTATAACCGTCGCCGCTATAACTACGTCCCTATAAGTATATATACGCTTAGCGCGCCCTTTTCGCTTAATTTTTAGCTAACTTTAGTAGGTTCCTAAATAGTTCTACCCTATAGTTAATATATTATTAGAGACTACGTCTTAAATTACTAATAGTAAGTTCGCGTATACTCGGCGCGTCGTTAACGCGTTTTATTTTAATTATTTTTCTTAAAGATTAAGCTAATATTTTTTTTAGAGTAGTTACTAATAAAGGAGTACCTAGCTCGCTACTATAAGCGATTCGACCGTATTACGACCTAGTAGCTTACTACTAAGGGTAAGAAGGGTAGGTCTAGTAAGACTAAGTCTAAAGTTAATAATAACTCCCCGGCTATACTAGCTATACTTAAGTAACGTATAGCGATAGATACTCTTAGAGATATTACTAACTAGTTAAGGTAGATTATAAGTTTAATATTACTACTTACTTAGCGTATACTAACTATATATAGAACGAGGATACTATTATTACTTCTTATAATAGTTAATTCCCTAGGGACTAGGTTTTGTCTAATACCCTATAGTTAACTAGTAGGTAGCGCGTTATACGTAAGGACCCTTTAGCGGGTATATATAGCGTAGCTAATTATAAGGCTAATAACTATTAAGTCCTAGTTAATAAGAATAATATATAGGGTTAGTTAGTTAGTAGGTACGCTAGTAGTACTCTTCTTATTTAGTAAGCTTAGGCGGATAGTAGGTAGCTATTATATTTAAGTATAAGGTATATTTATATAATTTTCTTTTTTAGGGCTTAGTTAGAATATATTAATAGTATATATCTTACTAGCGCCCCCTATACGTCTTAGTACTAAGCCGCTTTACGGCTATAATCTATTCTCTTTACTTATTTTATATACCTTCTAGATCTTCTTACTCCTAACTCTTTAGAGTTATTTTAGGTTAACCCCTAAACCTATACGGGCCCTATACGTACCGTACGTAATTCGAATTCCTTAATAAGTTTACTAGAATTTCCTATATCTTTTTTTAGGGTCTACTAATTAAAGTCCTCTAGGTATCTAACCTATTTTATAAGGTATTAGCGTATAGTTTTTTTACGTCTCGTATTAATAATCTCTTCTACCTCCTATTCTTCTTTACTCTCTACTTATTCTAGTAGGGGTAAATACTTAATCTCTTCCCCTACTCTTTAGTAGTATTTCTCTAGTAGGGATACCGTAAATATAGGGTATATTTTTATAGTAGGTAGAAGTTAGAGCCTATAAGCCTATAAGCCTATAGGTTCTATTACCCTAAAAGGCCCTATTATTCGCTAGGATAGCTTCTTACTAGAGGTTTTTAAGCGAAGGTTCTTAGTTAAGACTAGGATAAGATCCCTTTTATTAAATTATATTAGGTTATACTTCTTATTATAAGAGGACGACTACGCTTTAGTCGCTTTCTACTAGTATACTATAAACTTAGAGCGTAGGAGGTATAGCCCCTTAATACGGTCCCTTATATTATAGGAGACCCTAGTATATACTAAAAGGTAAGGTAGTAGATAGAACGAAATTAACTAACGAGCTAAAGAGGGGGAGGAGCTCTCTCCTTATACTTTAATAAAAAGACTATACTCTAACGTATAGTCTCTAGTTTTACTCCTTTTATAGTCTATTCTTCCTTCCTTTTAGCTTCTAGGGTACTAGCCCCTAATATTAGCCCCGACCTTCCCTTTTAGTAACTAGTAAAAAACGCCTAGTCCCTATAGGCCTACTAGGCGGAGCTTTAAAGTAGTAGACTCCTCTCTTCTCCCTAGTTCTTCCTAAGCGGTCCCGCTTATATAACTCGTACGTAACCCTATTTAGGTAATAGGACCCTTATTTAGGTAATAGTAGCTCCGCTTTAGGCCTAGGCCCTTATAACTTACTATTATAGCCTATACGTCTAGGTATACCCTATACGTCTACGTATTTACCCTATTACCCGGTACTAGCTTCCCGTTTAAAAACTAGTAAGTATACTAAGGCTAGGTATTCTATTATAGTATCCTTAGTAATTTTTCCCTCTACCCCTCTAGTTATTAGAAATAAAGTCTACCTATACTAGAGGTATCTCTAGTCTTTATAACTCGCCTAGAGGAGTCTCCGGTCCGCGTAACTAGCCTTTTAGACGTATCCTAACTTTTATAATACGTCCCTAGCTAGCCCCCCTTTTAGAGCTAAGTAGCCTAGGCTATTTAGCTAGCTTCTATAGATTCCCTCCTACTATTTATAAACCTTTTTAGATATTACTAATTTAAAGCCTATAGAGTTACTATCGACTACTATATAATTATACGTATAATTATACTTTAATTAGTAACTCTAAAAAGGTATAAATACCCCTATACCCTAGGCTTTTTCTTATTCTTTTTTTAAGCCCTTATATATATATATATATAGTTAGTATCTCCCTCCTAGTACTAAGATAGTAACTTCTACTTAAAACTAACTATATTTAGTTCGTCGTACTACTAGTACTACTACTACTACTACTACTACTACTACTACTACTATATCTTCTAGTAGTTCTACGCTACTACCTACTTTCTCTTTACTCGTTACTATTAACGCCCGCTTCTACGACCTCTTCGGAGGTATTAGAGCTTCTAGTCCCCTACTACTAACCTACTCTACGTAGCTACCGTCTATCCTTCTAGGGACGGGTCTTACTACTACCTAGAATACCTAGTAGCCCGTCTAGCCGCCCGCCTATAACTCCTAGCTACCTATCTAAGACTCCTAGCTACCTATCTAAGACCTCTAGCCGCTCGCCTAGGACCCCTAGCTACTTACCTAGGACCTTACTACTACTACTACTAATATACCTAACCTACTACCTACCTACTCCTTTCTAGAGAACTTTAATAAGCCCTTATCTTTACCTACTAGTACTAGCCTCTTTACCGCTACTACTACCCTTACTACTAATACGACGCCTACCCTATCCTTACTAAACTTTAATAATACCTCTACTACTACTATTTTTACCTATACCTCCGTCTCTAGTCGCTCGTCCTTAGTCTCCCTACCTATTACTAGTACTACCGTCTACTATACTCTCGCCGCCTACTAGAATAATACCGCGTACTACTAGAAGAAGAACGCTACCTATACTACCCTTACTACCCCTACTACTATAGCCGAATAGCTAGTTACGACTATACGTACTCTAATCTTTAGTAGTAACCGTATACTAACCCTTACTTTTAGGCCTAGTAGCGTATATATTATACTATATATACGTCTAATAGTCGGGACTACCGCTACTAGAAGCCCCCGCCTATAAGTAGTAATTAGTAAAATATACTCGAACTCTAGCTAACTACTAATAGAATAATAGTAAGTACTACTAGCCCTCGCTTGCCTACGCGTACTATACCTAGTACTAGGCTTAGTATACCCTAATATATATATCGTAGTTCGTCTCGTTTCTCCTACTAACTAATTAGGCCCTAGCTCGCTAGTTTAATATACGCCGCGTAGACCTAGTTAGGTTAAGACTAGAGGTATATCCCGTAGCCCGTTCGTTAATATATACTAACTATATATAGCGAGTCCGCCTTATTAAGTCTAGTTACTACTATTAAGGCCTATAAGGCTTTTAGGTCCCTAGTAGACTAGGTCCTCGTCCCGCCGTAAGCTATATAAGCTCCCCTCCCTAATACTAATACTAACTATATAAAATAGTATAGTCGCTACTACTACTACTACTACCTTCGAGGTAGTAGTAATAAATTTTATAATAGCCGGCCCGGTATCTAGCTCTTAGGTATAGGGACTCTAGCGGTCTAACTATAACTAAGGGAGGAGAGAAAGGGGGGGGGATTTCCTTTATACTTTTTTTTTATAGGTATAGAGAGTAGCGTTTAGCTATTACTACCTATACTAAAACCGGAGGGGACCGGATAAACCTTAAAATAAATAAAAATATTCTAAAACCTAAACTCTAAACTTAAGTCTAAGTAAATTATTAGAATTACTACCTACTATACCGGCTTTATACGCCCGCCCCTTCTTAGCCGCCCTCTACTAAACTCCTATAGAGGGCCGTCGTTTTCCCTTATAGGTCCGTAGACTAGTTTAAACTTATTTATAGCTATTATATTCTCTATAGCCTCTAGTAGTTCCTACGTCGTATTATAGTAACCGCGCTATTTAACTAGAACCTCGCGTCCTTTTCTCTACGTAGCTTTCCTAGTATATAGGATCTTCTCTACCTCGAACTCCTTATACGATTCTAGTAGTACGGGGCCTAGTTAGGAGTCGTCGATAACCTACCTAAGTAAGGGATCGTCTAGGTACTACTATAAAAGGTCGAGGTAAAATATATTATATATCCTACTAGGGATACCTTTAAGCTATATAGATATCGGGCTAATAACTTCGGCTACTATATATTTAGTATATTACGTATTTAGTTTCTTCTTTAGTCTCTTACTACCGTAGTTTCTTAGGTCTAGCTATACCTTATCGCCGACCTAGAACCTTTAGGTAGGAACCTACTACCTATTATAGAACTCCTCCTATTACTACTACGAAGCCCCTATTAGCGATTAGTATAGCTCTATAATTCTCCCTATCTTCTAAACGAACTCCTTAGCTCTCTACTTAGTAAAGACTAGGGCGGAGTCTATAGTAACTTTTTCTAATAGTATAGCCGTAGGGGCTTTAAAGCCGTATATCGCGAAAAATAGAGATATACTAATTCCCGCGTAATACCGGCCGTTTACTACTAACTAGGCTACGAGTAGCTACTAGGCCTAGTTATTCTAGTTAAAGTTAATAAAGTACTATAGATATATCTATACTTTCTAGTTAAAACGCTCCGGGCCTCCGTCCGTTTAGGGGTAGTATACGCTACTTAGCTATTACTCGACGCCTAGTAGGTAGTAGAAGTATCTCTAGAAAGTACCTATCTAGTTTCTTCCGTAGTCCGACGTTATTACTCTAGGTAGCCCGTAGTAATATACCTAGTATTTTAGGAATATCTCGGCGTAGGCCTCCGTATTAGTAGTAGGTATCGCTTTAAAAACTACGGTTTTACTTAGTCTATTCTTAATAATATAGAGGTTCGTATTACTATAAGACTCTAGGAGTTCTACTATAAAATCTATTAATAACTCCGAGAAAAATCTATTAGGGACTAGGAGTAATTATAGGAGACTATATTTAGTACTATACTAAACTTTATTATAACTATAGCTATTATAGTTCTATATAAATCTCTTTATATACGAGGCTATTAATAGCTAGTATAAGTCTTAGCCTATTATAGAGAGCGTATTCTCCCTACCTAGGTAGCTAGTTACTACGGAGTTATAGTTCTTCTAGATTAGCTTAGTTTTTAAATTATTTAAAGCCCTTATATCGTCGTCCGACTCCTTTCGCTCTACGTCTATTATAAATAGGGTACTAGGAACCTATAGCTTACCTCGATAGCGTAATAGCCCCTAAATATTAATTTTATAGTCCGCGACTTAGACTTTAATATAGGCCCTAGTAGGAATAGCTTACTCGCTAGACTATACCGCCTAGAATACCTATTAGTAGTATATATCCTTTAAGGCGGCCCCGTCCTAGAGTTTATTTAGGGCGTCTTCCTAGAACGGGCCTTAGCCTATCCCGAAAATACTATACTCTATTACTATAGGGGCTACTAGCGTATACTTTAATAGGTTAGCCTCTAGAATTAGCTATTAGACCCTCGAAGTATAGTCGTAGTTATTTAAGTTATTCTAATCTCGTCTTAATAGGGCGTCGGGTACTATAGCCTCTAAGCCCGGATAGTATACTATAGAGAACCTATATCTTATTAGGGTCTCCGCGAATCGTATTTACCGCTTAGATAACCTCTACTTTTTTATAAAATACTCTAAGTTCCTATAGTCTATTATAATTATAAATAGACTATAGCTACGAAGCTCTATATCCTAGTATTAAAGATATTAGACTACGGCTAGTAGCTTCTTATTATAGATATTATAGTTAATTTCGGCTTTATTTAGCTTTTCCGAGTAAAAAGCGACTAGGTAGCGAACCCTACTAGTCTTCTAGCTTAAAATACCGCCTAACGCGAACCTACTACTATCGGCCTCTAGGAATATTAAAAGTATAGGATCCTATTATCGTAGTACTAGAGCGCTAGTAAAGTACTTCTTTAAATTATTAAAGGAGGCTTAGGCCGCTTCGTCCTAGAAGAACGTAGTATTTACCCTAGTTAGCGATATAAGCGGGGCGGTACGCGTAGAGTAGCTATTAATAAATATCTAGTAATAGTTCGTAAACCCTAGGAACTAGCGGACCTCCCTTTAATTATAGGGGACTATCTAGTTTTAAATAGTTTAAATCTTCTCGGGATCGGCTTCTAGGCCTCCTCTATTAGCGTAAATAATAAAATCTAAATATTTAATACTCTTCCTCGTAAACTTACTCTTCGTAGGATCTAGGTATAGGCCCGCGTCCTAAAGTACCTAGAGTATAGTTTATACTTTCTCGAAGTAGTCCTTACGGCTTCCTTAGGTATAAATTAGTATATCGTCTATATAAGCTAAGGTATATTCGTCGAGGAATCTCCGAAGTACTATATTAATATACTACTAAAAACTAGATAGTACCCCGGCTAAACTAAATAGGGTTATAAGCTATTTAAATAGTCTATCCCTAGTCTAGAACGCCGTCTTATATTTATAGCCCTAGGCTATTCTAAGCTTCTAAAACGCGCTTACGACGTCTATCTTAGATAAATAGGTATAGTCTATAAGGTTATATAGGGTCTCCGAGATAAGTAGGAGTAGATATCTATCTTCCTTAGTTATAGTATTAAGTACTTTATAGTCGTAGGAAAATCTTAGGCCCCTTATAGGTTTCTAGATAAAAAGTACTAGGGCCCTATTATCTAAGCTAGATAGCTAAATAAAATCCTTCGCTAGTAGCTCGTTTAGCGTTTTCTAAAGAACTAAGAGCTCCTCCTTAGATATATTATAGAGTAGCCCCTATAGTAAGAACTCTATTATCCTATTAGACTTCGTATATAGCTCGATCCTATAGTCTACCCCTAGGTAGTATAGGGCGAGTTTCTCTATTTCTAAGCTTAAAAATAGCGGGATTATATCGTAAACCTCTAGGGGGAGTTACGCTTATAGTTCTACTACTATATTAGGCCTTTTCTTAGTTATAGCCTTTTCGAAGTTCTCTATTACTATAGTAGTAACTATTACTAAATAGCCGTCTTCTACTTTCTTAATATAGAAGGTAGCTAGCGTAACCGCGAAGTTATTAATCTCTAATTATATCTATTCTACTAGTATAGCGTCTTCGCCTAGGCTTACTAACTAATAGGCTACTATATACGGGTCTCTATTCTCTACTATATCAGTAGCGGATTCTACTACCTACCTTACTACCTACTTATACTATAATCGGCCCTTATCGGGCGCCGTCTAGATATAGTTATATACTTTCTAGAGGTTTCCTAAAATAACTAGAAAGGCTAGCTTAGGGACGTAGTATATATAGACTACCTATTCGAAGCCGGTTATCTCGAGTTTTAGAGTAACTACCTCCTAGATACTAGATCCGGCTATATTAATTATAATACCCCGGATTCGTCTCGTCGTCTTTCCTACCTTAGGGAGGCCGAGCCGTTTAGCTAGGTCTCTATCTATTATAGTATAGTACTAATAGCCTTCGTCTATTAGGGCGGATATAGGGGAAATACTATTAATTACTATATCTATAAGTATATTATTTCTATCTATTTTTACCTAGTAAGTATCCTAGTCTCTTATTAGTACTTAACCCGCTCCTATTCTCTATTTTCGGAGAGGAGCTATTCTTTTCCTAGTAGACTAGGCTTAGTAACCTTTAGAACTAGGGTAGTCTCTATTATAGCTAGTATTATTAAGGTATTTATCCCTACCCCCTTCTAAGTAGGTCGCTTAGTAGGTTAGTATACGTAGTCGCTTATATAGTATCTACTCCCTCTATATCGAAAGTAGACACTCTTCTCCTTATAGCTATCTAGCTCCGCCTTAGATACCTACTTTACCCTTAGTATAGCGCTACTCCCTCCTTACGTAGGGGGGTAGGGCGCGGCCGTCCTAGCCCGGCTACGACCCTTACTAGGGTTATAATTATATTACTATCTATAGTACTACTATAGGTAGCTAGGCTTATAGTAGCCGCGGTATAGAAACTACCGCCCGAATACTTCTAGCTAGACTACTAGGTTACGAATCGCGTAGCGAATTAGCTAGTATACTTATAGTTCTATATAATACGTCTAATCTCTATAGTAAATTAGACGTATCCCGTCTCCCTCTATATAGTTACTAGAAGTATATTATCCTAGTTATAGAGGGTCTTTTATAGCTACTAGATCTTAACCTTATCGCTTTACTAGGAGCCGTTTAACGCTAGTAGGAGTTCGTTAAAAATTAGCTAGTAATCCTACTATAGCTAGCTATTACTATATTTTAGGCTTACTAGCTTCTCTAGGGCTATTATTTTTTCTATAGAGTCTATAAAAATACGCTTAATCTCTAAGAGGAAATCCTTAGGGTTCCTCTTACTATCGGGGCTACTAGCTACTTAAAAGCCTCTTATCTAAGCCCTCTTCTCGTAAGTTAGGTAGTCGTTAATAGTATCCTAATAAAAAGGGGTAGGGAGCGCTAGTTTCTACGCGGCCCTCGTCCTATAGAAGCTCTATATACGGAGAAAAAAATCTCTAAATATAGCTATAGATCTATCCTATACTAGTAGCTACTACTCTTAAGGTCCGTAGACTAGGTCGTCTATAGTATTATCTAGTCTACCTAGGCCGTAGTTTTAAATAGCTAAGACTAGGCTCTAAATAGAGATATTATTACCCTTTAGCTCTACGTAGGCTTTATCCGCCTTTAGTAGACTAGCTTACGCCCTCTAGAGCTAGACCTCCTACTCCTCTAAGTAGGTAGCCTAGGCCTACTACTATACTATTAACTATCGGATAATAGTACTATAGTTATAAGGCGTAATATTACTACTATCGCCCTCTAGGGGATCTATAGTAGTCTCTATAGCTTCTAGAGCGCGTCGAGAGATATAAAAAAAAAGAGTTAACTTAATATTATAGGAGACCCGAGCGTATACTAAAAGGTAAGGTAGTAGATAGAACTAAGTTAACTAACGAGCTAAAGAGGGGGAGGAGCTCTCTCCTTATACTTTAATAAGGAGACTATACTCTAACGTACGATCTCTAGTTCTACTCCTTTTATAGTCTATTCTTCCTTCCTTTTAGCTTCTAGGGTACTAGCCTCTAATACCTTATAGCTAGGACTTCTTTACCCTTAAGCCTCTCTTCTAGGTTGAAATATATCTTAGGGTTATACCTATATATAGCTATAAAGGGGGAGATTCTAGTAGAGGAATATTTACTATTATTATACGTAAACTTAGCGACTAGGAGGAGCTTAGCCTACGTACTTTAATTCTTTAAATAGAAAGCTTTTAGGTATTCCTAGATTATCTAATTTTACCTTTTAGTTTATCTATCTATCTATAGATAAATAGCCGTACTTAGGCGTCGCTAAATCCTTATATAGTAGTATAATTCTAACTAGAAACTTCTAGTAAACCTAGAATCTCTATTAGAAATAATCCCCCTTAGGGCCCCGAACCTCGTAAAGACTCTATCTACTAGGATCTCTACTAGATCTATAGTAGTTAGCTTCTTAGTTACTAGAATATAGAGTACTATCTTCGTATAGCGATCTAGGAGTACTAGTAACGTATTATAGGCGCGACCCGTAACCTTACTAGCTAGGATCCTACTTATAAAGTCTATAGTTAACTCCTACTATAGCCTCTCTAGCTAGGGTAGGGACTATAAGTCCCTAAAAGGTACGTACCTCTTAACTTTAGTTCTCTAGTAGACTTTATACGTCTTAATATACTCGTCTACGTCGTAAGATATATACGCCTAGAAGTACTTTCGCGTAAGTAAATCGTAGGTTTAAGTAACCCTAAAATAGCCTATAAAGGTATTATTATAGTATAGTCTTAATAGCTCTTATTTAACTATAGTATTATTTAGGACAAAGATCTTTCCCCTAAAGGTAATATATCCTAATACTAGTTAAGACTATTAGTAGGGGCCTATTAGCTTATTTAGTAAGTCCGTATAGACCTTACGAACTATAGAGTCTTTATATTAAAGTTCCTAAAATCCTAATAGTATATTAGATAGGTCTATATAGGTATACTCTCCCTAAAGGACTTTACGTACGTAGATACGTATAGTACCTAGTCTTATAGCTAGTTCCCCCTAGCTAGAAATAGAGTAGATTTAGTAAACCTAACTCGTAGTAGTAGAGCTCGATAACTACGAGGTATACGTACTTAAATCTAGTTATATCTATCTAGCGACTATAGCCCGTTTAGATAGGGTATAAACTAGTTATATTTCGACCCCCTAGCTCTACTAGGTAGTTAGGCTTTCTACTACTACTATTCTTAGTATTAGTCTAAGCTTTTTCTAAAGAGTAGGGAGGATAGTACTCTCCTACTATACTAGAGCTTCGTAGTTAGGGCGTCTTAAAGGTACGTCTACTAGGTTCTTTAAACCTAGCCTATAGGTAATAATAAAATTATATACCGCTAGTAGTATAGTCTAGCGCGCCTAGTAGCTATTTAGCTACTTTAGCTTACTAAACCCTAGTAGGTTATTATAGTTAGTAAGGACCTTAATAGGGTATATACTCCCCTCGAGGTAGTAGTACTAATACGAGAAGGCTATTATAATAGTAAGTAACTTTTACTTATATATCTTATAGTTTCGCTTAGTAGGGGTTAGTTTCCTTAACTAGAATATAATAGGATACTATTACCTAGTATCTTAGAGTTAGGTAAGGATAGTAGCGGCTACTATAGTAGAGGTATCTATTTCGATTCTAAGCTACTAGCTTAGGTCGAAGTATCGTAATAATAGGGTAGTTATAAAAGCCTTAATAAGAGTACGAAACGTATACGTAGCCTCTTATAGCTATTAAAATAGTCCCTATTACTTACTATTTTTCGAGCCCTTAAAGAGCTCTATAAGCGGGGCGACTATACGCGAGTACCCTACGATAAACTAGCGATAGAAATTATAGAATCCTAAGAAGATTTAGGCTTCTATAAAGGTCTTTAGTTCTAGCTATTCCGCTATAGTTACGACTTACTTACGATCTATTTAGACTCTACTTATATTAATAATAAACCCTAGGAATTTAACCTCTCCTATAAAAAACTTATACTTTTTAAGGTTATTATAGAACCTAAATTATCGAAGTCTCGTAAGTACCTCGCGTACGTATTATACGTACTCTAATCTTATCTTCTAGTAAACTATTATATTATTAAGGTATACTATCTAGATACTATCTACTAACCTACTTAAGGCCTTATTAATATAAGCTTAAAAGGTTATAGGGGTATTAGTAAGTCCGAAAGGTATTACTAGATACTTAAAGTAGCTATATTACGTATAAAACGCTATTTTCTACTCGTCTCCTAGGTAAATTCGAATTCGGTAGTATATATTCTTTATATCGAGTTTAGTATAGTAGTATACGCCTTATAGGCGATCTAGGAGCTCTAAGATTAGTAGGAGCGTATACCTATTTTTAATAGTAACTTTATTTAGCCCCTTATAATCTATATAGAGTCTAAGGTCTCCTCCTTTTTTTAGTATAAAAAGGATTCTAACCCTAGTAGGGCTAGTAGAGGGTTATATCTACCTACTCGTAATCGCGTCGCTAAGGTACTACCGTAGGATACTAAGTTCCTTTACTAAAAGGTTATATATTTTCCTAAAAGGGGGGTCCGCTATAGTTTTAATTACGTACTCCGCGCTATCTATAGTTAGTATACGAGTAGTAAGCTTATCGTTAAAGTTATCTTTAAAATCCTCGAATTCTAGAGGAAGGGAAGTTATTATAGGTTTCTCTTCTTTAAATTCGTTAACGCTTAGGATTAGTATAATATCCTTGCTCTAGAGTTTAAAGATAGACGCTAGGTCTTCCTTAAATAATTCTTTAGCTAAGACTAGCTAGACTTAGACCCCTATACTCTTAAACTACTATTTTATTTCGCTAGTATCTAGCTTAATACTATAGGTAAGATAAGCGTAGATAATATAGTATTAGATTACTATTAACTTCTACCGCTTAGCTACTATATAAAGATAAGGTAATAGGATCTTTAAGTATTTCGTAAAGAGATAGATAAGGTAGTTTATAAAGAGATAGATAAGGTAGTTAGGGTAAAAGAGAGAGAGTCTAGAGTTAAAGTAAGTAATAAGAATTAGATTATATTATTATATCGTCTTAGTTACTATTCTATTCCTATATACGCGTCGCGCTAGTAATTTAGTTCCTATATTTAGTATTATTCTTAATCCTCTCCTATTTAGTTTAGTAGCTATTATTATATATTCTCTACTCTAGTAAATTATAGTATTATAGTAATTCTATATTATTCTTATTATACTCCTAAGTTCTTATTATTATATAGTAATATAGTAATCTAGTTCCTATATTATTAATAGTAGTATTATCCCGTTATCGTACTAATATATAGTATATTAGTATACTAGTATTATTCTTATTTATATATTCGGTAATATTATTATTCTTATTATATTATTATTATCTTTTCCTCCCTATATTCCTATTCTACTTCCTATTCTAGTTATATACCTTTATCCCCCTTATATCCCCTCCCTAGATAGATAATACGTCGACCCTTAACGTATTCTAAGATATATACTAAAACTATATAGAACTAGTAAATAAATCTAAATACTAAGAAAAGTCTTAATAGAGTTATAGAACCTCTCGTATCCTAAGATACTAAGAAAGAACTTAAAAGTAAGAAAGGACTCGAAAGAATTATAAAATATTAATACGTATACTAAATTATCTAAATATACTATAAAATCCTAAATATTTCTAAAAACTAAAGAAAGAACTTAAAAGAGTTTATAAACTAAGAAAGAATTTAAAATACTCCTAAAATATTTAAATATATTAAAAGATCCTATATATTTCTAGAGTTACCCTATACGTCGCGCGTATTAATACTTAGTATAGGAAGCGGCTCCTTAGGAGGTATACTAGATTATAATAGTAATTATTAGGTTATTATTCTAATAATCTAATCTATTATAATTATATTCGAGTAAAAGTCGGTTAGATAGGAGGACTTTTTAAGGTAATTAGTTAAAATTTTCCTTATAGTTTCTATTTATAGTAGTACTATACGTTATATTTATTCGTATTATTTAATTCTAGGTTATTCGTTTATTTTCCTTAATATAGCTTAACTTTAATATAGATTTCTAACTTAAAAGACTTCTCTCTCCTCTATTAAAAAAATTCTACGTCGTCCCTTAATATTTACTTTTCTACTTTCTATCTTCTTTACTACCCGTTTTAACGTAAATAAAGACTAATATATAAACGATTTCTATATAAAATAATATAGAATAAGGTACGGTAGCCTAAATAAAATAAGGTAAATATCTAAACTTCCTATATAAAAAAGGTAACTCTCCTAATCTTTTCGAATATATATATATATAAAAAAAGCCGATAAAAAAAGAAAAGTAATAAACGTCTACTATAAAGCTAGCTATCCGGGAATCGAACTATTATAATATATATACTAGAGTATAGTCCGCCTTATATAAAGATATCTAAGGATAAAGATATCTTATTAAGTTAAGTACCTAAATATTAGATCTCTTAGAATCTAAGGAGGAAGGTATAAATTAGCGTAGTCCCTAAAATAGCTAAAGTTAAGTTTTACGAAACTAATACCTAACTAAGTCTATTTAAGCGTAAAGCTAGATTAGTATAATAGTAGAGGATACTATTAATTTAACTAAGGATAGTTAAAAGGCGTAGACCGAGTAGTAAAAGACTAAGTAGTTAAAGTCTAAGTAGTAAATTAGGAGAATATAACTACTTTAACCTATAGAATTATCCTCCTAAGGACTATATAGATCTATTCTAATCTTAAAATATAAGAGTAGGGAGGCTTAGATAGAGGATAGGACGTAAACTATTAGCGCCGCTAGAAGGGCTATCGAAGAGTAAGAAGCTATTAAAGAGATTAAAGTAGAAGGAATAGTAAAAGTATTCTCTTAAGTATAAATCCTAGTTTTCGTAGATATAAGCTTAAGGACTAAGTAGGATTAATAAGTAAAAGGGTCTAAATAAAAGAATCGATAATCGCGTTCCTATAAATATAAATCCTAGGTTTCGTAGATATAAGCTTAAGGACTAAGTAGAATTAATAAGTTAACGTAATCTTATTAACGCTTAAACCGAAGACTATCGAGGAACTTAAGATAGACTATATAGGAGAACCTTAAGGGGTATAAATACTTCTTAGAGAACTAGTAGGACTAAACTAATATTAGACTTAACTAAGGACCTAGACTTTAATAAATATATATATACTTAAGGTTTAGTAGATTATAAGCTACTTATTAGATAGGTATCTACTTAGTAGAGATAGATATATTTAATAGCTATAGGAGATATTAGGTCGTAGTAATTCCTAATATACGGAGGAGAATTAGAAGGTATAAAGTAGAGGAGGATATTTAAGTCGTTTTAGAGCGAAGAAAAGTTAAAAATATACGAATAAGGTATATAGCGCGGAGAAGAATCGAGAGTATATAAATTAGAAGGAGATCGATTAAATCTAGAGTAGGGATAGTCGAAAGTATATAAAATAGAAGATAAGAGGATTAAAAAGGTATATAGGACCTTTAGAATCGTATATAGAGTTCTATTATACTAATATATAAATAAGGGGTTCGATTAAGGTATAGTATATTAGTTTATTAGCTTAATATATTATATTTATTTTCTAATCGTTTCCTTTTCTATATTATAAGTATTTATAAGTTATTTATAAATCGAATACTTCTCTATAGTTCCTAGTAATCCTCGTATTAACTAGAATTAAATCCTTCTAGTCTAGAAATAATAAATATAGTCTAGATCGACGAACTAATATATCTAGGTTTTTATTACTAGGTTACTTTTCCTACTCCTATTCTATATCTTTATCTAAGTAAGTATTATCTTATTCCTATTTATATTCTTATTCTATTATATACTCCTAACCGGTATTAAGGAGGTTATTACCTATAGGCCTATTCTACTAGTAGAAGATTCTAATCCTATTTCCTTAGATTATTTTATATACTAAAACTCTATTTAGTTCCTCGAGTATATAGTTACTAATAGATAATCTAGTTCTCTTATCCTTATATACTTCCGTAATACGGTATAGACCGACCTATATAAAATCTAACTTAGATCTAAAATCCTTAATAATTTTTATATTTTATAAAAGGATAAGCTATCCTACGTCTAGGTTTTTAGTACGTACTCTAGTCTAATATTATATTTCCTAGTACTCCTTTACTTTCTATCTTATACGTTCCTATCTTATAATAGCTTCCTAGAGGTCTTCTCCTCTCTAATCTAGTTACTTTACTTATAGAAAGAGAAGGTATTCTATTATCCTAACTATAGACTATAGGAGGTTTTACTATATAACTATTTTTAGTTCGATTAGAAGGACGTATTCCTTACTAAGTATTATTCTAACTAGAGTTATACTAGTTATTCTATTAATCGTTATTCGTTTAGCCTAGAGTATTACTAGTAATAAATCTTTCTAAGATTTCTAGTTTCTATTTATTACTCGTCGGAAGGCTTTCTATATTATTAAGTAAAACTATTTAATTCCTCCTTAACCTTAACTATTATATAGCGAAATCTTAATCTTTCTAATATTATATAATTTTAGAAGTATAATAGTATATAGCTTTTTCTTAGGACCTCTATTAACTTTAATCTTAGATATAATACCCTAGTAATAAATTAATTCCTTAAAGATAAAATCTACGATATTCTTAAACGTAGGTACTAAATAGAATACTTTTATTTTAAGTTAGCTACTTAGTTCTTCTCTTACCTAGATAAGATAGCTATAACCGCTTTATAGGGTAATTATCGTATAATCGATAAACTATCTTATATTAAGAATCTTACTCCGTATAATAGTTATATTTAGGGGTTCTACTATATACGCTAAATCGTTTATTTAATATTAGGGATATTCCTTAATCTATTTATAGATATCGTTATAGTATCTATCCTAGTAATATTAATTCTAGATAAGTACTATAGTAGTCTCGAGTCCTTTATAGCCGTATTTATTATAAAGAGTAATAATAATTTCCTTTCGCTAGTTCTAGTTATCGATTATATAACAGTAGGCTTATCCTCGTTTACCTTACTTAAATAGTTATTATCTAGCTATAAGGTAGCCTATTACCTTTCTTTTTATAGCCGTAATTTATTTAACTTTAAGGTAGTCTATAATTTTTAATATTATAAGCTAGTTAGTAATTACTTAATATTCCGTGGTATATTCGCTATCTAATTCTTTCTAAGGTTCTAATAAACTAAATTCTCCGTATTCCTCGTTTTAATCTATAGAACTTTCGCTACTAGTATTATTATTATTTTCTAGGCTAGGTACGGTTATCGGGTAAAGCTAAATTATATACTATAGGTTATACTTATAGACGTAGATACTAGAATAGTAATAGGCTCTAAGTCGTCGATTAATAAAATCCTTAATATTAAAGTTAGGAATAGTAGGGATATCCTTTTTAGGTATATTACTAAATTAGTAGGAGAGTCTATTAGCTACTATATTCTTTTTTCTAGGAACGTATCGAATATTAAAATTTTATATTTAAATCTATACGAGCTATCGTATAACTAGAGATCCTACTATATCTAAAGATATTCTATTAAGTTAATAGATTAAAGTCTAGGCGTCCGTTTTAACTACGAAATACGTTCTCTAAAGATAAAGGCGGAATTTCTTAAGTATATATAAAAGGGCGTAGTATTCTAGTTTAACTATATTATATTTCCTTTCTAAAAGTAACTAGATTCCGTTTTTATATTAATACGGATATCTCTTACCTAGTTCGTCTAGTTATTATAAAACTACTCCCTATCCTTCTCCTAAAGTATCTACTATAAGAATAATTTCGCTTAAATCTAATTTATATATAACTAGTCGTAGTACGGGTATAGTCGTAAGTACTTTATAAAGAGATTTTATTACCTTATCTTATTCCTTTCCCTAGTAGAATTCTAAGTCTTTCTTAAATAATACGAAGATAGGTTTTAAAATAATAGTAAAATCCTATACCTAGATTTAATAATAGATATAGACTCTAATAAAAGCTCTTATAAATTTAATAGACCTAGGAGTTAACTAGTTTAAAATAGTAGCTATTTTAAAAGTATTTAGATATCTTCCTTCTAAATCGTAATAGTATTTAACTATATTTATACCTTTTTTATAAATATCGAACTTTTCTCCTAATATCGTTACTCCTACGCCTTTAATATCTATAAGTACTACGTCTAGCCTAACTACGTATTCTAAGACTTCTTAATATACTTCTTTAAGTTTAGATTCCTTATTATTATTATACTTTTTTAGTATTCTAGTAATTATATCGTCTACGTAAATATCGCTATACTTAAACTAGTAAGAAATAATTATCTTAGATATATAGTAAAATTAGGCTACTAAGTTCGTTACTCTTTAAGGTAAAGTAGTTATTCGTAAAAGACTAAACGGGTATATAAAAGAAGTAAGGTCGCGACTTTCTTTAGTAAGTTCTAACTAGTTATATCTAGAGAAGAGGTTAGCGAGTAATATCTATACGTATCTAGTAAATAAGTTAGAAAATTTATTAGCTAGTAGTAGTATATTCGCGTCCCTAATAGTAACTATATTAATATTCGTAGTACTATTAATTAGTCGATACTTCCCGTTTTTCTTTAAGACTAAAAACTATAGGTTATAGTATAAGGCGTAACTAGGCTAAAGTCTTCCTATCTTAATTCTTTCGTAAAATATCTAATAAATTTCGTTTAATAGAGCCTTAAGGATATTAAAGGGTTTTACTTACTAAGATTTATAGTCTACTAATTAAATAAATTATACTAGTATTATTTCTTTCCTAATTTTACTATATTCTTCGAAGCTCTATACGAGGGTAGGTTTTTATTATATAAGTATTTCCTTAACTAGTAATTATTCGTTTAGGCTTAGAGACTAATTAATATATATATCCTTAAACTAGAGTTCCGTAAGCTAAGTCTAATAAAGGAAGCGGGCGTAGCGTTTCTCGAGGAATCTATTAAGATAATAGTAAGGTTCCGTACTAAACTATTCCTTTAGTATTATATCTCTCTAATCTATACGACCGCTAGGCGTAGATCTATTAGTAAGTTAAATATTCTAAGGTTAGATTTTATCCGCTTTCTTTTTATATATACTATTTAAGTATTTTATTCTATATTTTATCGGGGAGCTAGTCGAAAATAAGGAAATCCTTAAGGAAAGTAATTCCTATTTATCTAAGTATTTAAAGGTTAGTAATCCGGTCCGAGACTTTACGAGTATAAGGTAATAGTAAGTAAATATTCTATACTTTATTCTTTATTTCTATAGAAGTTTATCCCTTTCTTTCTAAAGCTTTATCTTATTTACTATAGTAGCTATATTAAGTCTAGTTATAGTATAAGTTTTATTATATAGAAGTCTCCTAATATCTAGTAGTAAGAGAAACTCGTTACGGATTAGATTATTAAAAAGCTATTCGTATATTTTCTAGCCTAAGTTTAGTACTAAAAGTCTTAGGTTTTTTATATATATAGCGGATATTCTTCTAAAACCTAGAACTCTACCTCGTCGTTTTCTAAATCGTCCGAATTAGAATTATCTTCCTAGTTTAAATAAGTATAAGGGATTCGAAGACTAGACTTATACCTATTATATAGGAATTCTAAGACGACTACTTACTATATAATACTCTATTCGCCGTTTATAGAGAATACCTTATACGAGTTACTACTATCCGCTTTAGCCTATATAACGAGACGGCTCTATATTAAGAAAGGCTAGCTAAGTATTATTCCCTAAAAGTAGTTCTTAAGTACTATAAAGACTATATTTTGGTAATCGAAGTCTACTTTAGTAATCTATATACGCGCGCTAGTCTAGCTAACTAGAGGAACTCTTCTATTAGTAACTTTAAACTTATCTAAGACTAGTCCCTAGTCGTCCTACTTAATACTATTAACTACTCATCTATAACTCCTAATAACCTTTTTAAATATAACGTTTACTTCGGCTCTAGTATTATATAAAGCCTTAATTTCTAGTTTTCTAATCTAAGCTATTAAGGTAGGGCTTCTTATAGAGACGTAAGAATAGTCATTATCTTTATTAATATAAAGAACTATTTCTAAAGTTAGTTCCTACTCTTTTAAGCGTAGTACTATAATTCCTTCTTTTTATTTTATTCCGTCTACTTTCTATCGTTCTTCTATTTTCCGTTTCCTATTAATAGCTTTTTCCTATTTCCTTTATTCTATTTCTTCTATTTAAGGACGAATATTATTAGCTAATTATTCTAGTAGGGATTTATATAAGAGATCTCTAAATACTAGAATATAAATAATAGTATTTTAAAGACTAAGCTAGACTAATTACTAGAGGATATTCCCTACTATATATATTCCGTTAGTAGCCTTATCTTTCTTTATAACGTACTACTTAAGAGTCGGGTTCTTAGGCTTACGAGTTTTCTTTAGTAGTTCTAGTAGTAAGTTTCTAAAGGTTATATCTAGTTTATCGTCTTCTAAATCTAAATCTATATCCGAGTCTCCTTTACTATTCTATTATTCCGTAGTCTTAGAGATATAACTATATACTATATACTTAACTATTAGGGCCTTAGATCTACTAGACTTAGTAATACTAATAAGCTATTTTCCTTTTACCTTTTCTAATAGGGATTTTCGTATAGATAAACGTAGTTAAGTAGTAGCTATAAGAATAATAGAGGGTATAAATCTATCTCCTCCTATCTTACTAATATTCGATACTTAAACCTATATACTAAAGTCTTCCTATTCTAAGTCGCTTAATTCTATAATTCTAATAAATAACTTAACTATCCTAAATAACGAAACGCTACTAGAGCTCTATTAAGACTAAGCTAATTAAGTCCGGATCTAGTTACTATAGCTCTAGCTATTAATAATTCCTCCGATTTTTCTACCTAGAGCGGCTAAAGTTCCCTAGTACTACTATCTAGGTATTACGTTTATATTCTAATAGTAAATTCCTTAAGTAACTAGTTCTATAATATTAGGGTATATCCTTTATAATATTCTATACTTCTATAGCTCCTATAACTTCTCTTTTCTAGTATTCCGTTCTAGGTAGTCTATATAGGGGGCGGTAACGAAGAAGGGATTAAAGGGTAGTTAGTAGGTAGAGTAGTTAGGTTTAGGTTTCTTAGCTAAGCTAGGGGCTAAGGCTAGAGGTTACTAGGGATACTAGTAGACTAAATATTAGTAGACTAACTATATTAGTTAGCGGTATTCTAGATATACTAGGAAGACTAGTTAGTATTAGCTAGCCCTCTATAGTAATTTCTACGTAGGTTAGTATAAACGAAGGAACTTCCTAATAGTATAGTATTAGACTAGGTAGAAGAGCGAAAGTTATTATAGATCTAATTATTAAGTATAGTAAACTATTTTACGTCTTTCCTAGCTACTACTATAGTAGGATCCGTACTTTTAATAATAGCGAAGAGTAGGATATCCCTAGAAGTATTTATTCCCTAAAGACTCTTAAGAGCTTTAATAATATTAGCTCTAAGATAAAATTTAGTAGTTTCTAGTTTTTCTTTAGCTATAGCCTCGTTCCTTTAAAGGACTATTCGTTTAATAACCCTATTAAGGATACTTCCTTTATAACTATCTAATATAAAAAGTAATATATTCTCGTTACTAATAATAATCCGTTTAGCTTTAAGGATAATCTATTTAATATCGTTAAAGATAGAGCGAATATAAGGGTTAATATTAAGTATTAAGTTAACGTATTAATAAACTTATTCTAGTAATCTATAAAGGAAGATCCTACTTATAGTAGACCTAGTTAGTTTATTAGTATTAATAATAAATAGATAATAGTTCTTAAATTCCTTAATAAAGCTACGAGTATCTAGTTTCTAAAAGGCGCTTTAAAAGATAAGTTTATATAGATAAGTAGTAGTTTCCTTTCGCTAATAGTTATTAGTAGCGATATATTCCTTACGAAGAGATTTACGGAGAGTTCTATAGCTATATTCTTTATAGCTACCTAAAAGCTTAATATTATATAGATAGCTAGACTTAATATTATAAGTAAGAGCCTAAATCTTATAGGTATTATTAATAATATCGTAGGTATTAAAAGTATCTTTAAGGCGAATAACGAAGTCTATAATATTCCTACTATCGAAGTATTCTTTAGGAGAGAGCGTATAGTTCTTAAGATTAAAGGCTTAAGCCTTTCTTTCCTATCTTCTAGTAATAGTAAAATCCTTAAAAGTATTAATAAGGTTAATTATATTCGAACGAGTAGCTAGCCCTTTAATTATAGGGCTAAGATTAACTATAGACGGATCGCTAGAGAGAGGGCTAGAAGAATCCTAAGGAGTTTTAGTAGGAGGGATTCTTTAGTCTAGGCGTAAGTATATAGATATTTCGATTTTTTATTAGTCTTAAATTATTTTATTCGTTTTATATTATATTCGTTCGCGTACGTTTCTTAGAGATAAGAGTATTAATATTAAGAGTTCCTAGATAATTTTAAAGATAAGTAGCTAAAAGAAGTTAGATCTATACGCTAATATACGGAGTTCGTAGCTTAGATAGCGAGAATAGTACCGTTTCGTATATAGTATAGTTAGGCCTCTCTTTTCTAACTTATTAGATAAGGGTATATAGGCTATAGAGGGGTAATATATTAATAGTATAGATAATCCTTAGTATTTTCGTATAAAGTATAATTTCTATTAGCGGAATATCCTAGACTTAGTCTAAGGAGTTAAAAGAACTAGGATATTACTAGTAATTATTTTTAAATTCTAATTCTCTATTAATATAACTTAGACTTAGACCTTTATAGAGATTTTTCCTATTTCTAAGTTTAGTAATAGTCGGTTAGTCGAGTATTATTTAGTTATATAAAGAGAGAAAGTTAGTTCTAAGGTACGAAGTAATACTAGTTAGTATTTATATAAAAAGATTTAAAGATATTCTAGGAGAGGATAGTTAAAAGTCTAAAGTCGAGAATCTAAAGTCTAGAGTTTAAAGTTAAGAGTTTAAAGTCGAAAGTCTAAAGTTAAGATTTTAAAGTTAAGAGTCTAAAGTCGAGAGTTATATATAGTCTAGTATTTAAAGGAAAGTTTAAAGGCCTAATAGTCGAAGATTGATATACGAAGTTCTATTTTCAATAGTCTAATATTCCTATAGTTAAGTTAATAGTAAAAGAAAGAGAGTCCTAAAGTCTAATATTTAAAGTCTAATACTTAAAGTCTAATATTCGAAAGTTCGGTAATCTAGTTTAGAATAAAAAGAGAGTATTCTAAGTATAAGTTCGATTATAATACTATAATAGCTACTAGGAATCGTCTTAGCTATAGAGAGAAACCCTAGTATAACCTCTAATATATAGGTAAGATAAGCGTAGATAATATAGTATTAGATTACTATTAACTTCTACCGCTTAGCTACTATATAAAGGTAAGATAATAGGATCTTTAAGTATTTCGTAAAGAGATAGATAAGGTAGTTTATAAAGAGATAGATAAGATAGTTAGGGTAAAAGAGAGAGAGTCTAGAGTTAAAGTAAATAATAAGAATTAAATTATATTATTATATCGTCTTAGTTACTATTCTATTCCTATATACGCGCCGCGCTAGTAATTTAGTTCCTATATTTAGTATTATTATTAATCCTCTCCTATTTAGTTTAGTAGCTATTATTATATATTCTCTACTCTAGTAAATTATAGTATTATAGTAGTTCTATATTATTCTTATTATACTTCTAAGTTCTTATTATTATATAGCGATATAGTAATCTAGTTCCTATATTATTAATAGTAGTATTATCCCGTTATCGTACTAATATATAGTATATTAGTATACCGGTATTATTCTTATTTACGTATTCGGTAATATTATTATCCTTATTATATTATTATTATCTTTTCCCCTCTATATTCCTATTCTACTTCCTATTCTAGTTATATATCTTTATCCCCCTTATAATACCGATTACCCGTATCGTATAAGGCTAGTATATCTAAGATATAGCTTTATCCTAGCCTCTCTAGCGCGTAAAATTCTACCTTAACCCTCTTAGTTACCCCTAGGTAATCTATAGCTTACTAGATTACTTTATATACTCCTAGGTATCCTATACGCTCTCTACCTCCCTACTATATAGGGAGAGTAGGTATATCGATAGGTTCTAGATCTATTTTAAGGGCTTAAATAGACCTAATAATATTAACCTCTATACTAGTATCTAGAAGAGTTACTACTAAGTATTAAGAGACTAGGCTATAGATAATAGCCTCTATAGTAATAGACTTCTATACTACTAGTTCTTACTTCTTAGAACTTAGGATTACCTAGTCTATAGCCTTACCTCCTAAGCTAGAGCTAGCTACGTTTCCCTTATATATCGTATATATAGTTATAGCGACGCGGACTCGTTTCCTATAGGGTTATAGTACTAGTCTAAGGCTAGTTTAGTAATCTCCCTTTTCTTTTTAGGCTCCTTATAGTTATTAGTATAGTACCCTATCTACCTATAGTTAAAATACTAGATAGTAGTAAGATCCTTATTACTACCCTTAGGCTAGATAGGGGTAGAATTAGCCTTAGAGAGCCTTAAGTTTATAAGCGGCGAGCTTACGGGTTATCTACTCCCCGCCTTAGTATTATAGTATAGGAGCCTACGCTTCTAGTCTCTTTCTAATAGCTTAGAAGTAGAGGCCTTCCTTTTATTTAATTCTAAGCGTATAGCTAGCGCGACGATTACGTCTCTAGTTTTAGGAATTACCTAGTAATTAAAGAGTATAGCGCGGATTTCTAACCTTAGTTTATACTATAGATAGTTCCTTAGTTAGGTCTCTATATATAGGTTATCTAGTTAAGACTCTAGGCCTATAAGGTAGGAGTTAAAGGATATAGTCGACTAGTCTACGCCTTACTTACTATCTATATAGTATTATATAGCTTTAAGCTAGCGGTTAATAGGGTCTTCGATTAGATCTAATAGGAAGGTTTAGAAATATTCCTATATTAACTAGTTTTCTAAGAGGGAGGGCTCCTTTTCTACCTATAAACTATAAGGGGTACCCTTAATAAACTAGAGGGTATAGGATATCTTTATAATTTCGGTACTAAAGGTATTAGGTACTAGGCGGAATATATTCTTAGCGCTTCTAGTCTAGTCGCGGTATATACGTACGCTTTTCCTTTCGTATAGGGATAATTTCTCTAGTTAGAGTTCCTTTAGGGGGCGAGAGTATTAGCTCGCTAGGGTAGTACTATAGTAGTATATAGTTTAAGATCCTATCTTAAGTTCTATCTTATTTACTTCCGAAATAAATTTTACTAGCTAAAGCTACTTTTTATAAACGGCTAGCTTATACTCTACTTACTTAATAGCTACGTTAATATCCTTCTTAGTAGAGAATTCTATTTTATCTTAGGATAATTTATCTTCTTAGTCTTCGCGTATATTTCGCTTATCTATAGTAGTCTAGCCTCCTATAAGGTTACTACTCTTCGCTTATATTATTCGTTAGGTAGCTATCTCTTACTAGACCTATCCGTTTAAGAGAGCTATTAGAATTATAAAGATAATAGTAATAAGTATAGTAAGAGATAGAATTATAGGTAAACTAATAGCTAAGGAGGGCCTACTCCTATTATAATATCTAAGTATTTATAGGTATAGCGCGTACGCTAAAGAGGCGTACGTAATAATATTATAATATAAAGCGTACGCCTTTAGTATATCCGGTCCTTATATTTTCCGTTAATATAACTTAGACTTAGACCTTTATAGAGATTTTTTCTATTTCTAAGTTTAGTAATAGTCGGTTAGTCGAGTATTATTCGGTTATATAAAAAGAAAAAAGTCGATTCGAAGGTACGAAGTAACGCTAGTTAGTATTTATATAAAAAAGTTTAAAGATATTCTAGAAGAGGGTAGTCGAAAGTCTAAAGTTAAGAATCTAAAGTCGAGAGTCTAAAGTCGAGAGTCTAAAGTCGAGAGTTTAAAGTCGAGAGTCTAAAGTTAAGTATAAAGTAATTTAGAAAGAAGGTTAGATATTACGTAGTATAGAAGTTATTATATAACCTATACCTATTTATAGCCGGCTTAGAGTAGACGAGGAGACGGTAGAGATTATCTTTAGTATTAATATATTCTTATACTTCTTTCTATCTCTTTTCTTATAATTATAATCTCTTTTCTAAAGAGGTCCGAGAATATTTATCTATTAGCGAGATATCGAACTAACTAGATACTATAGTCGCCCTATAAGGCGATACGAGCCCTACTAGTAACCTATATAGAGAGTAGGGTAAAGTAGATCTACCTAAATTCGGTAGAGAGAATCCCGAAGAGTAGGCTAAACCTATTTTAATTAAGTAGCAGCTAGAGAACGTACGTAACGAGAATACTTAATTAGTTACTCTAAAAGAGCTTTAGTAAATTAAAGTAGCTAATATAGAGATAGTATAGCGTATCTATAATATAGTACCTATATCGACTCCTACGGTAGATTCGGTCGATTATCTTATTAATAAGGCTTACGAAGCTACGGTACCCCCTACGTACTATATATATAATAGTAATAATAATAGACGTCTACTAGCGGAAATATAACTAGAAAAGCTAAAGGAATACTATAGTAAGAGTATTCGTAATTATAGAGAGTAGTTATAAAGCGTAGAGAATATATTCCGCCTAGCTCCTTAGAAGTTTAAGAGGGACTCCGCTAAAATTATATAGTTAGTATAGTTTCTCCGCTAAACCCCTACTACGACTTAGTAAAACCTTATAGCTATAGGAGTAGTAGATACTTTTATATAGAAGATATTTAAGGAAATACTCCTAAACCTTATCGAAGACCTAGTAAATCGCTAGCTAGAAGCGGCCTAGCTATATAAGGAAGTAAGGTAATATTCTAGCTAATTAGCTTAAGAATTTAACTAATATTTAGTCTTACTAGAAAGCTAGTTAGATAAGAAATACTCGCTAGAATAGCGTCGTACCTATCTATAGACTAAGTTAAATAATAACTTAAGAACTTAGATCCTATAATATTAGGATATTCCGAGTACGTAGGACGCTATTATAGCGTTAGTAACCCGTATCGAAAAGGTAACTAGCCTAAAAAGAAAAAATAAATTAGATAGAAGAGATAGTAAGTCTTATAAGTCCTCGAAAGATAGTTATATCTAGAAGAGCGATTCCTAGGCTAAGAAAACGAAGGTTTTAGGTAGGCGAAGAATAGGTACTTCCTAAGCCTATAAGAGAGACTATAGTAACTAAGACTTAAGTTTAGTATAGTACTATAGGTACTTAAAGTTTAGATATTATATTAATAAATATATAGCTTTAGATACTATAGTATCCTCTTTTAGTAAGAGTAGAAGTACTACTAATTCCTAGTTAGGAAAAGGCTAGAGATCCTCTCCTTAGGTATAGAGGGGAGGATTGAAGAAGTTATAGGTAAAGAATTACTAAAGTATAAGCTAGATATAGTAGTAAGACTACTAGCTATAAAAGCTAAAGGTATAATTCTATCTAGTACTAAGAAGATAGAAGTCGTAACCCTACTAGATATAGATACTAATATTAATATAATTAATCCTAGCTTAGCGCTAGAGTTATACTTACTAGAAGCTCTAATTAAGCTGCCTTCTAAACCTAAGTAGGGGAATAGAGGAGTAGGGTATTATTATAGAGTATACTAACTCCTATAAGAAGCTACCGACTCCTAGAATAAACGTAGACGTAGAGAATATATAGTATATATAATTAAGTATATAGGGCCCCTATTATTATTAGGGATACTAGCCCTATATAAGTAAGAAATCGTTTATAACCTAGCTATATTAAGCTAGTATTATAGGGACGTATAGAAAGCGCGTTCCTCTACTTCTATAATATCCTTAGTTAGTTAGGATATATATACTAAAGAAGTAAAGAGTAGCCCTTACTTATTTATAGTATAGGTAGTACTAGATTCGGAAGATAAAGAGGGCCTAGAGACTACCTAAACCTTAGTAGTACTTCTACTCTCGAAGTTAGAAGACCTAGTAGTAGTATTTAGTAAAGAGAGTACTATTAGTTTACCTAATAAAGGCGCTAAGTATATAATAGAGATAATAGCGCCTCTATCTTATAGCCTAATTTATCCTTTATTAGCTAAAGAACTAGAGGTCCTATATTACTATCTAGAGGAAGCTAAAGCGAATAGCTAGATCTAAGATAGTATTAGTATAGTAGGTTCGCTAATACTATTTATTCCTAAACTAGATAGTAGCCTACGATTATACGTCGACTACTATAATCTAAATATAGCTATTTTAAAGAATAGATATCCTCTACCTCTTATCTCCGAGATATTAGATAGACTATAAGGCTATAAATTCTTTACTAAGTTAGACTTAAAGAATACCTATTATTAAATTCGAATCCGTAAGGAAGATAAATAGAAGATAGCGTTCCGTACTCGATATAGTTATTATAAGTATCTTATTATACTATTTAGATTAGCGAACGCTCTAGCTACCTTTTAGGCCTATATTAATAAAGCTATAGAAGAATTAGTTAATATAGTATCTATTATATATTTTAAGGATATTATAATATATTCCTAGATATTCGTAGAGTATATAAGATACGTATACGTCGTCCTTAAGAGACTAAGGTCTTTCGGTTTATACTATAACTAGAAGAAGTATAAGTTCTTCTATTAATAGGTAGACTTTCTTAGTTTTATAGTATCTACTAGTAGTATAGCTATAGACCTACGTAAAGTACGGACTATTACTAAATAGCCTACCCTAAAGACTTTTATAGAACTATAGTTGTTTTTAGGTTTCTATAACTTTTACCGCCGCTTTATTAATATATATTCGAAAGTAGTACTCTTACTAACGTCCCTCTTAAGAGGGAGCTAGAATAGGAAGAAGTCTAGGCCTTTTCTTTAGCTCTAGAAGGCCGAGGAAGCGTTTCGTACGTTTATTAAATAGTTTACTACTACTCCTATACTTATATAATTTAATCCTTGGAGGAGGATCCGGGTTAAGACTAATATATTCGTCTTTATAATTATAGCTATCCTTTCCTAGCTTAACGAAACGAGTAGATAGTAGTAACTTATTATTTACTAGTCGAGGAAGTTAGTTAACGTAGAGTATAATTATAAAACTTACGACTAAGAGTTACTCGCTATTATTATAGCGTTTAAATACTAGCGTTACTACCTAGAGGGAAGTAAAAACCTAGTAGAGGTTCTAACTAATTACTAGAATCTTACTAGGTTTACTAAAGTAAAATAGTTAAATAGTAGGTAAGCTAGATAGGCTATACTACTTTCTACTTATAATTTTATTATTACGTATCGGGCTAGTAAGTTAAATCTAGCCGATATACTATCGAGAAAACGGGATTATAATAACGGTATTAGGGCTACGAATAAAATATTACTAAGTTTAGTAAAAAAGTTAAGCTTAATATCTACTAAGCTAGTTATTAGTATACTCCTATCTAGTCGAGTAAGTACTACGTAAATACGAGCCGCTAGAATAGATTTATAACTAGGGATATTAATAGAGGGTATCTAGATATCTATATAATTAGGGGGTACCTATATATAAAGTAGGATTAATAAACCTAACCCGCTACTTACCTACGTAGAGGTTATCCTAGCTATTTCTTTAAAGTTACCTTATAAAGAACCTATTATAACTACGAAGTTATTAGTAGTAGGAAGCTAGTATAAAAGTACTAAAGTAAGATTACTTCGCTAAAATATCTCTAATAGACTAGAGAATTAGAACTAGAAGATTAGTAAAGACTTAGTCTTCTTTAAAGATAAGATATTTATTCTACCTAATTAGGCTATCCGAGATAAGCTATTAAGGTACTATTATAATAACCCCCTCGCGGGTTACTTTAGGATATTAAGGATAACCGAATTATTAAAACGGAAGTTTTATTAGCTAAATATATTAGGCGATATTACTAACTATATAAAGAGCTATAATATTTATTAGAAGATAAAGATAAGAAGATACTTATCTTATAGCGAAATAGAAACGCTTCTATCTCTAAAATCTCCGTAGAAGGAGATAGTATTAGACTTTATAAGTAGTATACTACTATTAATACGTAATAGAGTAGTATATAATTCTATTCTTATCGTTATAGATAGATTCTTAAAGATAGTATTATATTTTCCTATTAAGAAAACAATTACCGCTATTTAAATAATAGATATATTTATTAAATATATTTTTACTAGGTTCGGTTTCCCGGATAGGATAGTTTCTAACTATAACCTAAGATTTACTTTAGAATTCTAGTCGGAGTACTATTTCTATACGAGAGTTAAGTAAAGGCTAAGTATAGCTTTCTACCCGTAGATAGATAGGTAAATAGAAAGATAGAATTAGACGATCTAAGAGTATCTAAGAGCTTTATACTCCGAATACTAATCGGAGTAGGTAAAACGCCTACTAATCGTAGAGTTTACGTATAATAATAGTTATCGGGCTAATTTAAAGGCTTTACCTTTCTATATTATATTAGGCTATAACCCCGAAATAAGGTTTAATACTAGGGATAGTACCTCTAAGAGAGAGGTAATAATAGGAGTAAGAGAAAGGATTAAACGTATCTAGAATAAATATAAAGAACTAGAATAATACTTATAAGAACTATCTAAGACCTAAGCTAAATACTATAATAAGAATTATATTCTAAAGAAGTTTAATAAGAACGATATTATACTAGTATTAATATAGAATTTACGACTTAAAGATATAAGTAAGAAGCTATTATAAAGAATAATAGGACCTTTTAGAGTAGATAAACTAGTAGGTACTTAAGTATATAGAGTATACCTCCTAAGAGGGTAGAGGATTTATAATATCTTCTACGTCTCGCTCCTAGAACTTTACTAGTAAAGAACTAGCGCCTTATAAGAAATCCTACCTCCTCCCGAACTAATTAACGGAGAAGAGGAATAGGAAGTTAAGAAAGTAATTATAAAGAGTAGATACTAAAGAGCCCTATAGTACTACGTTAGATAGAAGGACTAGGGACTAGAGTACGACTCGTAGGAACTAGAAGCGAATATAGAGTATACTATAGAAGCTATTTAAGAGTTCGAAGTAAATAAGAAGTATAAGTAGAATAAAACTAATCTATAGTAGAGAAGTCGGGTAGTAGTAGACTAATTTACTACCGATCTACCTTACTAAAAAGGGGAGGTAGATAATAGTCTACTCTATAATAAAGGTAGCTACTAAACTACTTAGTAGTATAGAAGAAGGAGAGAAGGTATAATAGATAGGACCTTTATACCTTATAACTAGAGGATTATACGAAGCCTTAGCTATATACTAGCTCTCTAACTTCCTATAGTAAAGCGTAAAGATAGATAGTTAAATTCTAGATAGGACCCTAGTTATATATAAATTTTATACCGGTCCTAGAAAAGATTATTACTTTATAAGTAAAGAGTATAAAATATATATATATATAGCTAGAGAAGTTTAATTATAAGGCTAAAGGTCTAGGATAGATAATCCTCTATTAATATTACTCGCTAGTAACTTATATATAGAGAGTAAGTAAAGTAGTCCGAAACCCTACTCTCTAATACTTAGTTAGAGTCTATAGAAGAATCTAGCTCTACTAAAGTTACTAGAGCTAAAGGAGGTAGATTAAACTATATTAGAGTTAGTAAGGACAAAGATAGAAAAGTATAAGCTACTTATAGCTAAGTAATAAGTATTATATAGATTTTCTAAGACCTATCGAATCTAACCTATCTCCTTTAATAATAACTTACTAATATCTAAGGTATCCTTTAGAACCTTAAGACTAGTAAAGTAAGTCTTACGATTTATAATATTATATATTTCGAGAACGAGGTTATTATTATACTTACGAAGCTTAACTATACGTTTATAGGTATTTATAGGCCCTTTTATCGTATTTAGCTTATCTCGTAGGGCCTTAAACTTAGTACGGATAGAGAAAGGAAGCTAGGATATTAGCTAGTAATATAATAGTAGAAAAGAGATAGATACGAACCGGTTTATAATACTTATCTATATCGCGATAAGGATTATACTAAGTATTACCTTTCTTATTATAGATTAAGTAAGCTTCTATACGACTAGAACTAGGTACGAGGTATAGTATATAGTAATAGTAGAATTTATTAACCTAGGCTACTATAATCTTCTCCGAACGACGAGGAATAGGTAGAGTAGAAGAGTATTAAGGACTAGCGATATAATAACGTTTATAGTCGCTACCTTTAGGTAGTATAATAATAGTTTAGAAGCTAAAGAAAGGCGATAAGCCTAGAAATCGAGTATATAGTAATATTATTTAAAGTTAGAAAGAATATAAAAACTTAGTAGGTTTTATTAAGGAAAAACCTTCTATAGCTTTCTATTAGTAATATACGCGTAACGCGATTAATCTAGTATTATATTATTATTATAATATCTAGGTATTAGAACGAGGGTATTTTATAGTATTAAGATTCTAATACTAGTAGAATCTAGTCCTACTATAAATAGTTAACTATAACTATTAAGGGGACTACGTAAGGAATAGTATAAGAACGTACTCCTAGGAAGGGAGGTAATTATAAAGTAATTTAGAAAGAAGGTTAGATATTACGTAGTATAGAAGTTATTATATAACCTATACCTATTTATAGCCGGCTTAGAGTAGACGAGGAGACGGTAGAGATTATTTTTAGTATTAATATATTCTTATACTTCTTTCTATCTCTTTTCTTATAATATCCTAGATCCTAAATTAACTAGGATTACCTCCTATACCTATTATTATTAGAGACTCCTTTTCTTTATATAAATACCTAGTTAAACTAGGAATAATAAAGGAGAAGCGTCTAATAATCGATATTATAGCGCTTTAGTATTAATATATTCTTATACTTCTTTCTATCTCTTTTCTTATATTAAGAGTCGTATATAGTCTAGTATTTAAAGGAAAGTTTAAAGGCCTAGTAGTTAAAGATTAATATATAAAGTTCCGTTTTCGATAGTCCGATAGTTCTATAGTTAAGTTAATAGTAAAAGAAAGAGAGTCCTAAAGTCTAATATTTAAAGTCTAATACTTAAAGTCTAATATTTAAAAGTTCGGTAATCTAGTCTAGAATAAAAAGAGAGTATCCTAAGTATAAGTTCGATTATAATACTATAATAGCTACTAGGAATCGTCTTAGCTATAGAGAGAGACCTTAGTACGACCTCTAAAATATAGGTAAGATAAGTATAGATAATATAGTATTAAATTACTATTAACTTCTAACGCTTATCTACTATATAAAGGTAAGGTAATAGGATCTTTAAGTATTTCGTAAAGAGATAGATAAGGTAGTTAAGGTAAGAGAGAGAGAGTCTAGAATTAAGGTAAGTAATAAGAATTAGATTATATTATTATATCGTCTTAGTTACTATTCTATTCCTATATACGCGCCGCGCTAATAATCTAGTTCCTATATTTAGTATTATTAGTAATCCTATCCTATTTAGTTTAGTAGCTATTATTATATATTCCCTACTCTAGTAAATTATAGTATTACGCTAGTTCTATATTATTATTATTATACTCCTAAGTTCTTATTATTATATAGCGATATAGTAATCTAGTTCCTATATTATTAATAATAGTATTATTCCGTTATCGTACTAATATATAATATATTAGTATACTAGTATTATTCTTATTTATATATTCGATAATATTATTATCCTTATTATTATTCTATCGCTTATATTCCTATTCTACTTTCTATTCCGGTTATATACCTTTATCCCCCTTATAATACTTAAGGCGTATAGCGCGGAGAAGAATTAAAAGTATATAAATTAAATAAAGATCGATAAAATATAGAGTAGAGGATAGTCGAAAGTATATAAATTAGGTAAAGATTAATAAAATATAGAGTAGAGGATAGTCGAAAGCGTATAAAATAGAGAACGAGAGAATTAAAAAGGCGTATAAAACTCTTAGAATAGTATATAGAGTTCCTTTATACTAATATATAAATAAGGGGTTCGATTAAGGTATAGTATATAAGCTTATTAGCTTAATATATTATATTCGTTTTCTAATCGTTTCCTTTTCTATAGTATAAGTACTTACGAGTTATTCGCGAATCGAATACTTCTCTATAGTTCCTAGAAATCCTTATATTAACTAGGGTTAAATCCTTCTAGTCTAGGAATAATTACTTATAGTCTAGATCGACGAACTAATATATCTAGGTCTTTATTACTAGGTTACTTTTTCTACTCCTATTCTATATCCTTATCTAAGTAAGTATTATCTTATTCCTATTTATATTCTTATTCTATTATATACTCCTAACCGGTATTAAGGAGGTTATTACCTATAGGCCTATCCCGCTAGTAGAAGATCCTAATCCTATTTCCTTAAATTATTTTATATACTAAAACTCTATTTAGTTCCTCGAGTACGTAGCTACTAATAGGTAATCTAGTTCTCTTATCCTTATATACTTCCGTAATACGGTATAGACCGACCTATATAAAATCTAACTTAGATCCGAAATCCTTAATAATTTTTATATTATATAAGAGGATAAGCTATCCTACGTCTAGGTTTTTAGTATATATTCTAGTCTAATATTATAATTCCTAGTACTCGTTATCTTATACGTTTCTATTTTATAATAGTTTCCTAGAGGTCTTCTCCTTTCTAATCTAGTTACTTTACTCGTAGAAAAAGAAGGTATTCTATTATCCTAACTATAGACTAGGAGAGGTTTTACTATATAACTATTTTTAGTTTAATTAGAAGGATATATTCCTTACGAAGTATTATCCTAACTAGAGTTATACGAGTTATTCTATTAACCGTTATTCGTTTAGCCTAAAGTATTACTAGTAATAAATCTTATTAAGGTTTCTAGTTCCCGTTTATTAGTCGTTAGAAGGCTTCGTATATTATTAAGTAAAACTATTTAATTCCTCCTTAACCTTAACTATTATATAGCGAAATCTTAATCTTTCTAATATTATATAGTTTTAGAAGCGTATTAGTATATAGCTTATTCTTAGGACCTCTATTAACTTTAATCTTAGATATAATACCCTATCGAAAGATTAGTTCCTTAAAAATAAAATCTACGATATTCTTAGACGTAGGTACTAAATAGAGTATTTTTACTTTAGGCTAACTACTTAATTCCTCTCTTACTTAGATAAGATAGCTATAACTATCTTATAAGGTAATTATTATATAATTAATAGACTATCTTACCCTAAGGATCTTACTCCGTATAATAGTTATATTTAGGGGTTCTACTATATACGCTCGATCGCTTATTTAATACTTAGGATATTCTTTAATCTATTTATAGACGTCGTTATAGTACCCGTCCGAGTAATATCGATTCTAAATAAGTACTACGGTAGTTTCGCGTCCTTTATAGCCGTATTTATTATAGAGAGCGACGATAATTTCCTTTTACTAGTCCTAGTTATCGATTACGCGACGGTAGGCTTATTTTTATTTACCTTACTTAAATAGTTATTATCTAGCTATAAGGTAGCCTATTACCTTTCTTTTTATAGCCGTAATTTATTTACCTTTAAGGTAGTCTATAATTTTTAATATTATTAGCTAGTTAGTAATCGCTTAATACTCTATAGTATATTCGCTATCTAATCCTTTCTAAGGTTCTAATAAACTAAATTCTCTATATTCTTCGTTCTAATCTATAGAACTTTCGCTACTAGTATTATTATTATTTTCCGGGCTAGGTATAGTTATTAGGTAGAGCTAAATCGTATACTATAGGTTACGTTTATAGACGTAGATACTAGAATAGTAAAGGGCTCTAAGTTATCGATTAATAAAATCCTTAATATCGAAGTTAGAAATAGTAGAGATATCCTTTTTAGGTTTATTACTAAATTAGTAGTAGAGTCTATTAGCTACTATAGGTAAGATAAGCGTAGATAATATAGTATTAGATTACTATTAACTTCTACCGCTTAGCTACTATATAAAGGTAAAATAATAGGATCTTTAAGTATTTCGTAAAGAGATAGATAAGGTAGTTTATAAAGAGATAGATAAGGTAGTTAGGGTAAGAGAAAGAGAATCTAAAGTTAAAATAAGTAATAGGAATTAGATCGTATTATTATATTATCTTAGTTACTATTCTATTCCTATATACGCGCCGCGCTAGTAATTTAGTTTCTATATTTAGTATTATTATTAATCCTCTTCTATTTAGTTTAGTAGCTATTATTATATATTCTCTACTCTAGTAAATTATAGTATTATAGTAGTTCTATATTATTCTTATTATACTCCTAAGTTCTTATTATTATATAGCGATACGGTAATCTAGTTCCTATATTATTAATAGTAGTATTATCCCGTTATCGTACTAATATTTAGTATATTAGTATACCGGTATTATTCTTATTTATATATTCGGTAATATTATTATTCTTATTATATTATTATTATCTTTTCCTCTATATTCCTATTCTACTTTCTATTCCGGTTATATACCTTTATCCCCCTTATACTACTATATTCTTTTTTTCTAGGAACGTATCGAATATTAAAATTCTATATATAAATCTATACGAGCTATTATATAACTAGAGATCTTACTATATCTAAAGATACTCTATTAAGTTAATAGATTAAAGTCTAGGCGTCTATTTCGACTACGAAATATATTCTCTAAAGATAAAAGTAGAATTTCTTAAGTACGTATAAAAGGGCGTAGTATTCTAGTTTAACTATATTATATTTCCTTTCTAATAGTAACTATATTCTACTTTTATATTAGTATAGATATCTCTTACCTAGTTTATCTAGTTATTATAGAACCGCTCCCTATCCTTCTCCTAAAGTATCTACTATAAGAATAATTTCGCTTAAATCTAGTTTATATATAGCTAGTCGTAGTATAGGTATAGTCGTAAGTACTTCCTAAAGAGATTTTATTACCTTATCTTATTCCTTTCCCTAGTAGAATTCTTAGGGTCCCTAACGAGGCGGGTTAGGACGGGTTTTAAGGTAGGGAACCCGCCCTATTAGTAGGTCGGGTTCTAACGGGTTAGGGCGGGGTCCTAGGGCGGGTAATAGATTAGAGGAGAACCTACCCTATTTATATTAGTATAGGTCTACGTAATACTTTCTTGGCGCTTATATAACTACTAAGATATAACCTAATAGTAAGTAATAATAGCCCTAACTATAAGAACTAGATAATCTAAGAGCTTACGCTTTATATTTAGGTATTATTACGTACGCCTCCTTAGCGTACTCGCTACGCCTATAAATACTTAGATATTATAATAGGAGGAGTCCCTCTTTAGCTATTAGTTTATCTATAATCCTATCTCTTACTATACTTATTACTATTACTTTTATAATTCTAATAGCTCTCCTAAACTAATAGGTCTAGTAAGAGATAGCTATCTAACGAATAATATAAACGAAGAGTAGCGGCCTTATAGAAAGCTTAGCTACTATAGATAAGCGAAATATATATAAAGACTAAGGAGACGAATTATCCTAAGATAAAATAGAATCCCCTACTAAGGAGGATATTATTATAGCTATTAAGTAAGTAGAGTATAAGCTAGCCGTTTATAAGAAGTAGCTTTAGCTAGTAAAATTTATCTTAGAAGTAAATAAAATAGAACTTAAGATAGGATCTTAGACTATATACTACTATAGTACTACCCTAGTAAGCTAATACTCTCGCCCCCTAAAGGAACTTTAACTAGAGAAATTATCCCTATATAAAGGGAAAAGCGTACGTATATACCGCGACTAGACTAGGAGTACTAAGAATATATTCTACCTAATATCTAATACCTTTAGTACCGAAATTACGAAGATATCTTATACCCTCTAGTTTATTAAGGGTACTATAGGCGAGATAAGCGTAGATAATATAGTATTAAATTACTATTAACTTCTACCGCTTAGCTACTATATAAAGGTAAGGTAATAGGATCTTTAAGTATTTCGTAAAGAGATAGATAAGATAGTTTATAAAGAGATAGATAAGGTAGTTAGGGTAAGAGAGAGAAAGTCTAGAGTTAAAGTAAGTAATAAGAATTAAATTAAATTATTATATTATCTTAGTTACTATTCTATCTCTATATACGCGCCGCGCTAGTAATTTAGTTCCTATATTTAGTATTATTATTAATCCTCTCCTATTTAGTTTAGTAGCTATTATTATATATTCTCTACTCTAGTAAATTATAGTATTATAATAATTCTATATTATTCTTATCGTACTCCTAAGTTCTTATTATTATATAGTAATACGGTAATCTAGTTCCTATATTATCGATAGTAGTATTATCCTATTATTATACTAATATATAGTATATTAGTATCCCGGTATTATTCTTATTTATAAATTCGGTAATATTATTATCCTTATTATATTATATTATATTATATTATATTATTACTTATATTCCTATTCTACTTCCTATTCTAGTTATATACCTTTATCCCCTTTATATCCCCTCCCTAGATAGATAATACATCGACCCTTAACGTATTCTAAGATATATACTAAAACTATATAGAACTAGTAAATAAATCTAAATACTAAGAAGAATCTTAATAGAGTTATAGAACCTCTCCTATCCTAATATACTAAGAAAGAACTTAAAAGTAAGAAAGAATTCGAAAGAATTATAAAATATTAATACGTATACTAAATTATCTAAATATACTATAAAATCCTAAATATTTCTAAAAACCAAGGAAAGAACTTAAAAGAGTTTATAAATTAAAAAAGAATTTAAAATACTTCTAAAATATTTAAATATATTAAAAGATTTTATATATTTCTAGAGTTACCCTATACGTCGCGCGTATTAACGCTTAGTATAGGAAGCCGCTCCTTAGGAGGTATAGTAGATTATAATAGTAATTATTAGGTTATTACTCTAATAACCTAATCTATTACGATTATATTCGAGTAAAAGTCGGTTAGATAAAAGGACTTTTCAAGGTAATTAGTTAAAATTTTCCTTATAGTTTCCGTTTATAGTAGTATTATACGTAATATTTATTCGTATTATTTAATTCTAGGTTATTTATTTATTTTCCTTAATATAGCTCGACTTTAATATAGATTTCTAACTAAAAAGACTTCTCCCTCCCCTACTAAAAAATTCTATATCGTCCCTTAATATTCGCTTTTCTACTTTCTATACTCTTTACTACCCGTTTTAACGTAAATATAGACTAATATATAAACGGTTTCTTTATAAAATAATACGGAATAAGGTATAGTAGCCTAAATAAAATAAAGTAAATATTCTAACTCCCTATATAAAAAGGTAACTCTCCTAATCTTTTCGAATATATATATATAAAACCTAATAAAAAGGAAAGTAATAAACGTCTATTATAAAGTTAGCTATCTAGGAATCGAACCGTTATAACGTATATACTAGGGTATAGTCTACCTTATAAAGGTATATAGAGATAAAGATATTATACTAAGATAAGTACCCGAATATTAAATCTCTTAAAATCTAAAAAGGAAGGTATAAACTAGCGTAGTCCCTAAAATAGCTAAAGTTAAGTTTTACGAAAGTAATACCCGACTAAGTCTATTTAAGCGTAAAGCTAGTTTAGTATAATAGTAGAGGATACTATTAATTTAACTAAGAATAGTTAGGAGGTAGAGTATAAATAGTAAAAGACTAAATAATAAAAGTCCGAGTAGCGAATTAGGAGAATATAACTACTTTAACCTATAGGATTATTCTTTTAAGGACTATATAGATCTATTCTAATCTTAAAATATAAAAGTAGGGAGGCTTAGATAGAGGATAGGACGTAAACTATTAGTACTACTAGGAGAGCTTTTAAAGAGTAAAAAGCTATTAAAGAGGCTAGAGTAGAAGAAATAATAAAAGTATTCTCTTAAGTATAAATCCTAGTTTTCGTAGATATAAGCTTAAGGACCGAGTAGGATTAATAAGTAAAAGGGTCTAAATAAAAAAATCGATAATTATATTCCCGTAAGTATAAATCCTAGGTTTCGTAGATATAAGCTTAAAGACTAAGTAGGATTAATAAGTAAAAGGGTCTAAATAAAAAAATCGATAATCGTATTCCTATAATTATAAATCCTAGGTTTCGTAGATATAAGCTTAAGGACTAAGTAGAATTAATAAATTAATATAATCTTATCGAAGCTTAAACTAAAGACTATCGAGGAACCTAAGGTAGATTATATAGGAGGATTTTAAGGGGTATAAATACTTCCTAGAGAAGTAGTAGGACTAAACTAATATTAGACTTAACTAAGAATATAGACTTTAATAAATACGTATATACTTAAGGTTTACTAGATTATAAGCTACTTATTAGATAGATATCTACTTAGTAGAAATAAATATATTTAGTAATTATAGGGGATATTAGGTCGTAGTAATTCCTAATATATAGAGGAGAATCGAAAGGTATAAAGTAAAGGAGGATATTTAAGTCGTTTTAGAGTAGAGAAAAGTTAAAAATATATAAATAAAATATATAGTACGGAGAAGAATCGAAAGCTTATAAATTAGAAGTAAATCGATTAAATCTAAAGTAGAGGTTAGGGTTAGGGTTAGGGTTAGGGTAGGGTTAGGGTTAGGGTTAGGGTTAGGGTTAGGGTTAGGGTTAGGGTTAGGGTTAGGGTTAGGGTTAGGGTTAGGGTTAGGGTTAGGGTTAGGGTTAGGGTTAGGGTTAGGGTTAGGGTTAGGGTTAGGGTTAGGGTTA